>VXAV01000091.1:36660-57767 GCA_013399715.1 Alectura lathami
CCCCCCTCCGAGGGGTCGGCCCCCTGCCGTCCCGTGCTGGGGGTGCCGGGGACCCGCAGCCTTCTCCTGCCCGTCGCCAGCCCAACTCCCTGAGGCGGGCTGCTGAGCCTCTCTGCTGCGGGCCTCGGTTCGCGCGGGGCGTGCGTCGCGCTGCGGAGCTGCTGACTTAGGCAGAAGTGCTGGATTTCTTCATGAGCCCTGCCTCCAGGTCCGGGGCTTCTGCCAGGCGGTGCCAGAAGCACAGGGAGCTGTCCTCGGCAGGGCAGGGAGCAGCACCGAGTGCCACCGTGCGGGACAGCTGCCAGCCGGGGCTGGTGCGAACAGCCAGACGGGTGGGCTAGGAAGGCACCTCGCTACCAACACCTCGCCACGCAACCTAGAGGGGGACCGGTATTCCCTAAATTTCACGTTATTTTACTAAACGTGTTCAGGAAGCTGTTATTAAAGCCAAGAGCCGGACACGATGCTTCATTCTGCTGGCAGAAGCTCCAGACCTGGGTTGAGCACCGTGCAGGTGGAGAGATGGGAGGCAGCAGCAAGGATTCTTTTGGTGGCAGTGAACTTGCCATGTTTTGTGAAATCACAGCTGCATGTGACTGGTCATGTTTTGGGCTTTTTCTTCAGTCAGCAGGTAACACTTGGTCTTGGAAGCTGATTTTCATGTTCTTCAGTCATTCAGAACTGGCATCCCGGAATTCTGACTTGACTGTATGTGGTTCTGCTTGAGCACGTAATTTCTCACGTTTTTCTTCCGGGGTCTCTTAGTCCAAAATCCTGTCATTGGCCTGGGACTTCTGACATGCTCCTGTCTTCGGGAATAGTTCTTATTTTAAGTCGTAAGCACCTGGGGTGAAAGAAGAATGGTAACTTTGGCAGGGTGTGCGCAGACCACGTTGGTGTGAGGTGCCGCAGAAAGGCTGGATTCTAGTTTGTCGCCTGAACGTGCAGTAAGGCCGTGGCATTTCACACTGATCTGGCAGACGGGAGGAACACTTGTCATTGCTTTCATAGAGAGCAGGAACAGTTAGTTTGGGATATGTTCCTTGGAAGGACGGAGATACCTCGTGCCTTGAAGCCACCTCTGTCTAACCTAGTCACAGGACTCCTGAGCAAGGATTTTGGGGCTGTTCTGATTTCCCAGCAGCCATTGGTTTAACTTGGCAGAACGATGCCTGTCAGGTGTCCTGATAACCAGATCGCTATACGTACCGTCCATAATTTAGTATGGACTTCATCTTCCTAACTCCATATTGCCGGGCCAGATGTCTAGGAAAAAAAATGTCACATTCCTGTTGATTTACCAGAGGAAACGTGGGCATGCTTGATGCATTTTCTCATGCTTTTATGTGCATCTGAAATAGCTGCAGCATGCTTAAATTTAAAGGTGCAGGAGTGATGCAGGTGTTGGAGCGCTGCTGATTTTGTGGCTCTGGCTGGTGGCATTGGACTGTCCTGTAGACAGGAGCATGCCACGTTGAGCTGCCAGCTTCCCACCAGAGAGGAGTTCGCTCTGCTTTGGTAGAGAGTTAGTTTTGGGGTGGTGGCTGTGCTTGTTTGGAAGCCCAGGTCTGCCCAGTGGATTGTCTCAAAACCTGGTTTCCACCTTGGCTTGTTCAGGTGGGCAGTGGCAAAGGCAGGGTCTCACCGAGGGCGTGCAGCGGGGTCATTCTTGGATGGTCACCTCTCCTGTGGGAAGCTGCACGTTGGCTCTTCTCCTCAGAACTGTCTTGCCACTGCTGCAAAATTCCACGCTGCTAACCATGAAGTACTTCTCTCACAGACTTGTTTGTCGGACGTTAGTGCTTATAGTATTTATGGAAAATACTAATGGTTTATTCACTACAGTCGTGTTCTTTTCTGACTTCCATACAGTTTGCTACAATTCCTTGATATGTTCTGTCAGTGCCCTCCCTTACAGGGGAATCTACTAGGTGAATATTTTAAAGTAGGCTATCCCAGGGTATTTGAAGTGATTAAATGCACTGACTTTTTTTTAATGGTCTGGGTGATGAGGCAGTGTATCCTCAGCAGGTTTGGTGATGCTACAAAACTGGGAGGAGCAGCTGATAGACTGGAGGGTCGTGCTGCCATCAGAGGGACCTGGACAGGCTGGAGGAAGAGGCTGACAGGAACCTTGTGTGCTTTACATTATTATTTATTTATTTATTTATTTATTTATTTTCCCATTGCTAACTGCTATTAGAATCAGGAGGAGAAATAATGCTGTCTCCTAGAGCCAGTAACTTATTTTCAAGAAAACAGTAAATTAGACTGCAATTTTCTTAAGCTAATGCCATAGTCTACATTTTGTATCTATTTTGTCTCCTTCCATCTGTTCGTTTGTATCCTTCTGCATGTGCTCTGCTGAGTACTCTTTGTTCATCACACAGTGTATCCCCATTCCCTTATCCTGCATTTGTCTTGAATATGATTTTTCTGCTTGATTGCCTCCTTTTTCTGCCCTTTCAGATGTATCAGCTGGCTGTCTTGTTCTTCCTCTCCTGAAACAACTTCTCCTGATTATGTTCTCTGGTCATTCCTTCTTTCTTGTTCAGCATCACAGTGTTGCAAAGGCACCTATCAAAGGAGCTGGGCATCGACGCATTTAAAGGATGCTATTCATCAGTCCAACATCTGTTTTTGTGTTTGGGATTATGGGTTACTCATAAAACATACTAAGTCGTTACAATTGAACTAAACCAGGCTGCTGGTTGAAATGTGGAGGTCTTTGCTCTCTGGAGCACCTGTATGCAGTGCGAAAGCTCATTCTGTTTTCACTGCTAGATGGTGGTAATTATTTAAAGGGGACCTATAGGAAGGATGGAGAGAAACTTGTCCTGTCCCCACAATCCTTCATAAACAAGGGGGAATGGCTTTAAACTAGAAGAGGGGAGATTTAGGTTCGATGTCAGGAGGAAATTCTTTACTCAGAGGATGGTGGAGCCCTGGCACAGGCTGCCCAGAGAGGCTGTGGGTGCCCCCACCTGTGGAGGCGTTGAAGGCCAGGCTGGATGGGCCCTGGGCAGCCTGATCCAGTGGAAGGTGTCCATCCAGGGGTGTTGGAACAGGGTGGTCTTTAAGGTCCCTTCCTATCCAGGCCATTCTATTATTCTGTAATTACCAGAAAGCAAATCCAGCTACCCTGCTGTGAATGAGTTGTCCCACTTGGAACCCTCTGTGGTCGTTGTGAATGCCGGCAGAGCACTCAGGCTGGCCGGCTGCAGCAGAGTCCTGTAGTGCTGGCTTTGCCGGGGGCAGTGGTTTTTCTCAGGGTGCTGACATGTCTGTTGTGCAGGTCTCTGAATGCTGTTAGAGGATAAAAGAATATATTCTTAAATACAGTGCTGGTGACATTACATGCTGTAGGTTCCAGTGCCCAGGTTTTAGAGGGTAATGGTAGAATCTCAGAACCATAGAATGGTTTGGGTTGGAAGGGACCTGAAAGATCATCTAGCTCCAACCCTCCTGCCATGGGCAGGGACACCTCCCACCAGACCAGGTTGCTCAGAGCCTCTCTGGGCAACCTGTTCCAATGTCTCACCACCCACACATTAAAGAATTTCTTCCTAATATCTAGCTGAAATCTCCCCCCTTTCAGTCTGTGGCCATTACCCCTTGTCCTGTTGCCTCACGCCCTTCTACAGTGCAAGGTGTTGCACTTGGGTCGGGGCAATCCCAGGTGTGTGTACACACTGGGAGAAGAACTCCCTGAGAGCAGCCCTGCAGAGGAGGACTTGGGCGTTGTGATCGACGAAAAGCTGGCCATGAGCCGGCAGAGCGCTCTTGCAGCCAGGAAGGCCAATGGCATCCTGGGCTGCATCAAGAGAGGGGTGGCCAGCAGGGAGAGGGAGGTGATCGTCCCCCTCTACTCTGCCCTTGTGAGGCCTCACCTGGAGTGCTGTGTCCAGGCCTGGGGCCCCAGTACAGAGGGGATGTGGAGCTGTTGGAGCGGGTCCAGAGGAGGGCCACCAAAATGATCAGAGGGCTGGAGCACCTCTCCTATGAGGAAAGGTTGAGGGAGTTGGGAGTGTTTAGCTTGGAAAAGAGAAGGCTCCGGGGAGACCTCATTGCAGCCTTCCAATACTTGAAAGGAGCTTACACGCAGGAGGGGGACCGACTTTTTGCACGAGTGGATAATGGTAGGACAAGGGGGAATGGGCTAAAACTGAAAGAGGGGAGGTTGAGGCTGGACATCAGGAAGAAATTCTTGACTGAGAGAGTGGTGAGGCGCTGGCACAGGCTGCCCAGAGAAGCTGTGGCTGCCCCATCCCTGGCTGTGTTCATGGCCAGGCTGGATGGGTTCCTGGGCAGTTTGATCTAGTGAGCTAGTGGCTGGCAGCCCTGTCCACGGCAGGGGGGTTGGAACTAGATGATCTCTGAGGTCCCTTCCAACCCAGGCCATTCTATGACTCTATGACTCTATGATTCTATGATTCTAGAGTCCCTCCCCAGCTCTCCTGTAGGCCCCCTTCAGGTACTGAAAGGCCGCTATCTGGTCCCCCTGGAGCTTTCTCTTCCCCCTCTTCTCTTGGGGCTGAACAACCCCAGCTCTCTCAGCCTGCCTTCGTAGGGGAGGTGCTCCAGCCCTCTGGTCATCTTTGTGGCCCTCCGCTGGACCCCCTCCAACAGCTCGCTGTCCTTCTTGTGTTGAGGGCCCCAGAACTGGGTGCAGCACTCTGGGTGCGGTCTCCTCCACAGAAGGTCGGTTTGTGTACGTTTTGTTTATTTATAAGGTATCGTTCCCTTTAACTGAGGTGGTGTTCCCAGAATCTGCTCTTCAGAAGTAGTTGTAACCTATTCCATAAGGAAACTATGTTGTTAGTGCATGCTGAACAATGGGACTTCATGTGCCGAACAACAGGTTTCTTGCAGTTAATGCAGTATTATGCTTTGTGTGCGCATTTACGTGGCTGTCTCTGACAGTTTGTACGTGGGGTAAGGGTTGATTCTTGAATCAGTGATCGTGTGTGTTACCCAGGTGAGCTGGCTATATCTTCTTCCCTTTGAGACTTCATGAAGGAAGCCATGTCCTATAAACAACAGAATTAAATCTATCGTCTGGAGGCCTTTTCAATAAGCTGCAGGGCTTGCAGGCTCTACTTAGGCAAAGCAGTTTGTGTTTCCATATCTATGGCATATCTCTTATTTAGCCACCTATTTAATGCCTTCATCTTTTTAAGTTTTCACATTAAAAAGTCTGTCTTGACATACTGAAATGTAAACTGTGGAGCACCTACTGAAGTGTGGAGACTGCGTAAAAGCACTAGAAATTTTGTAAAATACCACAAAGATAAGAGCAGGTGAGCAGAAGGAAGGCGTCAAATATGGAATTTGAGAATTGCCTGCAGAAAGAACCAGTGTTTCAAAGTGCTGTGTCAGTTTACCTCGTAAGCGTATGGAAAACAATGTTCTCTTTGACAAGCTGTATAAAGGTGATGTGACAATACCAACAGTATGTTTTTTGGAAGAATTTGAGCATTAAGATGGTCAAGAACTGAGTATTTAATGTTCAAAATGAATGTGCAAATACCAAACAAGACTGAATTGGTGCATGAGATCCACTAGAAGACAACTGACAATAGTAAACCGTAAAATCCAGGGCTGGGACAGTTGGAAGCTTGTACCTGTCACCGAGAAACTTTTTAAATACGATTTTTCCAAAATTCTGGCTTACTATTACTGGGTAGGCTGGAGCGTGGTGTACTGCTGTTTTACTGTCTTACTATTTATCTGTCACTACCTGTGCATTGCGTCTTATTGTAACGTCTCATAGGCATTAGAAAAGCATGTGATTCCTGCATTTGCTTGGTTGTAAGACCAAAATCTACCCTAGATGCCTTTTTTTCTTTTTTTTTTAAGGGTGGTTTTTTGCTCTATACTGATGAAAATTCTGTGAGTCTGAAGAGTAGTTATGGCTGACACTAGTCTGTTTTTGCATTTTATTTCTTTATTTACAGTGAAGAATGCAAGACCTAACAGCTCAGGTAACGAGCAGTCTGCTGCAGTTTCCTGAGGTGACTATTCAAGCACTTGGGGAGGATGAGATAATCCTTGATTCTGTGCTGCGTGGCAAGTTCTCTGGAGGTGAGCATTCTCCTTGAAGTTTGGTCTTTGTGTAAAATGGTCATTGTCTGGAGGTCGCCAGGAGCGTGGGTCACCATATCAGCTGTGTCAGGTTGGTGCTGTTGAGATGCATCAGGCTGAGACAGCAAAAATGTTTTGTATAGTTCGGCTTTGAAATGATTATTCGCATTAAAGGTTAAACCAATCTTGTGCTAATAAAATCATTTACTTAAATGTGCTGAATCAGTGAGCCCTCCTCAATTTTTAATCAAGCCGAGGACAGTTTTGAAGTAACCTTGTTGTCTTGGGCTGTATTTGTTTGCACAAGCTGTATGACCAGCACGATACCACACATGGAAGCAGTTCTCTTCCAATGTTACAGGCAAAAAAAAAGATTTTGCTTTTCTAAACTGAGTAAACAGAAGGAAGAGGATAAGAGTGTTAATCAGTGCAGCCACGTTTCCAAAGTGTTTAATAGGATGTGGATGAGTATCCAGTGAGAGTTTCTGAAGTGGCTAAGCAGATTAGGCAGTTGACTTCCTAGGTGATCTGAAAGTAGAGCTGAGTGCCTGTCTGGATTTCTAGGCTTCTTGTAAGACCAGGTAGAATCCACCTGCCTGACTGTAAATGCAGTAACTGAGTTAACGCTGCCTTGAGTTTGGAGTAGTTCTGTGAAGCAAAATAAGTTAATTCTGTCTGTAATCAGCACGTGTAAAAGTTGTAATTCGCTAATGCGTTTATGATCGTTTTAGCATCATTTCTTGTCATATTTCAAATTCACATGCAAAATAGGGGTAGGTCAAGTGAAATCAATAAACTAGAAATGGATTGTTTTAAATCTATTATATTTGAAATACGCTTGAAGGTTTGAGTGCCCTCGTGTTTAGATGATTTTTAGCAAAACCAAGCCAAATATGGTGTAAAGATTACGGATCAATATCTTGTAATACTTAAGCAATCAAAAGCATTCTGAAGTGAGAGGATGACAACTTCACAAGCCAAGTAGTAGGGTTGTTCATTTTAAGGTGTATTGCTTGAGGATTTCAATGGGTAATTTTAAATAATTAATCAAAATTAGGTAAGTCAGTCTTCTCCTATTAGATACTTTTATTGAAGGAAAGGGACACTGTCTTCACTGTCTTAAGTTGTTTTCTGTAGTCAGCTTTTGTTTTTCTTTTTTTTTTTTTCCCCCCACAGGGAGAAGTGGCCTAGCATGGTTGGCGTGTGGTCCTCAGCTTGAGGTAGTGAACTCTGTGACAGGAGAGAGGCTGTCTGCGTATCGCTTCAGTGGAGTAAACGAGCAGTCTCCCACTGTTCGTGTGGTAAAGGAGTTCTCCTGGCAGAAGAGAACCGGGCTGCTGGTTGGATTGGAGGAAGCAGAGGGAAGCGTGCTCTGCCTGTATGACCTTGGAATATCAAGAGTGGTTAAATCAGTTGTTCTTCCAGGAAGGGTATGTACTTGTTGATCAGAGAAATGAAGCTTTTATCTCACTTACTGTGTGCTGTGTAATCCTGTTTTGGGAGAGGTTTTGGGGTGTCTCTTTGTGGGAGGTATTTTTTCTGTGCGGCGTTAACACGCTGTCGCTTCAGAGTGTCCAGTCAGGAGAGTCTTGGTGTAATATGTTGGGCACAACAGTACATTATCTTCTGAGTTATACTGATAGTAAAACAAGTTTTCTCTGTTTATTGTTATCTAATTCTTTAAAAATTCTGGTAAAAATGTCTACTACAGACACTTCAGAGCATTTCCTAAGTGGCTAGTTTCTGTCACAAACACTGTCTTTAAAGCATCTCAGACTTCCAGGCTGTTGTGGTGTGACTGACTTAGACATAGTCACGTGAATCTCAAACTAGCACACGGGTGATTTTATATCTGAACATGTTTTTATGTTGATGGCAAAAAGCCTTTACTGAGTTACCTGGCAGATTACTGAAAGACTGACTTCCAATCTGAAGTCTTTATCATAATTTCTGGGTTTATGATTAGCATCTGAGTTATGATGCTGAGAGGACCAGCATCTGATCCCATCAAACCAGAAACCAATCATGTTTGACATTCATGGGAGGTTTAAAAACAGTCATAGATTGGTTATGTTTGATACTTTTTACTGAGTTTATATAGTTTAATAGTTTATATCAGTTCTGTGTTAAATTAGTACCCTACTGAAATGCTCTTAGTCAGCGTCGCAGTTATCCTGGTCCCAAGTCCATCCTTCCTCCGTAGTCTTACCTGAATCTCTATTGAACGTTTTTTGTGTGGACAATACAGACTGATGTGATGTTGGTATTTCCCTTTCTGCGGTTGTTTATGGGTCTTTACATCCATAGACTCAAATGATGTAGCATCCCCTAATCTCATTATCTTAATGTAACAAGTATCAGTTGAAGTTAATAGGACATTGAGGTTCACTGTATTTTTATCATATTAGTTAGTTATCTGTTACTCAGCTTAGCATAGCATGATTTGGTTTGACTTGCTAGAATGTGGGTGGTTTTTTTTTTTAAAACTTAATTTGTAACTCTGTAGTGCATCATCTGTGTGCTGACTAGCATATAGTCAGTAAGTAAATTATGTTTGTGAAGC
The DNA here is from genome assembly GCA_013399715.1 of Alectura lathami. Classification (NCBI taxonomy): domain Eukaryota; kingdom Metazoa; phylum Chordata; class Aves; order Galliformes; family Megapodiidae; genus Alectura; species Alectura lathami. Next base: position 45,308 of record VXAV01000091.1, read on the forward strand.
ACAACTTAGCTTCAAGTTTTATATCTTAAATTCAAACAGAATAACCTGGGAATAGGAGAAGGAAAGTAGGTTACGAAGGATCCTTGTCACATAGCTGGTGTCTGTGTGTGGAAGTCATTTGAAATTGGATGCACTTACAGCTATCAGTGCTATTAGGGAGTTCTATAGCAGAACAAACTTCAGGAGAAAATGTCAGGAAGCTCGTGGGGGGAAATTAGCTGCTTTGTGATAAAGGTTATGAATTTTGAAATAAAGCCAAAGCTTATCTGAATTTTTGCTGTTCTGCCCTGAATGTTTGTGATTACAAGCATGCTCGGTCTGCTGCTTGAATTTTAGTTCCTATTCTTTTGCCGTTAGGTTAGTTAGACTGACGTAGACAGGGCACAGGTATTGCTGATTGGAGCATTAGGTTCGACGTTATGAGTGGGAGCAAAGGTAAGCAAAAAGAAGTAGATAAAATTTGCAGTTAGTCACTGTCCATTTGTTTGGAATTTCATTATTCTGAACTCATTCCAACACGTGGATAATATAAACTTGATATTTGAATCTCCCTAAATGTTTCTGGTTGTTCACACTGATTACTTTTAAAAATGCACCTCTGTTCTTAGCATCACTTTCTGCAGTTTGCGTTGAAGGATTTTCACTGTGGATGCATCTTACGTAGACAACTGTAAAACTTAACTCTTAACTGACATTAATGGTTTGACCAGAGATACTGTATTGTTACAGGGTAGTTATGGTGACTGTGACTGGCTCTTAGTGCAAGAGTAAATGAAAGAGGGGAGGTTTAGGTTGCACATCAGGAAGAATTCTTCCCTGAGAGAGTGGTGAGGTGCTGGCACAGGCTGCCCAGAGAAGCTGTGGCTGCCCCATCCCTGGATGTGTGCAAGGCCAGGCTGGGTGGGCTCCTGGGCAGTTTGATCTAGTGAGCTAGTGGCTGGCAGCCCTGTCCACAGCAGGGGTGTTGGAACTAGATGATCTCTGAGGTTCCTTCCAACCCAAGCCATTCTATGATTCTATGTTCAGTCATTCAGAGAGTAAAGATTCAAAAAACTTGCAAATATGGGAAAAAAGGCTTTTTTTTTTTTTTTTTTTTTTTTTTAATGGGAGTGTCTCTAATTACCTCTGGCAAAATACAGCAGAAAATTAGAAGTGTTACTGCAGTACTGTTTTGAATTAGATTCCAGTAAAAGCAGATCTGAATTAAAAACATTAATTACATTAAATTGTTTTACAATGCTTGCATGTTTCAGAACTATTGAACAGTATTTTCACAAAATTTCTTCGTTTGTATGAGGCAGAAGTGTAGCATTCAGATGCAGTGAGCTGAGAAGAGTTTTCTTTGTTCATTCCCAGAATGAGCTGGCTATGGTCTAGGAGGATATGGAAAGCCAGTGCATAGAACAGTGGAAAAATGGTCTGTTTCAGGGGATTTTACATGGAAAGTTGAGGTTAAAACCAGGAAACATTTTGGGAAGGCTCTATGCAAAAATTGAAGAGATTCATTTGGAGCCAGTTATATAATGAAGAAAATTGTAAAAGAAAAATAAGAAGTAATGCTTGAACTGTGGGTAATTGTGCAGTGAGGTGTGTGCTGGATTTCTGCTCTAATCACAGTCGTTAAGACTAGGAGCAACAAGAATTTGAATAATTCAAGTGCTTTTGGTACTGCTTTGAGTAGCAAAGATGGGAAATATAATTTCATAGGAAGAATCAAACAAAATGAAGTTATCTAAATAACTGAAGAAACTTCTAAGATTAGAAGAAGAAGACAGAGATGAAAGGCACATTCAGTAGTAGATGGTCGGGCCATGTAGTCATAACAAATATGGGAGAGGAGAAGACTTCGGGGCTTCAGGTTTTGGTTATTTTTTCTACCTCTGGGGAAAAAAAAAAAATTATCTGTAGGAAGAGACTACTGTGATCTCTTCTTTCTTTCAATGTGTTGTAACACTGTTGTTGAGGTAAAGCTTCCTGTTTTCATTGTGTTGCATTTTGCAAGAAGACTGAAAGCTAGCCTCTGTTTTTTTGTTGTATAGCTGTAGTGCCGGAGTCTTCAGGTGTTTGTGTCTCTGCAGTAGCAGTGAGTGTGGTCCTGGGCTGTGGTGTAGGTGCTGAAAGGTCTTACCTCAGTTTAAAATGAAGTTGTGTGCAGACTGCTTTACACATTGAGGAGCCAGATGGCTTTTGAGTATTTGCAAAGAGGGGAAGTTCACAAGTCTCTGTGCAGTCTGTGCCAGTGCTCAGTTATCTGCACAGTGAAAAAGTGTTTCCTCATCTGCAGGTGGAGCCTCCTGTGCTCCAGTTTGTGCCCATGGCTTCTGGTCCTGGCACTGGGCACAGCTGGAAGGAGCCTGGCTCTGACTTCTTTTGCAGCCTCCCTTCAGGGATTCCTGTACACTGATGAGATCTCTCTGAGCAGTCTCCCAGCTGAACAGTCTCAGCTCTCTCAGCCCCTCCTCACAGGAGAGGTACTCCAGTCCCTTCATGGGCTTCACAGCCCCCTGCTGGACTCTCTCCAGTATGTCTGTGTCTCTTCTGTAACTGGGCTGCCTAGAGCAGCAGGCAGCAGTCCCAGTGTGGTCTCACCAGTGCAGACAAGAGGGGAAGGATCCTCTCCCTCAACCTGCTGCCAACACTCCTCCTAATGCAGCCCAGGATGCTGTTGCCCTTCCTTGTGGTCGCTGGCTTGTGGTCACCCTGTTGTCCAGCAAGGACCCTGCAAGGCTCCTTTCCAGCTGGCCTGCCCTCAGCTTGTATTGGTGCCTGGGGTTGTTCCTGATCAGTTGCAGGGCTTTGTGCACTTCTCACTCTTGACCTGCCCAATGTTTCTGTTAGCGCGCTTCTCCTGCATGTGCAGGTCCCTCTGGATAGCAGCACAACCCTCTAGTGTATCAGTCGCCCCTCCCAGTTGTGCGTCATCACCAGCCTTGCTGAGGGTACACTCTGCCTCTAGTCCAAATCACTGGCTATGTTAGACAGAACTGGACCCCTGAGGTACACCACTTGATGCTGGCCTCCCACTGGACTTTGTGCCAGATCACCACCCTCTGGGCTCAGCTCTGCAGCTGGTTTTCATTCCACCTCACTGTCTGCTCTTCCAGCCCATGTGGCAGCTGTTTCTGTGTGAGGATCTTAAAGGAGGCAGTGTCAAAGGCCATACTGAAGTCCAGGTAGACGATATCCACTGCTTTCCTCTCATCCACTGGTCTAGCCATTTCACCACAGAAGTTTATTACATGAATTCCCTTTGATCATGCTGACTTCTCCTGATGGTTTTCCTGTCATTGCTTGGAAAACAATTTCCAGGATTAACTCTTCTGTAAAGAAGGCATAGGCTGTATCATAGTGCTGACAGGCCGTGAGCACTGGGAGAGTTACTCTTTTTGTCTTAGGTGAGTCTGTTAAATACAATAAAGTTTCTTACATGTAATTAGTTTAAAAAGTTTTCTTGGAGTTAATCATCTCTAGGTAGGAAATGGTATCATTTAAGTTGGAGTTAATTCATTTAAACAACTGTAAATCCAGTAAATGAAAGACTAGCAGATTTTTTTTACAGGATTTTGATATGTTTTCTTAATTGAAAACAATTCTTTGCTTTTAAATATTGCGATTGTGCATTTACTTTCTTGTTTCCGATGCGCTAATTGTGGTTTCACTGTTGAATGATTTAAGTTTAGCTTATCAAACAGCTTAAATATTAACTTGCAATTTTCCTGTAGGTAACTGCTATAGAACCCATAATTAATCATGGAGGAGCCAGCGTGAGCACTCAGCACCTACACCAGAGTCTGCGATGGCTCTTTGGAGTGGCAGCAGTGGTTACAGATGTTGGTCATGTGCTTCTGGTTGACCTTTGTTTGGATGATTTATCTTGCAGTCAGAATGAAATAGAAGCATCGGGTAAGCTTGCAATTTTTCAACTTGAAACACTCATTTTAAATGCAAGTAAACTTAGGTCTTTCACGTGAACAGTACGTATCCCATTTTGAAAATACTTGCATGCAAGCATTTAGCACTACTGATTGTGTTCAGTGGTTTGGCATCATGTTGTCCTGAACTGATAAGGATGGGAGTGGCTTAATGCTTTTTCTGAAGTTATAAATGGCCCCCTTCCCCAGTTCCTTGTGTCACTGATTCTTGCCAGTGAGAGGTCGGAATTTTACCATCTGAACCAGTACAGCTGCCTAAAGGGAAATTGTTGGAAGTACCCTGTTATTTCCTGGGAATGTTGTTTTGTTTCTACTAAATAACGTGTGAGCAGATTGTAGGCGTGTATTTTAAAATAAATCCAACTTGTGAAAAATCATGCATTTGGATGAAAGAAATACCTAATTTACCTAGTGGGATTGCACACACTTGTGTTATAACAATAGTAGCTTCAGGAGTTGATGTCACCTCAGGTAGTTGCACCACGAGATCCTCGCTTCTGATGTACAGAGTTCATGAAAGATTTCTGTGGTTATACTTCTGTCTGGTTTTGAAATACAGGTGAGAATATCAGTCCAGTCAGAGGTCTGTTCTCTTCGAATCCATATGAAATGGAAGTAGCAAATCAGTGTTGCATAAATGGTTATTTTGCCTGGGACAGTACAATTAGGTTATCCACATTGTTATGTTGATGTGTAGCGTGGATGCTGACTGGAATAATACATGATTTTATCATGTGATTTTGTGTATGTAGACCTAGAAGTTGTCAATGGAATTCCTGCTGAAGTTCCACAAAGAAGAGAAGCAGTGACAAGAGAGGGGCGACATCTCTGTTTCCAAGTGCAAAATCCTTCAGGAACAGCAATATCAACCCTGTGCTACATAAGCAGAAGCAATTTGCTTGCTGTGGGTTTTTCAGATGGCTACCTGTCACTATGGAATATGAAAACTTTGAAGAGGGAGTAAGTAGGCTTTTGTGCTTGGCCATGTCTGGACACACAGAGATCTCAATTTCTGACTTAAGGAAATACGTTAAATTAAGGAGAACTTTTTCAGGGACTGAAATTGAGAGTAATCCTGGAATATTTAGAAATTCTCTTCTGAGATAACTGTGAAATCATACATGGATTAAGTTGACTACCTTCTTTCTCCCCAATGGACTAGGTTTATTTTTCTTACTGGAGGAATTGTGGAATGCATTCCTTTTTGGGTTATGCGAAGTATTAAGATGCAACAGAGCTGATCTTCATAAAATAGTTGATTTTTCAGAACCAGTTACTGTAAGTAGGGCATAAATTTCAAGGCTGAAATATGTTAATAACATGGTTTTAGTTGCAATAGTCTCTAAACTGTCCAGGGTGAAACTAGTGAGAAGTGAAAAATCAGTAGCTGATCTGTGCCTGGAAATGTATTCTTTCCTGTGTTTCAGCCTTCTCTGAAATAGGAGATTGATTGACCTGTTGCAAGGAAAGGAAGATGCACGTGAATGGAAGTTTGCTTTGAATGCTTGGAGACTAGAATAAGGGACGCGTAAATTAACAGACTATAGAAGAATTAAAGGATAATTTCCAAGAACAGTATCGTTTGAAATGCTTGACCAGATTCAGAAAGGGATTCGCTTAAGCAAATCAGCAGTGACATGGTAGAAATTATTGGATACATAAATAGTGGAGGAATGATGGCATGAATAGATTGTGGAGCTGGAAATAAAGTTCAAAAGTCTAGAAGAAGAAAGCTTTTGTATGTAGTCCAAGTAAAGAAACAAGAAGATACTTCTGTTTTGCACTGCTCTGAATCTAAGAGGAATTTTAAGTTCTGTATTTAAGTAGCCACAAAAATAGGAACAGTGTCTTGCCTGACAGTTGAAGTAGTTGTTTGGGTGAAGCTGATTTAAATTCCTTCAGGCAAAGTTAGTAAACCCAGGTTATTGCATTTGTTAGACAGTAATCTCCTCACTGCTTGACTCTTCCGTGAAAAGCGGTCACTTCCTCAACTCACTTGTTTGAAATGGAAGTATGAGCTTCTGTACCTCGAGGATAAGCATGTACGTGCTCTTCTCAAGATGCTTCTACTCCTCTGCAAACAGAGCCAATAGACTCACCTGTTTTTTTGGTTCTCTCTCTTTTTTTTTTTAAAAAAAAAAAACAAAACTTGTAGGTACCACTCACAACTTGAAGGAGGAAGGATTCCTGTCTATGCTGTTACGTTCCAAGAACCTGAAAATGATCCTCGCAATTGTTGCTACTTGTGGGCTGTTCAATCTACACAAGAAAGGTGAATAAAAAAGTATATGTTCTATACTTCCTTGAATTAAGCTAATAGATGTATATATGTTTTGTTTAAATATGCAGGGAATTCTCTCTCTCAAGTACAGAAGACATTGTGCTTATGTTGCAATTTTTACAGCATTTAACAGATGTGAAAAAGGAACTAGTTAAGATAATAATGATGACCTCAGAAATCTTTTTGCTGTAGAATAAATTTCTCTTTCATTTGTAGTTTGAGACTTCTTAGAAGTCAGTCCATGAAGAAACAATATCATAGTTGTGTTGTAGTCTTTTTTGCAGAGTTTTGGGTTTAACTAGACATGTAATAATTACCTAAGGACAAGTGGCAAGTGAATGGGTCAGGCTCTTTTCAGTGTCGCCTAGTGACAGGACAGGGGACAAAGGGCACGATCTGGAGCATGGAAGTTCCAACTGAACATGGGAAAGAACTTCTTTACTCTGAGGGTGACAGAGCACCAGAACAGGCTGCCCAGAGAGGCTGTGGAGCCTCCTCTGGAGGTGTCAGAACCTGCCTTGACACTTCTCTGTGCAACCTACTGTAGGGAGCCTGCTTTAGCGGGGGGTTGGGCTGGATGGGCTTCAGAGGTCCCTTCCAGCCCCTACGGTTCTGCGATTCTGTGATGTCATCATTATACTTGAGCATCTGAGTAAATAATTTTCTTGATGTACTTTCTCTTGGTTTTAACTGTGATGTTGAGTTGCCTTTTCCTGCATTTGTTGAAACTGCTGTTGTAGAGTTGTCTATTTTTAGTGAGTTCTCTGGAAGTCTTGGGTTCATTCGGTTCCTACTTTGCTCAGAAATTCTGAGCAAAGGTGATACAGTAGTGGCCCTATTTTTGTGCTTGCATTCCTAAGTTATTTCATAGAATCACAGAATGACTTGGGTTGGAAGGGACCTTAAAGATCATCGTGATTTCCTTTGTTCCTTGATGACTGCCTCATGATTTTTGTGATGCTTACACCATAATATTGAAATTCCGTTAAAAGCCATTTAGGCTGCAGAGCTAGCACACTGAATGTGCCAGGGTAACAGCCCATTCCAGCAGGAGGAGAGTCACAGTATTGCTGGTTACCTTCTGACGGTTTTAGTAGCCTTTGGAACCTCCATGGGTCAGTTCAGCTCAGCTGGCAGAACGCTATCACTGTTCAACAGAAAAGTAAATGGTTTCCTGCTGGGCTAACGAAACACACCAGTACGTGGAAGGGTGCAGTGTGTGCAAGTGAGGGCCTGAAACTTTGTGGTAGGCAAAGGGGAGAGATCTCCCTCTTCCAGCATCAGCAACCTATTTAGTGAGCTCAGCTGTTCATAGAGTTGCAGTCTTTTAAAGTTTGAATTTAAGGCAGTTTGGATCAAGAACTCTTCCCTGTAAAGAGCTACTTCCAGCAATTTTTAGTCTATACAACATACTGAAGCTTTCAGATAATGTGGTTAGCATTTGTAGCTGGAGCTGTTACTGTCCAAATTTTCTCCTTTCTGTGGTAGCATATAGATGTGACGTTGTCACGTTTAGGGACACAGTGTTCTTCTTTTCTGCCAGAGTGTGCTAGTAAGGAAACTTTGACCTAGGTCTGATAAAATGCTGAATACTATAAAACAGCTTTCTAATCAAATTTCTTAATTTGTTCCTTTTTCAGCGAAGGTGACGTATTGAGTTTACATCTGTTGCAGTTAGCATTTGGTGACAGAAAACGCTTGGCATCAGGACAAGTCATGTATGAGGTAAGATGTGTGTGTATGTGAAAATAGGAAAACAGTAATTTTCTCTAAAGGAGTATCAATTATGCTGACAGGGTAATATTTACCATTAAAATTCGGAGATGACTGAAACAGTCATCTTTCACTGATTCCTCTTGGTCATGAGTTTTGTCCAGACTTTTTGAAAACAAGTCATATGAGTTAAAACTATAGGCTTTTGTGTTCCAGATAGATTCAACTGCTAAGAGCCCATATAAACTCAATTCCTGAAGAAAAAACAAGTTTTACAAATAAAATTAGTATATGTCTACCAAAGCATGGTTCTGTTAATTAGTGTGTTTGCTATTTAAGGGGAAAGTAATTTTATTTGTAGCAATTCTTTTCCTCCTAGTTTGATGCTTTTTTTTTTTTTTTTAATTGGATATTCTCAATAGGTATGTGATGAAATAGTATCACCCTTGGGTTAGGGTACTCTGTTTTTATAGGGACTGTGCCCTTTGATTTTTTGTGAAAACTTGAGTTTAAATTCTGACTTTTTTCTCCTTCTTTATATATAGCAAAGCTCCTTCCTCTTTTGTAAATGTTGCTTGAATAAGTAAAGTTTAGGTGATTGGAAAAGGGGGTGTTTCCTTAAAATGTGTTATCTCTCATGGTGGTAAGATATAAATATCCTTAAGTGATTCAACATGTTCTAAATATGGATGCCATCTCTTTCTTTGAGTGCTATTTTTTTTTCTGATGTTTTTATTTTTTTTTTGTGAAATAAATACACCTTGCTCTGTTCCTCTAGAGCACACCTTTATTTTCAGCTTTAAAAGGGCCTTTGTTACAGTTTGCTTCTGCCTCTGTTGTAGTGCTCTGAGCACTGTGACAGGTTGATGAGACGAAGCTTCTTTCATCTTTCTTCATTTTGATTTTTTGTACTTCTTTTTTTTTTAACCTCTTTTAAAAGAAGTTATTCTTAGTTACAGTCCTGGCAGTGGCAGAGGCAGTACCTTGTTCTGTGTGCCCTTTTAGGGAAAAACGTTGTCTATGTCCTTTCCTCTTGTGACTACTTTGTTCTATCTCAACGTGTTAATGTTAGAATGTGGGACTTTTCACAACTCTGCAGTTCTTTGCCTTGGTGATCTTACTTACCTGAACAAGATGTGACAAGTGTCAGTTTTTACCTCGGAGGAGTGAAATGTTTCCGCAGGTCTTAAAAATGAATCCACTGGAAATTCCAGTTAACACTCTCTAAAAAAGTAAGCAGTGTGATCAAATAATGATTGTGTGGTTGTGACCCAAGAGGACTGTGGTGTAGTTAATTGAAGACTTTTAACCCTCTACAGACCTTGCAACCAGTAATTCATTCACATGCTTGTAAGAGGTGTGAGGCACTGGTCTTTGGATTTGAGCTGTTTCTGCTTCCCAGTGAGCGTGCTGGAAGTGTGGAACTGGGACCAATCTTACAAGGTGGTTAAACAGAGAATTAAACAGCTGGACCTGCTGGGGAGAAAAGACAGGTTCTTCAACTGGCTTCTAGATGAGCCACTTATACTCGTAGCTTCGTATCAAGACCTGGTTACACCTACTGCCGAAAAAAACAAAAGATGGAGCAGGACAGAATCTGTGCTCTGCAGTTGACGTAGGGGATACTTTACTTGTAGTAATAGATTGGTCAGTACTGCAGCTTTCAGGGAATTTCTGAAGCTCTGAATACTTACATCTGCACATACAACTGTCTGTGAAAAGCTTCTTGTCCATAGTCAATGGCAGAAAGTTTAAAAATTGTTCCTAACTGGCAGGCAAAGTCTGAGTAAATGGGGAGAAAAATACTGTTGACCTTCATTCGTTGAATAGAGTTTATAGGAGCTTGAAAGGTTTGTCTGATACATTAGTGCCTTACTTTCCTGAGGTTAGACTTGCACAGAAGGATATGAAAAGGGCTTGTGCTGAATTGCTGTTACCAGCAGAGATTAGATAATGTGAAATTCGGTTGAATTTAATGAGCATCTTTCTGCTGACCACTCACAGTTCTGTGTTCTAAATTGTGTTCTCTGTAGTATCTCTGTAGCATTGTTCAACAAGGGGGTATGCAAAGTCCTGCACCTGACAGGAACAGCCCCAGGCACCAGTACGTGCTGGGGGCAGGCCAGCTGGAAAGAAGCCTTGCAGGGTCCTAGCAAGGTGGTCTTCGTAACTCCCAGAACAATCTTTCCCTAATTTTGCAAGGCACTGAAGTGAGACTGACAGGCCTGTTTTGACCGGGCTCTTCTTTCTTGGCCTTCTTGAAAACTGGGACGACGTTTGCCACCTTCCAGTTGACTGGGAATTCTCCAGATTCCCAAGACTGGTGAAAAATGATTTAGAGATGTCCTGCAACGACATCAGCCAGCTCTTTGAGTACCCTGGGATGGATCCCATTGGAATGCACAGACTTAATACTTTTTTTTAGACTGCCTTGGTATTTATTTGTACCATTTCCTCAGAGGGTTAAGGGGAAGTTGGTTTCAGGTTAGATGAATTACATGTGCCATGTGAAGACTGTATTGTTTTGTTCCAGTTTGTTTCAGAGCTCCAGTAGAATTGATGTTGGGGTTGGGTGGGTGGGTTGGTTTTTAGGGTTGTTTTCATATTTTGGGATTACTTCTATTTTTTGCCCCATGATGTGGCGGTGTTTTTGTTTGCTTTGAGGTTGTGGAGCTGCTGCGTGTTCACACATTGGTGTCTTTCTTAGTAGATGCTTTGAGTCAATGCTGCATTTGGGAAAACAGTTCTTCAGTTAGTGCTTAGTTCGAAAATGGTGGTTCAACACGGTCAGAGGTTCCACACGGTGCTGCTGCAGTTTCTCAGCATCTCAAAGTAGTTGGCCCATTCTACAGTAATTTGTGATCCCAGATGTGTTGTGCATGTGTATCCCATGCCCTCTCTGTTTTCCTCTTCTGCTGTTGGCTGTGCTTGGCGAAGGATCCAAGGGTGTTTCCTCCATTAGTCTCTGAGAAGGTTAGGAGGAGTTTACACAGTTAAGAAGATTGTTGGTCAGTAAGAAGCTCTCACAGCGGCTGCAGAGGGAAGTGTGTTCAGCCTAGGTAGTACCTCTCAGAAGGGCTTTAGCTGCTGTAATGCCATGACATCTCTGATTTCATAGGCTCTATAATCAAGACATGGAGCAAGGAGCTTTGCATCTGTATTCCATTATTCCAGGTATCTCTTTACAGGTACATATTTAGGTCTGTAACAAAACCTTGCGTTTGCAAGAGATTCTGCAAAACATTTATCTGAATAGCGCTACGTTTTGAAAATGGGAAACATCTTTTAAACCAAACGTACTTGTCAGGATCTTACACTTTTTAAAATTCCCTTGCAGATCAGATGTAATTTCTATTTACTATTGGAAATAATCTCTTAGGAAATATATAACATCATATCTGCATTAGATTTAGATACATAAAGCCTTATTTCGGTGTAATGTTTATTTTGTCTCAAAATGACCTTTTCTTCTTGTTTTTCCATAGGGTTTTGAATACTGTGATGAAAGGTACAGTTTAGATCTCACGGGTGGAGCCTTTCCCTTGAGAGGACAGACCAGCAATACTAAACTACTCAGCTGTCAGACTGTAGAAAAATTTCGCAACCATGTTGACAGAGAGGATAGCGTTAACGAAGGTTTGTTCTGATGCCCATGTTTGGTTATTCCAAAAGGAATGTTTTTGGAGTCTGAGCAGTGAAGGCTGTTCTGTACCCACAATCTGAAAGTCAAACATCTGTATAGAATAGCTTGTTTGACTTACTTGAAGAGAAAAATGTGTTGGTTAAGTTACTTTTAAAGATGGAAATCCACAGCGCAATTAAAACAGTATGGTGTTAAGTAAGTTTCTTAAGGTCAGAAATTCTACATTTCTTTAAAAAAAAAAAAATTCTTTTGATACTTAGCTGTTTTTAACACTTGTAGGTAAAAAGTAACTTAGACATTGTTTACAAATGCATGCTGCTGGTTTTTATTAATTCTGACTTGCTGACAGTGTTAAAGGAAAATAGTTGAATGCTTAAAGTAATTTTTAAGTGGAATTGAAGGAAAAAGATTACTTTTTCCTAGAAGTAGTAAATGTTATAGCTGTTAGCAATAAATAAACCCAAAAAAGTTGCATAAACCCTTTGTTTCTGCATTCTTGAGCCAGTTTTTCATTTAAACTCTTCAGCTGTCACATTCATGACCTATCTTTCTTAACTAAGTATCAATACCTGAAGGCAGCCAAGCTGCTTATTGTGTTAAATCTGAAATAAATAATTCTGTTTGAAGGGGAACTTCAGTGTGTTGTGAGAGTTAATGCCATTGTTTTGTTTAAATGAAAAACTGATTTCCTCAAGAAAAGAATGATACTTACTGTTCTAACAAAATGAAATGCATTTGCCTGTGGAAGATGATCTTTCTGATGGATGCACTTTAGACACGCTGCTCAGATAAAATGATTCGACTTCGAATGCCATAGCTCACTCTCATTTTTTGAAGAAGTAAAGGCATGTTTAAAAGTTAATATTTTGAAAATGGGTATGTGAAGGGTTT
>VXAV01000091.1:78893-88903 GCA_013399715.1 Alectura lathami
ACCTTTAATTTCTTGTGGTAACTTGTACGAACTTCAGTTTGTTCTAAGCTTCCAATATAGAAGTCATACTCATTCTCCAGAAGACGTATTACATGTAATTATTTAATACAACTCTGTTATCATTGAACTAGTGTTTTATAGCTTGAATGCTAGGCACTTCATTCTTTGCATAAAATGTATCACAAATTGGGTGTAGATATGCGGGGTAAGGAATTTCTAGTTTTTCCTTATTTATTCTGTTTTGAAACACAAGGGTTTTACAGTGAGAGAATATGTTGTAAACCTCCTAAAGGCCTGTTTTAGTGAATTTCTCTTTTTTTTTTCATGTTTATTAGTGAAACAAAGCACCAAGAGCCTGAAATGGCCTCTTCATCAGAAGAAAAAGACATACTGGTTGTAACAAATCCACAGCTTTCTGAATCCCCGGAGGCAGACAGTGAATGTATGTATAGTACGTTGGTGATGTTATGTGAGTTAAGGTAGCTAAACTCCTGAAATGAAATGTGCAGTTTGTTCTACTGCTACACGTGCCTCGGACTGAAGCGTTCTTAGGGTGTTTGTTCCTGCTCCTTAGCATGAACCCATACAGACAATGCACATCTCAGAGTCCATGTAGAAATCGCATGGTGAATATTCCTCGTGTTGATCTTGAGGAAACTGGTAAAATTTAAAATACTAGAAGGAGAGTGTGGTGTGTCTGTCGGTGTTGTACAGCATTTGTAAATGGTGTGCATGGGGACGTGCTCCTTGCATTACTACTTAAAACAACGATGCATTCTCAGTATTAAGGCTGGCAGCAACTAGCTAACAATGTGCTTTTCGGCTGCCCTGTCTTCTGTTGGCAGCTGATATCCTCTTCCTACTTTTTGTGTGTGTGTTTTTTTTTTTTTTAATTTTCAAATTGTGGGACTGCCTCCTAGTTTTTGAAGAAAATCATGTTTTGGGGCGTCCATGGTTTGGATACATGTGGCATGACGGAAAACTTTGTTTGTTCCTGCCCCCTCTGTTACTTTCTGTTGCTTAAACCTGTGACATTTATTTAATGGTTAAGCAAAAATGACATAAATCTCTTTCAGCTGTGATAAGTATCCTTGACAGTGAGGATGTGGTCAGTACCCATTCAGAAAATCGCCTTGAGGAGGGAAAGCATGTTGATTTACCTGAGCATAACCTAGACGAAACTGAAGCTGAAGAAAATCTTCCTTTTGCGCAGGAAACGTGTGTTTCTAACAATCTTCCTAAAACGGAAGAAATTAATGTAAGTAAATTATTATTCCATTTTCTACAAAACAGAAGACACTTAGCAAATTGTAGGAAGGTCCTGTGTTGCAGTTAGAAGACACACAAGAACATCTTGTCATCTTTAGCTGGTTAACACAAGTTAACCTCATTATGTAAGGACAGACATTTATTTATCTTTAAGGTGACAGGAAAAGTTGGGGAGGTCAGTTTTTCAGTCCAGGGTACCATTTACCAAATGACAAATGTTGTGGGAAGCAAATTTATTTTCAGAACGGTTTAGGTGCTTATATCTTTTACTAATTTTTTTTCTTATTAACATAAACAGAATTCACACTAATGAGTTAATCTCATTGCCAAGATATTTCCAGCTACTTAAAAAAAGAATTTGTTGTAAAAAACACGTTTTTTAACATCTAAACTTGCATTAAATGAGGATTTTAAAAGGTTGCTCACATGGACTGAAAATTAGACTAGAGTTTACAGTTGTCTCAGAGTTTTCTTGTTGTCTTCTACTGGGGCTCAGCTGTTTGGATACATAGGATGTCTGAGTACCGTGCTGATAATTGCCTTTAGGATTATTCTCACTGTTCTCTTATTTTTTTTTTCTCAACATAAAAGGCTGAGTATGTGGATCTAGAAGGAAAGAATTGTCTGGTACAGGGAACTACAAAAAATGGGATGGAGTTATTTAGAATGTGTTATTTCACAGAATCCAAGTGCTGAATTGAGTTTGTCTGCTGTGATATCTAGCTGGTTTGACTATGGGATGAATTGTGGCAGGCACAGATGTCATGACTGAAATTTTAAACTTTGGGTGCATAACTGCATTTTGCTGTGTTGTGGATGTGTGGTCAGCCCAGAACGTACTGCAGTGCAGTGTGATTGTTACTGCCAGCTGTGTGTGCTGCTTGTACTGTGAAACTGCTCCCTTTGTTCATAAGTGGTGGCAAAGCGTTAGTCATAAACCAAAATATCAGAAATGGAGCATGAGATTGCCTACACTGAACATTGTGCTCTCTGTGTGTGAATGTATGAACCTCATCTGTAGGAGAGAGTACGTTGTGTGTTTCTAACTTTCAGTGATGATCTAAAAAGAAAAATGGCATTTTACTGTCCTCAGTTTTGTCTAGTTCAGTTTGAAGTTCGTTTGGTAACTAATAGTGCATTAACAGACTTTTTTTTAACTTTAGGTTCTTGAGGACGTTGCAGTTAAGGCACAAGCCTCAGCAGAAGCCCCTGATGCATCTCCATGTGGTGGTCTACATCCATCAGACGATCTTCCATACAACTATGATACTATAGAGCGACAGTTTGTGTATGATTTGCCTGATAATAAGGATGGTGAATGCGATGCGGCTGAAGGAGATGGAGAACTTTTTATATCTCAGAGTAATTTTACTTTAGTGTTGGAAGGAGAAGAAGGTGAAGGGGAGATGGGAGACCTTGCATTAGTAGATGCTTCTAAACCAGCTGTTACAACAACAGAAGAAAAACCTGTGAACAGTTTAGGAAATACTGAAAATGAGGAACATGTTACAAACTCTGTGTCTACTGTAACTAGTGACCAGGAATCCCAGAATATTGCAGAGTCACTCCCTTATGTGCCTGAACCCATTAAGGTAGCTATCGCTGAGAACTTACTGGATGTAATCAAAGACACAAGAAGTAAAGAATTTACATCCGAGGTTGTAGAACAGTCTATTCATGAAAGCATAAGCAAAAAGGTAACTAGATTCCATAAGTCAAAAGCTCCCTTAACACCTGTGCCAGAAGGAGTGGCCGATGAAACCAGCATACTTCAAGTAGAGTATGTCGACACTCCTAGAACACGTGCAAGGAGGCAGCTGAGAACTCTCATTATTCCATCAGCTGATGATCAGCAACTGTCGCAGACAGACAAACCTGTTCTGTTTGGACTGTCTCCCAGGAGAAGTACCAGGCGAACAAAAGAAGCACCTGAGCCTTCTAGTCTTCTAACTGTAGAAAATACTCAAAACGAGCAAATACCTGTGATCCCTGCTACCCCTAGGAGAGGTAGGAAGCCCAAACAGACTAATGTAGAAAGCAGCCAATCTGATGGGCAAACGCTGTCCAGCAGTATGCAGTCCACGGCCGTTACTCCAAGAAGGGGATTAAGGAGAGCAAAGGAAGCTGCATCTGAACTCTCAGAAGATGCTAATGAGGAAACTTCTCTTCCTGAAGGTAGTGTTGTTGCGTCTGCTACTTCCAGAAGGACTAGAGGAGGAAAAAGTTCAGCAGATCAGGAAACTAGCCAGACTAGCACTGATCGTAGGATGAAAATGGCAGTCAGTCCCAGCAGAAGTGCAAGAAAATTAAAAAGCAGTAATTCACAACTTACTGAAAATGTTGTTACAGATCAAGAGGTACAGCCTAGTGACCAACTTCTGTTACCTGTGCCAGCTAAAAGAGGCAGAAGAAGGAAAATGAGTTCATCAGACGTTCCAGAAAGTTCTGACCTTAATCCGTCTAAGCCACCACCTCCTCAAACAGAGTCTAAACTTGCTGTCACTCCCAGAAGAAGTGTTAGGAAGGGAGCACAGACTCTGTCAGCAGAAACAGAATCTGTCTCTACTCAGGAAGACCTGCCTTCAGGTGGGGAAGTGGAAATCCTTGATACTCCTAGGAGAAGAGCGAGAAGGGTTACACATGCTAAACCAGAAGAAACAAATACTCCTCTGAGAACACCCGAGCAGCCAAATGAGCAATCAGCCACCCCCAGGACTACGAGGACAGGGCGTCGGGGCAGAAAGAGACAATTGACATTGATACTGGAGGAGAGCACAGGGGAAGAAGCCTTCCCCCAAGGGCCTGATGGCAGTCCTTTGCTGCTTACTGACATAAACACATCAGGATATGATGAAACATCAAGAACTTTAACAGATCGTGTTACAAGAAACAGATCCCGTAAAACTAGCATGCATCAGAAACTGTCTGTTGAGGAAAATGAACCCTTCCTTTTCTCTCCTCCTCTCACAAAGCTGACAAAGAGATTCAAAGGTGGGTGAGACATGTTCCTGTGCAAAATATGGTACATTGCGCTCTTATAAACAGCATGAAACAGAGCGCAAGTGTGGCTTTTAGTATTGTAAAAAAATAAATAAATAAATAAAAGTAACTGCACAAAAATAAAAATCTGGAAAGAGGAAGTTCTTCTTTTTGTTTGAACTCTCCATGCTTGGTGGGGTAGTTATGGTGGAAGCAGACGAGGAGGCTGACATTGTGCAAGCAGAGTGAGAAATTTAATCTGAATTTTTTGTCATGAGCTAAATTTCTGTCAATTTAGAAGACCGGAGGACATCTGTGATGTTGTTGCCATCTCTTCCCCCAACAATGGAGAAATAACAAATGACATACTTCCAAATTCTGTTCCATTTTTAAGTTAAATTGAGCTGCATCTTGCAGCAAACTTAATTAAAGACAGGTCATTAATTACGTGATTTTTTTTCATTGCCATATGCTTTGCTACTGAAGTTTTTGCATAGTGGCCAGCAGGGAGAGGGAGGTGATTGTCCCCCTCTACTCTGCCCTTGGAAAGCCTCACCTGGAGTGCTGTGTCCAGGCCTGGGGCCCCGAGTACAGAGGGGATGTGGAGCTGTTGGAGCGGGTCCAGAGGAGGGCCACCAAAATGATCAGAGGGCTGGAGCACCTCTCCTGTGAGGAAAGGTTGAGGGAGTTGGGAGTGTTCAGCTTGGAAAAGAGAAGGCTCCGGGGAGACCTCATTGCGGCCTTCCAGTACTTGAAAGGAGCTTACAGGCAGGAGGGGGACCGACTTTTTACACGGGTGGATAATGGCAGGACAAGGGGGAATGGGCTAAAACTGAAAGAGGGGAGGTTTAGGTTGGACATCAGGAAGAAATTCTTCCCTGAGAGAGTGGTGAGGCGCTGGAACAGGCTGCCCAGAGAAGCTGTGGCTGCCCCATCCCTGGGTGTGTTCAGGGCCAGGCTGGATGGGTTCCTGGGCAGTTTGATCTCGTGAGCTAGTGGCTGGCAGCCCTGTCCACGGCAGGGGGGGTGGGACTAGATGATCTTTGAGGTCCCTTCCAACCCAAGCCATGCTATGATTCTGTTAGACTACATGATTAAAAATTTTTTTTTGAAATTTTTTGAGGACAGTTGCTGCCTCTTGAGTGTGATGACTTGACCTGTGTAGACAGACATAGGTAAAATCACTACTCTCATTTATTCTTGTTTCAGAAGTCAGTGTAAAACCATGGATTGCAAGAGGCAGTTATTAGGAAGAAGTACTTCCACCATGAATGTTTGTAAACTTGATTGGTTCCTTTATTTTAGGAGGCTATTGTGCTCTTGGTTATCAGCTGTAATTTAACATCACTGTCCTGCATAGCGTACATGCACGTTAACAGTTTGTTGCCGTTTTAGATGGAAAAGCAGACCAACCTGTGCAGCTTAAGGATTTAGACCCAGACTTGTCTTCTCAATTTGTCTTTTCACCTCCTCTTCTGAGATCAAGGAGAAAAAATGTATCTAGTATTCCCCAAATTGTGGAAGAACCTGTAAGTAAAAACTGTGATTGTCCCATATTTTTTACTTTGTATCTCTTTCAAATTACACTTCTTAATGCCTTACTTTTTTCCTTGGAAATGTATCTAAAAGAGAGCTTTGAATTAATCAGAATTAAACAAGTTTGTTGCATTATTAAAATTAGCTACGAAAATGAATTTTGAATCTATGTAAGTTGAGAACTAGTAAGTGTTGCCTTGCCTTTAACAAAGGGCACAGGGCTTTATTGCAACTTGGGTGGTGTGTTATTTTTTAATTTCTGAATTCTTAGATGATACAATAGTTTGAGATGGAAAGTTTTTTTTTTTTCAGAGAGAAACTGTAATGTGTTTGTAAATCATAGCTTTATTATGACTTCTTCATAAAAGAAACATTTGTTTGTGTTCTGTAGAAGTGTAAGAATGCATGCACGTGAGTAACATTTTTGTTGCTTTAACACAGGAGCTTCCAGCTAAAGAGGAGGAGGATACCAAATCCACAGTGTCTGTGGGAAAGCAAAAATTGAAGAGAGGTAGAACTCCGAAATCAAAAATAAAGCAAGCAAGCAAGTACGGAATTCTTTGGACGCTTCTTTTCATTCCTTTATAGTGGCAGTGATTCAGCTGTTAGCCACCTTACTTCATCTACCCACTTGGCTGTGCGGTTCTGCCAGTCCAGCTTGCTGGTCTGATAGACACATTTTTCCCCCACTTACCAATTTCGTTTTTTAACGGTAACAGAGGAAGAAGGGGATAGAAAATGGTGAAAGGTTACTCCTGTGGTTACTCAGTGGTAGTGTCCTCTTATAGCAAAGCAAAAGTATGCTTTCCTCTTCTGCCTTGATCTTACCTACAAAGAAGCCCGTATATTAATTTGTAGGTATTTGGTAACTGCCCTTTTTCCCCCCCCTCTGCTAAATATTGGTAATAAAGTCAAGTTGACACTTCCTGCTTTTGCAGATCCACAAGAAAAGAAGCCTCTTGGTCACCTCCACCAGTGGAAATAAAGTTCATTTCTCCTTTTGGAAGCCCAGTGGATGGGACAAAAAGCAAACAGAAAGAAACCGCAGATGCGACAGAGAAGACCCTACGAAAGAACAAAAAAAGACTGTCTAATTTTCCAAAGCCAGTTGTGCGCCGGAAGATGCTGTAACTGTTTTTTAAGTTTGTAATGTACACCACTGTTTGTAAAGTCATCAAAATTGTGTGGATTAGTAAAAAATAAAAAATAATCATCTAATTTGGAAGAGGTAATTTATATAAATTATTGTAAAATTTCATAAACAAATGGTCTTCAATAAGTAACTCCATATGGAGTGTGATTTCCTCAGTCAATGCAGTTTTCTATTTTATATTAAGACTTCATACATTTATATAATATGTAAATACAACTTATTTTAGGAATGTTAAATAAAAATGTATACTTCACAATATGCTTACTGTCTGATAGCTTTTTGAGGGAATAGTGGGTTGAATGGCCTCTATTGTTCAGAAACGTTAATGTTGGTTTACAAGAGTTGCTGATGCTCAAATCTGAGGCCAAAAGTTTTTAAAAGTTTGCTTAGAACTACTATAATAAGTAAACATTTAAAATGTTCTGGTTTAAATTTTATAGATGATGTTTGACCTTCTGGAACAAACAATTGGGCTCACAAATACTAGCTCGTAATTCCTTACATTCGAGGTTAAGTTGTACTGTGTTGAAGTCAGAATGTAAACAATTGTATTTTAAGCTGTGCAATATTTTTTTTGTATTTGTCTTAAAGTTTGGGAAAGCTGCTCTTTTGTTTATAAAACTAGATCACATCTCAGATGTTTTGCTATTTTTTACAGTTTGTTGTCAGCAAAAAACTGTATAAAAGGGTTCAATGCTTACAGTAGCATTTCAAATTTAGAGGGATATTGCCCACACAATTTTGGCACAAATTTCAAAATATTTTCATAAGACTAATATGAAAGTAACAATAGTTGAAATAATTACTGTCTGTAAACATTTTGCAATATTCGAAGCCTGCATATCACAACGCTGAACGTACAAAAATGTACAGAAGTCTTGGTTACAAACCATATTTTTGAATACTGATCTCATTATTAATCTTGGGCTACAGAGTAAATGTCCCTATAAAGTTGCAGTTTGTAAGAACAGAAGAAAAAGACTATTCTTTTAAAAGCAGACATGGAAGTACTATTTTGATGTGCAGTCTTTTAGACAATGGATTATTTTTATGTATGTTAATTTATATATGGATGCAACTTTGAAGACTACCGAATGGTGGAACCTGACATTAAACTTTCAATTAGTAAAAACTACTATAGTTACTTTAAGAAATAATTTATTGGTTAACTAACACCTTGTGCATAATGAATGAATGCATTAATAATAGACTAAGCTTGTAAAATAAATGTCTTTTGGGGCCATGATTTTTCTGTATCTCAGAACAGGACATTCTAGAGAAGCAGCTGCATGCACTTTAATAGTTTTTCTTGGGAGTGTTCATGACTTAATGAAAGCTTAAAAAATGCCAAATGTTGACAGTGTGAAAGTGGCAGTTCGAGTGAGACCTTTCAGTCAGGTTAGTAATTATTACTAACTATTTACTCTGAATATTTTTTTAAATTTGAATTACAGTACAAGTATGGTTAAAGATGAAAGGGGGAGAAGTTCTAGCAATATTACTAAACGCACACCATACAGACATGCACTGATCACTCAAAATGGGGGAAAAGATCCAACTTTGATACTGTGGGGAGAAAAAAGAGGCTTCAAACCTGAATATATGTTTTCTGTAGTGCACAAAAGTGTAATGTGTTTCTTGATCAAATACAGTGGACTGACATTCTAGTGAAGATTGTTTAGTAGAGTTTTAGCATACCTATGTCCTTTATACTTACAGAATATTTTTCTATGAAGATAGAAGAAATGAGAACTTACTAGCTAATTTTATTGATAATTTGTAGTATTTTTTTAGCCTCTTTACTTTTATAACTAGCTTAGCTGAATTACCCTCACTTGTCAGTACTTGGCAGAAAAAAAAAGGAAGCAATAGTAATACGAGAAAATTGGCATGAGATTTAACAACTTCTTAAAGGCTTCTAGTGGTGCAGTAATTTTCATTTTAAAAGGGTTTTAATCCTATTGAATGTTAAAATGTTTTCCTCTTTTATTCAGTTCCTTATATTCCATGTACACTTCTTGCATGCTGACCAGTTTCCCCATGGAGTTTAATAGGAATGGGAGTGTTAGTGCAGTAAGGAATGGCATTTCAGAAAGCTGAAGGACACAGAAGGAAATGGAAGCAAAAACAGGCTTTGGGAATTTTTTTGTTAGAGCCTGAAAAAAATATAAAGCTAGCCTAACAATAAAGATAGCAATGCAAGGAAGGTTGGGTTTATAACAAATTGGAGAAAATAGATTTTACTTGGTTTACTTTGTGCAGTCTTGCACACAGTAAGTGAAAATAAATGAGTGGAAAAGATCGTTTATATTAGGGAGCGGGAGATCCAGAGTGTGTGCAGCGCTTTTTAACAGTGAGGATGGTTTGAGAAGGAGACTGCAATTTTAAAAGATAAAATGTCTTGGTATGAGTCGCTGAGCAGGCTAGGAGCTGCCACCAGAACTGCAGATATCTGCAAGTGTACCTGAGAGGAGGTAGCAGTTATGTTCTCCGGGAACACGAGCGTGTGAAGGAAACCTGGGACGCAGCATTACGATGGATGTGCGCAGAAGGCCGTAGGGGTGTAGGGAAGTAATTTCTCTTTAAGAAATAGCAAGATGATGAGCAAGGTCAGCATTTCAGTATTCTGTGCAGTTTATCACAAAATAGAACAATTATGAAGGCTTTCTATAGGAAATGGAATTGCTTGAGGGTTGTTCTTTTCTTGTTTTTCACCTCCTAAAGAATTGCTGCTTAAAATACTGCTAAAAGCTGCAGCTGAGTCATGCATCTGTATCTTTGGGTCCTTGACCCTCACAAAAATTCCAGTAGAGCGTTGACTGCCTTGGGATGGTAGCTTCTCACCTCTCAGAATGCAGAATAAAAATGCATGCATTGATAGATTTTATTTCCAGGAAAGAGAGTAGGAGATATTCATGAAAGGAGAATGAACATCCATAAAGCTACAGGCCATTGTCAAAAGGACATTTGTCAAGACATGCTTCAGTAAAGATATTTCCTTGAGTTATCTCAGATAATTGACAAAAATACTCCTAAGAGGTTTTTTTTTTTTTTTTTTTTTTTTTTTTCCAGC
>VXAV01000091.1:88909-120104 GCA_013399715.1 Alectura lathami
TTTTTTTTTTCCTTTAAATGTTTAGATGTCAAGGGTGATGGAAGTATTCAGTCCAACTTATAACATGAAGGAGAATTAAATCTGTTTTACTTTTGATAGCCACTTGGTGCTTAAAGCATAAGCTTTTGGACATTGACTTAGCTTAGTTTATTTGCCTTAATATTCCTACATGCCCAGTGTGCAAGTGAGGCCACGGATGTCTACGTAGTTTAATCCACCATCGGGAATCTCTCCCACTGAAGACTCCTCTCAGGGTTGTCAGCGCAATGCATTTATTTACTGTCATTTCCTCAGTTCCCAAGTGACAAATCATAAATAGCTTAGTTGTTGGTTTACAGACTTTGTTCCATCTTGCGGTGTGGGAATGCAAGCTACAGGCGGAAGCAAACCCATAGTTTCTCATGAGTTGTTAGGCAGCATTTACAATGTACAAGTCTAGGCCAGTCTGGAAATGCTGTGTAATAATGGAATTTCAGGTAATAAGATAACACTTGCTCCTCATCTTGTATGTATTCCTGTGCAAAACTTCCAGTTCTTGAACTGAATGCTTCTTTTTATACAAGCATTCAAGATAATGAGTCTCTGATATGCTTGCAGAGAAATGTATTTTGGTTCCTTTGAATTAAAGCTGTTCCTAAAATAAAATGCATTTTCCAATGTAATATGCTATGTGGATGTTCAATATGTGAGGAAGAAGGGAAAAAACAAGCTAGCACTACTGATCTGTGAGCTCATCCAGGTCTCACTCCGTGGCTGCCTGTTACCTCGCATGGCTCAAGAGCAGGCTTGATCCACAAGCGTTACTGGTGCGTTGTGTGTTGCTGTTGGAAGTGGTTTAAATCCAGACTAAAACATAACTTTCAATGGATGACTGCTTATGTTTTGATACTACAACTGTAATTTTGGTACAGAGAGAGAAGAATGCAGGAAGTAGGTGTGTGATTTCTATGGACTCCAACAGCACAAGCATATATGATCCTAGGAATCCAGGGCACACGAAAACCTTTACTTTTGACCTGGCGTACTGGTCTCACAGCGGCTTTCTAAAGGATGAGAATGGCATGCTGGTCTCAGCGGGATCTGGCGGATACGCAGGCCAGGTAAGATTTTATTCCAAGAGCCAGCTAACAGCGGCTGTAACGAATACACAGTTGTAGACTGGTCAATTGTTGTCAACATTCCTGTCAGCGGATTCATGTCAGTCGAGCACCGTGTGTGGGTTTGGGTGCCACAGTATCAGAAGGATATAAGGCTATTAGGGAGCCTCCAAAGGAGGGCAACAAAGATGCAGAAGGGTCTGGAGGGCAAGAGGTGAGAGGAACGGCTGAGGTCCCTTGGTCTGTTCAGCCCAGAGCAGAGGAGGCTGAGGGGAGGCCTCATGGCGGCCTACAGCTTCCTCCCAGGGGAGCGGAGGGGCAGGCGCTGAGCTCTGCTCTCTGAGGACAGCGACAGGATCTGAGGGCACGGCATG
Source organism: Alectura lathami (assembly GCA_013399715.1). Classification (NCBI taxonomy): domain Eukaryota; kingdom Metazoa; phylum Chordata; class Aves; order Galliformes; family Megapodiidae; genus Alectura; species Alectura lathami. Next base: position 90,381 of record VXAV01000091.1, read on the forward strand.
GAGCTGCGTCAGGGGAGGGTCAGGGTGGGGGTTAGGAAAAGGCTCTGCCCCAGGGGGTGGTGGGCTTGGAACAGGCTCCCCAGGGCCGTGGGCACGGCCCCAGGCAGCTGCAGTTCAAGGAGCGTTTGGACACCGCTCTCAGACACAGGGTTTGGGTTTGGGTGGTGCTGTGTGGGGCCAGGAGTTGGACTCGATGATCCTTGTGGGTCCTTTCCAACTTGGGATATTCCATGTAACTCATTGGCATCTTGTTCCTAGTTTGAAGCGCTATCTACTTTTTATTTCTTTTATCCTGGAGCTCTGTATTTCTAGGTGTGTTTTCAAATCCCAGTCCTTCATTCAAGCTTCTAGGGGGGACACTCCTACCAGACAGCAGTGCTTGTGTATGAATTTGCTTGTTCACCTTTAAAGATGATATATTTAATCATTTTTTAGAGAGAGGTCTTTCGTGATCTTGGCCAAGGAGTGCTGGAGAGCGCCTGGCAGGGTTACAATGCCACTCTCCTTGCATACGGCCAGACTGGCTCGGGGAAGAGCTACTCCATGATTGGGTACGGAGCAAACAGAGGACTGGTGCCCAGTGTGTGTGAAGAGCTCTTCAAAGCAATCCAAAGTCAGGAAAAGAACAAGCAGTACCAGGTGGGCATACTGCAACTTGCTTATTTCCAAGGTCCTTCCAGATTTTACTCTCAAGACCTTCAATTCAAATTAGCAAAATTAGAAGCTGTGGATATATGGAACAAATTACTGCACAAACTGTAATGGGTGTTCTAGAAGTGTTGAATGACAAGTTTACATAGTACAGCTGGATTTACAGATAAAACCCTAAAAATGAGGATTTCTGTCACAGGTTTAACGAATTTATCCGTGACATAAGAAATAAATTTGGACTTTTAGTAATTTTTTTTCTGTTTTTTTTTTTTTTTTTTTTTTTTTAACAAAGAAACATCAATTCTTGAACTGTTACTATCATAAGGTGAGCTGATGTTTAATTTTAGTTATGCTTGCTATCCTCACTCTCTTACAGGTTGTTCATGAAAGAATCTTTTCAACACATTAGTAAAGAAAAAGAGTGTTTTCTTCTTGTATGCCTTTTAATGAGTTTCACAGTGTTATATCCCTTTTTTACCAGTCAGGCTGTGGATGCCCCCTCCCTGGCAGTGTTCAAGGCCAGGCTGGATGGGGCTCTGAGCAACCTGGTCTGGTGGGTGGTGTCCCTGCCCATGGCAGGGGGTTGGAACTAGATGATCTTTAAGGTCCCTTCCAACCCAAGCCATTCTATGATTCTATGATTTATTATTGTAAAGCATAACTTTTGATGCCAATGCTTGCCTGGATAGCAGAGGGATGCTACAAAGCTGCTGATGCTGGCAGCTCCCCAGAGCTTCTTCCCTGCTGGAGCCCAGCCCTGCATACCTGAGACCTGGGGCCCATGGATGTGTCTGCTGCTTTCCTGTTGGCAAGTTCAGCCAGTAGCACTGCTTGAGAGTTCATCACATGCACTCCTGACAATACAGGCAACCAGAGACAGGACCTTGCCTTTAACACTCCCTATCGAACTCTATGGCAACTCACACAAAATATGAGAGCAAACAAAGTCCCCTTCATCCTCTTGGGCTGTTTGCAATTCATGTTCGTTTGTGGCAGTACACGCTCATTGTGGGCTTACATGTGTGCCCACATTTGCAGCTCCCCAAAGCTCAGCACAGCCCAGCTAGCACACATGCCTGGAGCTGATGGTCCTGCTGGGACCATCACTCACACCAGTTGCTGGGGCCTCAGAGGCTGTGGTCACCGTCGCCCAAGGTCTGACACCTGCTAGCACTTAGACCTTGCAACACTCAGTGCCTGCGTGCTCTGCTTGCTGCTCCGCTGCTGCTTGCTGTTCCCTTTTTGATGGAAAAGCTCCTTGATGCGATAACCGTGATGTAGCAGATGCCCTCATGATGCACGTCCCTTTAATATGGTCACAGATTTTCATTCAGAAATCAGTAACAGAAGCATAGTTTCTTTTTTTTTTTTTTTTTCTTTATTAAAAAAGCCTTGAAAATAAATGCTGGCTGAATCACCCTGCCAGGTCATGTCAAAAATTAACATTTGCTCTTCTTGACTTTTCTACAATGCTGTCTAGATGCTTAAAAATATTTATTGAAACTCATCTTATGACATAGCCTACCTAAGCAACAATGAAGATTATGAATATAAGAACAGATTAAAGAAATTCTGGAGGGAAAGCAGAGCTGTGGCAAAGCAGTATGGATCTGATAAATAATTGCTTCAACTAAAGTTATGTACTGTGTTGAGAAGAAGGGAGGTAACCTATTTTATTTTTAAAATGGGATGACGCTCCCTTACAGGGACTTTTTTCGAATGCGTTTTACCTTCTCGTTACTTCTTGTCTTTACAGATCACTTTCAGTATGCTGGAGATCTATAACGAACAGGTAATGATCTCACTTTGCTTCAGTATTAACAAATCTTTATTTTTCTGTGTACATGGATTTCTTTTCTGCATGCTGTAATTTGGAAACAAGCCTTTTTGTTCTCCTAACATGACTCTCCTGGGCATCTTGGCTGACAGATTTGGGCAATATCTGGGCCCAGCAGCATCTTTTTGCTGCTTGAGCTACGTGAGAGTCTGGTAGCAAAGGTCTGCTCAGGTTAAACTAAGTTGTTCTCCGGTCACCAGAGTGGACAGTGAAAGCTATACTGGAAAGATCTCAGACCAAAACTGGGCTCCCAAAACACCGCTGTTCTTGGCAACGGTCACACCAAGGGCCTATATTTCTCCATATGGTGGCAGGTGAAGAGTGACCCTGTGCAGCAAACCCAGCAGCGGTTTGGGTAGGATGCCTTGACTGCCTCTGCAGCCACCTGCCAGCAGCACTCCCTGGCTGCTCTGTACACCAGTGCTTTTTTCCTTTAAGTATTTGGCTTCTTTTTGAAGAAAGAAGTGATTAAGGAGATAAGATTTTTATTTACTTTTTCCTTTTGCTCTTTATGTGATCTTCTTGTGCTGGCAGACATGGAACACATTACTAATTGCAAATGGGTAACCTATTTTTCTTATGTTGGGAAGAGTGTTGTTTTGAAGATAGCATATGTCTCACAGGATTGAATTTTTAGGTTTCTGTCTAAGGGTTATATAATTTTGCCACTTGTTTGTGAATTCTTTCCCCTGAACATTCCTCCTCATTAGTTTCAGATGTGTGGCCAATTTCAGTCAAATGTTATGCAATGGACAGGAGAAAAAAAAAAAAAAAAGAATACACAGGAAAACAAACTTTATTAGTTTTAGCAGCTCATGGAATAAGCTTTTTTAAACTTCTCATCTCATGACAATAACATCATTTTGAAAACATCTTAAGGCTACAGATGTGAACTTTCAATGTAGATGAAATGTACCTAGAAAGTGGAACTCTTTGGGAATGAGTTCCTAAACATGGTAAAGCCAGAACAGCTGCCACATTATGAGCTGTAGCCTGTCTTTTTTTAATTATTATTATTCTATCTTTGCTAAGAGTAATATTATTTTTCTTATTTTAGTAGTGTATTTCAACTATCAGTCCCTCTCAACAGGTAACAGACTTACTGTCTAAGAGCAGGAAGCCTGGTGGGCTCAAGATAAGAGAAGACCAGCAACAGGGTTTCTACGTGGATGGTTTGAAGCTGGTGCCTTGTGATAATTACGCGCAGATTGAGAGGCTGATGGATCAAGGGAATAAGATGAGAACGACGGCTACGACCACCATGAATGCCACCAGCAGTCGATCCCACATGGTCATCACCATACACTTCAAACAGGTAGCATGAAGACACTGTTTCTACTGAGTTTCTTACCACCTCCACCGGATGGGAACAGTTCTCTTGCAGCTCTCACATGTAAAGCAATTCTTCTCATATAAACTGTTCCAATGTCGGTAAATAAAACAACATATTCACCCGGAGTATTTGCACAGCATACCTTTTCCTGTATCTTGATAGCATCTGAAGCACTGATTAGGTAACCTTCCCTTATGTTGATCCTGTTTTGTAACAGATTTTTCTAGAAGAAGCTATCACTAAGCAGTCGGTTATCAATCTGGTGGACTTGGCAGGAAGCGAAAGGCAAAAATCATCGGGATCTGAAAAGGACAGACTGAGGGAAGGAACACGTGTGAATCTAAGCCTAACCACATTAGGGAATGTCATCAGGTAATAACTAGCTTTTAATCCCTGTCAGTGGAGTTGACAACAAATTCAGATGTATTAAAAACACCTGTCTCTCCTTACAGCATGCTCAGTAGAAGTACATAATGAATAAAGTCTCACCACATTCCTGAGAATGTGCACTAAGCACGTGGAAACAAAAATATTCATTTATCTGTTCAGTTAGTTATTTTTCCTGGCTCCATGCCTTGTGAGTGCTTTGCTGCCTGCTCATCTCCAAGCAGTCACAGGCTGTGCAGCAGAGGTGAGGAGCTTTATGGGCCTGCTGCTCAGTGCACCTGACGTCCAGTTCTTGCAGTTTGAAAATCTTAACAATAAATAATTTATGTAGGAAGAAGTAGGGTGTTTTTTTTGTTCCCATAAAGAATATACTGAAGTATTTAATCTGGATTTTATTTTATTTTTCCTAAAATTGCCTTTGAGTTTTACGCTCATGTTATTCACCCCTTTTCACTAAACCCTTTATTTTCCTGTAGTGCTCTGGCTGAGGTAGCTACAGGAAAGAAAGTGCTGCATATCCCATACCGGGACTCAGTGCTGACCAAACTCCTGCAATCTGCTCTTGGGGGGAACAGCAAGACAATCATGGTAAATTGATTCTTGAATTTATAACCCAGTTTACCCATTGAAACAGGATTGCCTGGCCCTAACGTTGGTGAAAATACATGTATTTGAAGTTAAGATTGCTTTCTCTGAAGCGTAAAGGTGAAAGTACTTCTGCTGGTCAAAAACTTCTTGCTGCTAGTGAAACACATGCATTACTCAAACAGACAATACTTCTGTGTTTACAGTAGAAACGTGACTGGCACAAAATGTATAATCCCTAATGTAGAGACATACAGAAACTGTTTTGGTTGTAGATATAGAGTTTAATATAAAACCCATGTTCTTTACGTAAAAGTAGGCTGTATAATGAGATTTTTTTTTTTTTTTCCTGATTTCTGAGATCATGGTGCTGTGGTCAAGATGTTGCATTTCTAAGTAGGGTGTATCTCCCATAGGCTCTTTGCTTTGTCTCAAGTGAGTTCTGTACTCCAGCACCTTTGAAGAGGTTATTTTTTTAAAGCAAGTATCACTAAATGAAAGATGGGAAAATATGAATAGAAAATGTGCATGTTTGAAGATGTTGGCTTGATATCCCCATAGTCTTAAAACAGCTTAACAGAGTTTCTTAAAATAGGAACTTTCTTAATTCATTGATGGTGATGTGAACAAATTTAAGGGCATGTACTACAACTGTTACATGTAAGAGAACCATCAAAGTGTTTTTGAAGTTGTTGGGATTTTTTTAATTGATGCTGGGATAACCCAGACTTAGTAGAATTCTGGCACCTTTAGTATTTTTGCAAAAATGACTTACATTTTCTCATCTTTCCTTCTCATTTCTTGCAAAAGTGTTAAAAGGCTACATTTACAGCCACATTTCTAGGACAGTAGGGTTATCCTTTCATGTTTAAGGACTTAATGGTTTATTTTCCCATTTTTTTCTGATGTTCAGAAGTATTTAAAGCTACTTAAAAAAAAAAAAATCATTCAAAATCTAATGCCAGTTAATAATTTTTATTAAAAAGTATTTTTAATAAAAAAGCTTTTCGTATGCTTGCAGATTGCGGCCCTGAGTCCAGCAGACATCTGTTATGAAGAAACTTTGTCAACCTTACGATATGCTGAAAGGTGTACTTCTATAATTTTTTCCTCTCTGGCCTCGGTGACAAATTGGAGTCAGATGCTGGGCAAAATGACAAAAAATACCAATTCTAAGTGATCAGCAGCTCAGGATGAAGCAGGAGTGAATCTGTGAATAAGCAAGAGCAGCATTTTAAGAGCTGATTCTTCTTCACAGATGTCATATATTTTTAAAACTGAATTGTATGACGAAGGAAACGTCCTTCCCTGGGTCCCTCTTCTGGAGGAGAAGGCTCCTGCTCTCCTCCTTCCCTTTCTCAAACTCAGGCCTGAAAACCTCTCCTTGCAATCGTTTCGGTCAGGCTTTCACTGTTAATCCCAGTATCAAGTCCTTCTTATTCCAGCCCCCATAAAAATAGGCCAGACAGTCACACAGCCTGTATCCCAAAGCACACCGTAGCTGGGGGACATTGCATCTGCTGCCAGCAGGTGTCAGGAACAGGAGGGCCAATGTTGCCAGAACCAGTTCAGTTCTGCAGGCAGCTGAATTACTTTCATGTGTGAAGGATGGGGTTAGATGGAGAAGAGAGAGATTTTCCTGGGCTGGCAGGGACAAAACCAAACGGCACTGTGATTGCTGTAGCAGTAGAAGAGAGAACATCAGACACTTTCAGGCCAGAGGGAATTTTTCCATCAGATTTTTTTAACTTCTGAAGTTTCAGAGCTGCATGGGGTATTTCTGAACAGGGAAAAGAACAAAAGAGGGGAAAAAAGAAGTCATGTTTGACACAAAATCTTGTCCTTTGCTGAGATGATCTGTTACAGCTTTTTTTTTTTTTTTTTCCTTCTGTTTTTCTCCTCGTATTTTCACATTTAAAAGGACAAAAAAGATCAGGAACAAAGCAGTGGTAAATGCAAGCCCTACTGAGAAGCTTGTAAGGGATCTGAAAGCTGAAAATAACAAATTCTTGTCCAGACTGGCTGGGCTCGGAAGCGCAGGGAGATCAATAGCCGATGAAACACGTATGTATTCCAGCATAAATTCAGCTACAGATAACAAATAGATTTTGTTGTCCCCCTAAAGTTCCCAGAACACTAGTGGGAGGCCTTTTTGGTAATCTGTGAAATTGCGACAGTGTGGTGGGAATGCAGCAGAGCTCCACAGGTGACTTTCTTACAAAGTGAATGGCAGAGGAAATTAAGATGTTTTATCGAATAATGACCCTAGTGTGCCAGTTCCAAGTAGTACAAAATCTCAGGCTTGTGTGGGAGGAGGAGAAGACATGCAGTGTTGGAGGCCTGCATTAACCCTGCTCAGCCTGACAGGAGGAGGTGCGTGGTGGTGCCACCAGCTCACCCCTCTCTGGATGAGGACTCATTCTGCTGTTATTTGGGATTTTTTTTTTTTTTTTTCACCCCTCAAACATTTTCAAAAGAGATGCTTCTTTTAAAAACTTTCAAAAATAATAATTAAAAAAATTAGCTCTGCCTTTGGGAAGGTCCCTACATTCATTTGCAGCAGTAGTGTAGGAACACAGATGTTCAAAGTCAGACCCTTTATCTAGAGTTGACGGTTTGCTCAGGGTAAAAGCCCCAAACAGGTCTAAATAAGGATGCAGCAGGCAGGAATGAAAAATGTTTTGACTTCAAGGATTATAACAAGATGAGGGCTGACAAACATCAGAGCTGAAGGAAGAGTTGGTTGGCTGGTGTTCGCAAATCCTTTTGAAGGGGATTCACCAGAGTCACTTCCTATGCACATCCTGGGCACAGATTTTACCAGTCACCTTCTGGTTAGAAGAGGAGAAGGAAGGCAACGGTTTTCGTTTCCCACTCAGGATGGTGGCAACAAGTCCCATGCCACCTCAGGGGGCTCGGGTGGGAAGGGCCTGCTCTGTGGGGCCAGGCCTCCCGCGGGTGCATGGTCCCCCGGCCGCTGGCCCCTGTCTCTTATGGGGCTTGCTGTTACACAGGCAGACGCCCTGGTTTCAAGCTGTGTCTCTTCAGCAGAGCTGCGACTGCTGGCTGAGAGCGAGGGGCGGACGCGGAGCGCACAGGCGACGTGGGAGGCTCAGCTGGAGGAGGCCCGGCAGGAGTGGGAGCAGCAGTACGCTGCCGTGAGCCAGGCCAGTTCCCCAGCAGCGGGTGTCGCGGCCAATTCCAGAACGCCTCTCTTTTGAGTCTGCTGTTTACCCCTTCCTGTCCTCTTTTAAGTTTTGGTGCTTGCACGCATCTCTGCCAGCAATGCCCCAACAAGGCCCTCCAGGGGCTTTAAGCTCGAGTAAACTGGTGATCACGAAGCCCTTGGTTAGGGGTCTACAATATCGTATTGAATTTTTCATGAGTTCAGAGACATGAGTTATGAGCTTCATGCATGAAACCAAATGCAGTGCCTTGTATTAATCTCACTGAAGGTGATGCGGAGGCTATCATCATCCTGAGATGTGTGATTTGAAGTTGCAGCTGAAGCATTAAACCAAGCCTTTTGTTGTGACTTTTTTTCAATTCATTGGCAGAGTTCCCGTGTATTTCTGATGAAGCAGAATGTGTTTCAGGAATTGGAGAATGTGAATATATATCAGAATGCAATCTTCTGTTGAATATTTGGAATTTAAATTTATTTTTAGGGTGGTCTTATGCAATCTGCTATATGGTGATGATTTTTGTTATACAAAAAAAAAGAAAAAAGACCTCTAAGACCTTCTTCATGACCCGTTATTTCAAGCTTTCAGATGCATACCACTAAAATAACATATTTCTCAATTCTTGCTCAGGAGAGGTGGATGATGGAAACATTCCCTTATCTCCTGAATGTCAATGAAGATCCTCAGCTTTCATGGGTTCTCAAGCATTTCATTCAGGATGGTAAATGTCTCTTAAAGTCCCGAAGACAACCTATGAATAGTTTTTTCTGTGCCTTAACACTGGCATAACAGAACTGCTGTTGTGCTAGGTTACTCAGCCACTTGAGTGATAATTATCTTCTTTTTTTCCTTAAACTCTTACCTACTTTCTTCACTATTAAAAATGTGCTCCTTTTGAGATCAGAGCAGGCTGAAGAACTATACTGTGAGAAGTGTTTCTGTTGCAAAAAATGCTAAGATACAATAGAAGAAAATAAGTTATATACAATATAAAAATAAGTCATAAGGTATGTCCAAGTCTGCTGGACATCAGCCATTTCTTCCCCCAAAAATGTTGGTTTGAAAATTTCGCAGGCTGGTGATCTGACACTAACCACATGCCTCCTACCTTCTCCTTGTTACCTGAGCATCCCATCCCCTCCTCTGTGGGCTGCGTTTTGTAGGGTTTTCACCACTGACTTAGGGCTGCAGTTAACAGAAAAGGGGTTCGATATTTGTAGATCTGGTACCCTGTTGCACACAGAGTGTTTAGTCTGGACGGTTTTCTCTGCTGTTTGCTGGTAATGGAACCTAGGAGTTTCTGGGGGCTCCCACATACATTTGTAATTATTTATGTGTGAGCACCCAGAAGCCACACGGAATGAATCTTTTTGTTTCTCAGGATCCAGAGTCCTGTCTCTAGAGAGAGAATAACTGACTATATTTTCATGCTCAGGTAGCAGCACTAATATGAAAGGCTTGTGCTGAGCAGAGCTCTTCACATTCATGCAAGGGAGAATAGGTAAAAAGGAATGGAGAAACTTCAGCACTCTTTACCTGCTGGTGTATAAAGCACATATAATTTATCCTGGAAAATTCCTTCTTTTTTTTTTTTTTTTTTGAGGTACTTGTGATGTTGGTCAATCAACCTCGAATGCTATAATCCTAAGAGGTTTGGGGTAAGTACATTAATTTATAGAAAACAAGACACTTGCTTTCTTGATCCTCTTGTTGTTTGGAATTGTAATACACTGCATAAACATGGGTTATGATTATTTTGAATTTTTCTGATGGCTGGGAAGCAAAAGGCTAAAAAGTGTAACTGACGAGTTTCTTATGTTTCTTGAAATTCTTGTAATGGCAAAAATGTGAAGTCACTGGCACTGAGCACAAAGCCCCACTGCCTCTTCAGTGACAACCTAACCTTATTAACTTTGAAATTATGATTTAATGTTCCATGACGGTTCTCAAAACCAAAAAGTGAGTCACAATGAAATTTAACATCTTTCAGCATTTTGGACAAACATGCTACTTTTACGAATGCTGATGGCAGAGTTACCCTAGCACCACGAGATAAGTGCAAGGTCATTGTGAATGGTGTGCCCATCACAGGGGAAACAGAGCTGCAGCACTTGGTGAGTATCTTCTCGGAGCATAAAACAAAACCCTGAAAGGAAGAAATATGAGTGAAAACCAAAGTTTCTGAATGAGCCCTGTTTACTGCATCCTCAGGCAGAATCATAAGTCTAAGGGAAGATAAATTATATATATATATATATTTAAATCCATCCTGCAGAGCAGTCTTGGTGTAGGAGCAAGCTCCTACTCTAGATTTTGACTCCAAAGCTGGACTCAGAATCTTTGCTCAGCCTCAGAATGATTTTTAGTACAGACATGGACAACATCTGTGCCTTTCTTACAGAAGTGTTAAGCAATTGGTTCTGTTTATATCCAGTTAGCCAAAAATAATGTGTGTGTCTATACTGTGAATATGACGGACCAGAGTTAACAGACATTAATTTAATGTTAGCAGGGTCCATGTTCATCCCAAACAAAGCTGTAATTAATCAGTCCTTGCCAGAGGACTTTGTGGAAATGATAACTGTGACTCTGCTTCAGGGAAGGACTGGACATTCCTTCTTTCATGGAGAAATCCACTAAGGGCCACTGAATGCAGTGAAAATTTAACAGCATCCCTTGTCTAAACCTTTCAGGATCGCATTATTTTGGGATCAAATAGCGCTTACCTGTACGTTGGACCACCTGCAGAGCGAACAGAGGAGGACCTGAGCAGATACGACTATGATTTCTTTCAGTCTGAGTTGGCAGCAGCAGAAGGCTTCAATGTGGATAAACTTGGTAAGCATCACTGCTTGTGCATGGGGTGACGTTACTCTGTGGGAACCAGTGTGTCATCACACCTTGGGTCCTCTTGCAGCTCACACATTGTACTTACTGTGGGCTGGAGGCTGTGCAGTGCCCAGCGAGGAAGCAGCCATGAGTCACACTAATTGCTTGATGCCTATCTAACTCTTACTATCGAAAAAGAAATGCGTTTTAATTTTTTCCATTTACTTTATGAGTTCGTGTGTTGCTTCATGAAACAAAAGACTTGTCTAGTAGCTGTTACATATTTGGGCATATTTATATGGTCATGTTCCTAAATAGTAGCACATACATTCACCCTGTGTCTTAGAATGAGCAGACTGACAGCCAAGGGACTGGAGAATTGTTTTGGATTAAATTTCAAACAGATCAAGTTCTTACCAGTTTCCCTTGTTTTTTTTTTTTTTTTTTTTTTTTTTTTTTTTTTTTTTTTTNAGTGCTAGAACTGCTTCTCGTATTTAAAAAAAAAAAAAAAAAGTGAGCAGTACTGATGCGGTTACATGAGATCAGATCCTTTCAATAATACACAAGCACTCCAGATGAGAAGGTCACTCAGGACTGCACTCTGCACTGCAGCACATGTGGTCGTGCAGCCTCCCCACTGTGTGTCATTGCCCAGGTATCCTCTCCCAGAGAAGGCTCTTGCAGGCAGGATCACCAGCTGTGCGCTGTGTAGCCTTCCCCTTTGTTTTGAACATGCCTCTGTCCCCTCTCTGTGGTGATTTTTCCAGTGTTATCACATTAGGTAATGGTGGTACGAAATATAATGATACATATTCATAGAAACATCAAATGGCTAGGGTTGGAAGGGACATTTAAAGCCCACCCAGTCCCAACCCTCTGCTGTGGGCTGGTTGCCACCCGCTGGATCAGGCTGCCCAGGGCCCATCCAGCCTGGCCTTGAACGCCTCCAGGGATGGGGCATCCACAGCTGCTCTGGGCACCCTGTGCCAGGACCTCACTGCCCTCTGAGTTAAGAATTTCCTCCTAACATCTAACCTAAATCTCCCCTCTTTTAGTTTAAAACCTATCACTGTCAGACTGTAAAAAGTTTCTCTCCATCCTGTTTATAAGCCCACCTCAGGTACTGGAAGGCTACAATGAGGTCTTCCTGGAGCCTTCTGTTCTCCAGGCTGAACAAGCCTGCTCCCTCAGCCTCTCTTTGTGAATACCTATTCTTTTGTTGTCATCCAAAAATACTCCTATTGCTTCTCTAAAATTTACTCATTTTTTTCCTCCCTTTTTTTTTTTTTTTTTTTACATTTTTCTCTTTGTACATGAGATGCTATCCTCCAATATTTTCTTGCAAATAGGTTTTTGTAGTTCATTTTCCTGCCAGCCATTTTAAATTGTTGAATCCAGTAAGACATTTAGTTTGTAAATATAAAACAGACAATCCTAAGTTCCTAAGAACTTAGATATTCTGCATTCACGTGCAGCTGAGCACCACATTGAGCGGCTCTGGGAGGGCTGAGGGCACACAGAAGGCTCGGTCGAGGTGCCTAGATCTCGACAGCATTGCCACCACTCCCGCAGTGAGGGAGGCACTGAACGTGCACCTGGGCACTTGAAAGCCAGTATGTTAACACCACTAAACTGAGGGAAGTGTGTTCCTGGTGTTCAGCTGCCCTCTCCCTATGAGACGTGAGTAGGCCGGGTGCTGACCACCCAGCTTGGGGTAGGAGAGCAGCATGGGCCAGGGGCATAAAACTGCATTCTGGCCGCTGACAGTGCCCCCTAAAGCTACAGGCAGGGGGTGGCAGCCCATTCACCCACTTCTGTTCACCACTTTGGGAAGGTGCTGCGGGCAGCGGACAGGGCAGAGTGGATCCTAGCGTCCTGGCGGCGTTCCATGATTACATCAAGCTGATGCCGCTGGTGGCGGAGGCGAATCAGATGAGCCAGGAGCTGAGGAAGGTGAGTAAGTTTTCCCCCCAGCTTCTGTGGGTTACACTTGTTTAGGCCATTGTTGAATGTGAATAGGAATAACTTGTTCCATAACACAGGACTAATGAGATTGATCCAAAGGAAAGTCTAGATGGACTGTAATGATTTCTCAGCATTTAAGATAACTAAGTCACTTCTGAAGAAGTTTCCTGAAGGAAAATGGGAATGAACTACTTGGGATAAAATTCTCCTTTCTCTGTGCACCCTGATGGCAGAGCAATGTGGCAGTGAGGCAGGTAAAGGAAACCTCATTCTAGGTGGATTTCCAAAATTTGGAAGAGTGGGGATGTCAAATCCCAGACACCGCAGAAAGATTGTTGTGAGAATTTCTCCTATAAGCAGGATCATACATATCTCAACTATTCCTTTTAAATGAAAATATTGCTTGACTTACATAGCTAAAGGTGTCTTGGATATGAATGTGCTTAAGAAACTTTTTTAATTAATAGGAGCTCAAATTTGAACTGAAGGTGAAAAATCTAGCCTTATCGGACTCCAGAGGCCATGACCTACAAAAGGAAATAACAGTACAGGTCACGCATGCAACTACGCAGCAGGTAAAGAAGGCAGAGTCAGCCTGATGTTCTACGCAAAGGTGTTAAGAGAAGATGAGGAAGATGCAGGCTACGTGCTCATCCTTGGGCCAGATGTGGGATGCTTGCAGTGCTGCCTCTGCCGTGTCCTACCAGAGCCATGCATTTCTCTTACTCTGCCACTCTTTGATGTTCTTTTTCTGTACCACCATGCATGAAATACCCTCTTCCCGACCCACTGCTGGATCTGTTCACTTCCCAGAAGGAGCCCATGAACTGCTTGTTCATGGGACGGCCATTCTGTTGGGTAGCTTGTGTTGTCTATGGGAGATCCTCGAGGTAATTATTTCTGTATCTGCCCTGGTATTTGAGCGTGCAGTTAGACACCTCCAGACACTTTCTGTTGCTGAACTTTGCAGCAGGGATACTCCTGGGGCAGTGAAGCAGGCATGTTTGACATCAACAAGGGCATGGAGAGGCTGTCAGAGAAACTTACAGTCAGGGTCCTCGCTGCCGGGTTCCTGAAGCATCAGTGAGCACCAGGTCAGCCTCATCGTCATTGAAACCTCCTTCAGCTCTGCTGCTCGATTGCAGCTGATCGCCGGCTGCTTAGCAACAAAGCTTCACCTTTTAAATTATGGAGGAGGGAGCTTTATTTCTCTGTTCTAAAACAAGAGATTTTTTTTAAACTGATGGATGAAGAAAAGCAATTTTACATTTTCACTTCATGTATTTATAACTTCTGTTTGGACACACTCTAATTCGTAAAATGTTGGTTTACAGGAACGTTTGATAATGTCACTTATCCTCATTTTGCCATTGTCAATGTCCATTAATCTTTCAAACCACTGCAGCTGCAATGTGTAATGCCATTGTTTTCTCATGAAAGCATTTTCATTTGTTCTTGTATAAAGCTGGCATGTACAAAGCTTAGGTCATAGATACGAGGCCATTATTGTGCTCTTTAAAAACATAGTGATGGAACCAGGAGAAGGAGCCTTGAGAACCCAGCGGAGTGATTTGTTTAGATTTCAGTAGTATTTTCTTGGTTACTGGTTGTAAGCATAAATTATGTTAATGCTGGAAGCAAAGGAAAATAAGATCAAGGGAAGACTGTCTTAGTGCAGAAGAAGCAAATTAACAAGCAGTATTGGACTGGGATGAAAGGAAAGTGAAAGGTAGTTGTGTTCTAATAAATCCCTAAAACCTCTTTCTGCCTGGTAATTCTTGTTTGCTGGAGCAGAACCTTAAGCCTCATGCTTCTTTACTGCAGAGGGAAGCTCGAACACTGGTCTGTACACAAATCTCCTTTCCTTTCCTCCATGCTACTGTGTTTGTATAAACTTTGAGGTAGCTTAGTAGAACAATTTATCCTATATGAACAGGTGGAGGGGAGCCTTGTCATTGTCTGTGTCCATCACTCCTCCCGTGCCCCCTCCGTAGGTGTGGGTATGGTCGAAGGCCAAGTTCATTAACAGGAAGTTCCTAATGGAGGAGCTCTACCAGCGCTTTCTGGAAGGGGAGGACCCAGCTGTGAACCAGGACAGTGATCCCTTCTGGGACCCGGTGGAGGCTGTCCACGTGGGATCCGCGCACGTCTGGCTGCAGGCGCTGGCGTACCGCATGAGGCTGGAGGAGCGGGCCGAGCTGCTCAACTCTGAAGGGCTGGAGGAAGCCGTCGTGCTGATAAACCTGTCCCCGTGCTCCAGCGAGGGGAGGTAAGCAGCCGCTGCCTCCGCTCTGGGGAGCTGTGGGTCGTTCCTTGTTTAGGGAACTTGGGAAGTTCACCTGCTGAAACACTCTACTGGGAATGCAGGCTGGAAATGCTGAGCAGAACGTGGAAGGCTGAGACAGTCAGAGATCTCACTGGTGCCAGTGGGAGCAGGGATCAGCTCCAGGCTCATTAAACAAGACGATGGGCAGTCAGTCCCAATTTCTGCCTTTGCTGAAGTGCTCTGGAGGGCCCAGGAGTAATATTTTCCACACTCTCAGCCCTGCTGTCTGACAGATGTGTCCCGGTCCCCAGCTGGACCTGGCACATCACAGGGAAGACAGGGCCAGAGCCGAGTAGCCTTCCTCCTGCAGCTTCTGCAGTGGGGTCGGTGTGCCAGCAGATCCTGCTCCTGATCTCTGGGCCCTTTCTTTGTACCTGGGAATCTTTGCAGGCTGGCACGTCACACAGTAAGTTGCTTTTAGTTGCAGTCAACACAGAAGCTTCTTCATCTGAGGGAGAAAACAATCATAGAGCAAAACAGATTCAGGTTAGTCCTCCTCTGTTTTGAATGGTTCCTGTGTCCATATTGTCTTCCTGGACCCTTTGTTTTCTCTTTCAAGCATTGCTGTTTTCTGTGTAGTAACATCTGATAACGAAGGTTACACAGCCTCCATCCCAACTTTGCGATCTTGCCGATCTGCAGGGGAATTAAAAAAGAAAAAGAAAGAAAGAAAGGAAAAAAAAAACAGAACACAGTAAAAAAAAAAAAAAGCACACCAGCTGTCACATGAAACTGACATTTTGTTTGCTACTAGTTGATAATTATCACAACGTTCATGTCACATACACAGCAGCTCTCCTCTCAGATCCTAGTGTCCCCCTCTTTTCTTCTGCCGTCCCATGCTGATGTTGATCAGTGGCTCAGATACGCTGTGCTGTTCATTCTGTTTGCAGACTCTTTGGGGAGGATGAACTGGTCCTTGATCCGCTGGAGCTGCTCGGAAGAAGGCTTGATTTCCAGATTCATGTTGCAGAGTGCCTTGGTGTCAAATGGCTGCGAGGTGCTGTGGGAAGAGGCATTCAGATAGGGTATCGTGTTGCACACTTCCCTGTCTCCTCAGAAGAAGGCTGCTTTGTGCTTCCTGTGAAATTGAGAGCAGGTTTAGCCTTGCTCCTGCAGAAGTCACAAGCCTGCATAAACCATTCTCTGTTTTGCTTGGGTCTTTAAGCTGCAGCAAGAATTTAACCTTGAATCTTTAAAACTACAGAAAGACACATGATGCTGGCCTAAAAATATCACTCTAATTTTTAAAAGCTCCGTGTTGAGCAAGGATTTTTGTGGCTTTGTTACCCACAAAGATAGGGGTGGTTGGAGCTGGAGAACCCCATAGGATACTGAATAGGCAGAAAGCTTGAGGTCTCAGAAGAAAAAATGGACCTATGATTATTTTCAAGCTTTTTGGCATTTTTGACAGCATTCCACACTGCTGCTGTCAACAGAATAAGTATGAAAAGTTAATAAAGTACAGTGATATTTTCACATGTCATGTGAGTGCTGAGTGACAGCATAAGGCACTGTACTGAGCAGGAAAGAAGAGCTGACCTTGAAATGCTGCAGTAATTGCTTCTGCTCAACCTTTGTGTCTGTGTAAGTAATTGACCTTTTCAGAGACCAAACTGGTTGTTAATTAGTTTTTTTTATGCTCACATCTTGTGTCTTTAGGTATAGAGTTTATGATCTTCCACGGTCTTTATACACAAAGCCCGTCTGGAAAAATGTGAATCCGAAGATAGAAGAAACAGTCCATTTCTCAGCTCTAAATGCATCCTATGAATTTTTGAATTATTTACAGAAAAATGCTCTCATTGTTGATTTATGGGGACTCCAAGGTATTTCTTTCCAAAATTCTCACTTCTGAAAGCTGCCTATTACATATTTCATGTTCCTCTTCAGTGATGGTTTGTAGGTATTGTCCATCGTTATGGATACAAAACTGTTTGCCCGTAGGATGAACAGCTTAGTTATTCAAGCTTTTCAGTAAAATATTAATTCAGGATATGAAAAATGGTTAGTGGTTTCCTCGTGTAATTTTAAAATGAGGATGTTGGCTCCCAGCTTGGTTGACGTTTTAAAGAGAACGCTGTCTCTGTCATGAATTCAGAGTTTAAACAGAGGCTGTGTTTTTTCCACCTTAAACAGTGCATGCAGTGTATGATAAGGGCACCAGCAGCAAAGAGCACGTGCTGGCCGAGCCCTGAGCACGCTGTCTTTCCTCTGCTGCAGAAGGTTGCACGGAGATGGACCACTCCCTTGATGGCCTTTTGCTCACGACTGAGGGCACCGTTGTGGTTGATGATCCCAAAGCTTCGACCGCAAGCAATGCTGGCCTGGTCAGTGTACATGGATTACTGCTGCTGCGTTCTGACAAAGACTCCTGATTTTAATGGGAGTGTGTCATGAGCAAAGGCTGCGGAGGAGCAGCTAATTAAGCACAGCACTGCCTGTGAGCCCAAGTGCTCCCTGCGTACCTCCCGGAAGCACTGCCATGGATGGCAGAGCCCGATGGGGGCTAGGAGCTACCACACAGCTGCGGGACACAAGTGCTGGGCTGCTCTGTGCACATGCGCTGGAGCACCACAGTGAGGTGCTTCCATTGTAAATGGTTCTTGGTCTTGCCAGGTTATTTAATGACAGAAGAGATTAAACATTGTAAAAGAAATGAAGGCAGTTAAATGATTTCTACAGGTCTATATGTGCTCAAATGTATATTGCTAAATAGTTTTTCATATATTTGTGTATAAACACAGATATGTGTATGCATATACATACACACATACAGAAAGAGACGGTAAAGCTACAGCATTGTTCCTGGTAGTTGCAGAAATTCTTCAGCCACTTTTGCTGATGAAATACTATGACAACAGGCCAGCAAACATTGGCTTTGCAATTGGGGAGATAACAAACGAATGTTTATTTAAAGGATGAATAAAATTGTAAGGAAGGAAAAATGTCTGTCTGAAGCCACAGAAAAGTTTGTTTTCAAAATTTAATATCGTGAAGAATGTAATAGTTCCATTACACCACTGGGAACATCCATTTATCCGTTTACAGGTGCTTTTGATAGAATCAGTCAGGATTTGGTGCTAATGGTCTGAATTGCAGTTTTCTAAAAAAAAAAACAGGATGCAGCTAACGAAGTGCCTGAGCTATACCGGAAGCTGCTGCAGATGGAACAGGAGACAGAGCTGCTGAGAGAGGTCAACAGAGCTTTAAGAGAAGAAAATGCCCTTCTTAAGGACAAACTAAAGAAATGGGACACAGGACACCACGAAAGTCAGTGCCCATCACCAATTGTCTCAGTATTGCATGCTTTCTCTACAGGTCTCCCTTACCAGCACTGCTCTAGGACACAGGCCATACGGAAAGTAAATTTATATCCCACTGACTTTTTCTCCTCAGACAAAGTAAATTAGCCTGCCACTTTCAATAATGATCAATTCAGGATCGATTTTTTTATCAGTTTTGGTTTATTAACAAAAAGTAATCTCTTGCATTTTAGAGAAGAAACCAGCATCACCTACCAAGGCAGTTAAGATGGTGAAACAGTCTGTGTCATCAGGAGCCACGGAGGAGATGTGCAGCCATCGGACCAGCTGCGATGCAGAATTTGCCAAGGCCCTGAAGATCTTCTATCAAAACATGAACGTAGTCAGACAGCAATTCCTTCAGCTGAAGCACTCCAGGCCACCGGTACGTGAGGTTTTTGCAATGGTTTAAGCAGCAGAGGACACTTCCTGTCCTAGCTTTGGGAATCAGAACATGACGTTACCGCAGAACCATGGGATGGTAGAGGCTGGGCTACTGGTTTCTTATCCTGGAGCCATGCTCCTCGTTTCCATGTGCTTTGCGCAGGACCAGAGGTAGTGTCAAGGCCTGCAGACTGTGTGCAGTCTGACACACAGGTTTGAACACCAGCGAGGCTCAAATGGACGGGTTGCTACAGAAGTGTTTGCCTACCAGGGAAGCCATACTTCAGCCAAGCCCGTAGTATGTCTACTTAGTGCTCCAAGGGAGTTAAGCTGTCATCAGTTGGTTGGCTCAGCGGTCACTAAACCCTCCAGACTGCTGGACAATGAAACCATTATTTACTGAAACTGGCAAGGGCCCATTATGGTGTATATTGGCTTTGTTGATAGAACCTTTTCACAAGGGCTGTAACTCTTCCTGTTACTGCTCAATAGCCCCATTTCTTGCAAGCAACACAAAATTGTTGTGATTTTCCTACTGTGCATAACCCTGAGTCATGCAGGGTAACAACGTCTTCTAAGCTGGTGTATCATTTTACACAGTTTCCACTATTAAAGGTTTTTCTGCAGGGAACAATTTAGAAATATGTAAACAGCAGTTTGCTTTGGCTTAAGTATTTGGCCTAAAACGCAGCTCAGAGTTGGAGAGCCATTCCAACTTCCAGCATTTGAAAGAGCCTGTACCAAGTACTGTAAACCTGCATTCATAAAAGCAGGCTAGGGCATTTCTTTAGGAAGCATTTATAAAGACCTTCTGGGCCTTTAGACTGTCATGAACTGTTATCACCTAAACCAGGGAGAAATCAGGGCACAATGCATCAATTAATCTGGCACAACTCATGCCCACAATCTAAACTGAGGGAAAGGCTGTTTTTTGTGTGGTTGTGGGTGGAAAGAAAAACAAGACAACAACAACAACAAAAAATCCATCACCTTCCTTTGTTTAATATTGTAAATGCAGCAGTTCTGGCATCTGGGTTAAGAGTAGCATGATCTGAATTCTAGTGTGTCAACTACTTCAGGCCTGACTGTATTAAAGAACCACAAGGTATGTTCCCTGCTCAGAGCGATGCTAGTAGCTGGTCACTATTGCATCTTACTTTGGCCCAATCCTTAACCTACAGAACTACCACAGACCATTTTTAGTCTAACAGTTGTGGAGTCGCAGATCCAAGTTTTGATCTCAGACCAGGAGACTTCAATTAGAAAGCAAATGTGTTTTCCTCCAGATCTTGGTATTTTTTTTCTGCAATTGCAGAACAAAACAGTATATCAACAAAAATATGAGATGCTTATGGGCCGTTCATTTCTAAAACTCATGGCTTAATTTTCTGGTTATCTAGTAGCAGGGTGATTGGTGGTTATCTCAAGGACAAAAGATGCTGTCAAGTCACAGGAGCTATTTTGTGCCCACATTAAAAATACATTGCCATGAAGTTAAAATTAGCTGTGAAGCTAATGCATAGCAGTAGCCTCCAGCTCTTCAGCCTTAAATGGCTGGTGTCCAGCCTCACTCCTTTAGATGCTGCTGCAAGAGTGAATGCTGTAATCCATCTGGCCTGGATAAAGAGCAAAGCTACGCTCCCAAGCACATCCTTCCAGTTGTGATGCATGCTATTCTTGGCAAAGGAACATGCAACTATGATCCTAATTTTCACTTTTGAAGCTGTAGTTTGCCTCTTTTTTTCTCAGTTACTGCCTTAGTTAAGCCATGAGGCCTTCAGGTAGTCTTTGCTGTTTAAATAAAAAAATGACATGGTTGTTGAGCCCAACTCATTTGTTTTATTATGTTTTAGCAGGAAGATAATTTGCAGATACTACGTCTTTTTACAGAGACACAGTCACAGATGATAAGTGATTTTGGCAAACAACTTGAATCTACCATTTACAAGCTGAAAAGTGATGTTGCTCTGATAGTTAAGAAGAAGCGGGAATACACAGCATACAGCAAGTCTTGAGGATCCCCTTCTAGGGGCACATCAAAATGCAAGTGAGATTTCAGTTAAGTTCTGTTATAAGCACCCTATACATACCATAGCCAAAGCAAATGTAATGAGTGACATCACAAACAACCATGTTGAGGAATATAACAAATCTGATTCAGGCTAAGACTACAAATGAACTTGTAAGATTTCTGAAATGCAGTAAGCTGTATACTGGGGGGGACAAAGCTGTTACATATTGTTAAAATGCATATATATTAGAAAAAAAAAATTTGCTAGATGTATCATCATTCAAGCATAAGGAATCAGATATGGATGCATGAGAGGTAATTTAACATTTACAAACAAATCTCGAAACAGTTGTTCAGAAATAGTTTAACTGCACTCACAAGGCTGCTACTTGAAATAGTCGTATTGTAAATACATTCTTCTTGATACGGCTTTGCTTGATACTGCACACATTCTTCTAGAGTGACTTGCTCTTAGTTGGAAGGATGAAATTGGAATTGGTCTTCACCTAGCTCTATACTACCCAACCCTACTCTCCATGCTTCCTGTTGTTTAGTACAGCTCACTACAGGCAAGCTACTAAGGCTGAAAGTCAGCAAACCTTAAGACAACAGTACAGTCAGCTGACCTTTAGAATAACCCAGCAAAAAGACAAAACTATTCCTCAAACCTTAAGGAAAAAGACAACTACTTTTGTATGACTATGGGTATTAAGGCTTTACAACTAATACCACCACAAAATCATAGTGCCTATCCCAACAGGTATGAGCAGTAAGTAGCGGTTTCATTTGCTAAGGCACTTGGTACCCAGGGCCTGCCTGTGTTAAATAGTTGGGGTGATAAGGCTGTGGTTAACCGTGAAGCAGAATGAATTAAATAGCAACTTAAGTTGCAGAGCAGCAGCCTAAGTTTTAAGATGAAAGACATTAAACCAAGTTCCAGTACTAGTACCCAATAAATCACTGGCATTATACATTCATGAATTAGAAGTCAGTATCCTTTATGGATTTTGTCACTATAGCAAATAATATTGTAATTTTTAACTCAATTTTTCACCTGTTTCTGCTGTAAACAACAGAGCAATGAGACTATTTGATGATTAGGCTTTTACTGCCAAATGAGCTTTATTGGAATCAGACATGGGGAAGATGTTAGTTCACACGGTTATGTTTTGACTTCAGACTTCAGGCTGGCTAATAACAGAGAACTCAACACCACGGCTGTTGAGGCGATCAATCAGCTTTGTTTTAGAGAAGGCAGC
Organism: Alectura lathami; assembly: GCA_013399715.1. NCBI lineage: Eukaryota > Metazoa > Chordata > Aves > Galliformes > Megapodiidae > Alectura > Alectura lathami. Next base: position 112,438 of record VXAV01000091.1, read on the forward strand.
TCCTGGAGAGTATACGCCACCTCTGTTAAGGAAGGTCAAAGAGAAAAACATTAGTGGTATAGTGGCTGAGTGACGCCTTTATTTCAAAGTGTGCTTCCCTGTCTAGGAAAGAAACGGCCATTTTGTCCTACAGGACCTATGTGAGGAATTTGGCAAGCTGGTTATATTCAGACGTTCATTTCTGCATCCAGCAAACTCAATAGAAATTCTTCCTTGACTCAAACTATAAACTCTGGTGCAATGGGTGTGACAAAAGCATTACTAAAATTGACTACATCCTTTCAAATTGAAATGCAGATGAAGAGTAAATGGCTTTATAAAACCTTGTAGTACCTTCCTTGCATAGCAAAGTTCATGTTTAATAGCACTGCCATTTGGCTGAGGTAACAAAGTGATCCACCGGGCTATAGAGAAGATGTATTTTCAGAGAGAAACACGCACACAGTATCTGTAAGGGAAATCAAGCTGTTCTGCATAGGAAAGTACTTACTGTTTAGGCAGGTGAGCTGAATCCTCCAGAAGAGATACAGCTGCTTGAACCATTGCAATTGGTGTAGCAACATAGCCAGGCTCTGACGAAAACCAAATAACGCAGTGTTGAAACACAGAATTCACATTTCTAATCTCACTCTTCTATAAGGCATGCTGACGAATCAGCCCTTTGGCAATCAAACAGCACCTCCATCTAAGAAGAGGTTTGTTACCTGGCAGTCGTCCCAAGTAGCTATGGAAGTTCTTAAGAACTGATGTGGGCAAGTATCAGCTTCAAATACAGGCCTACGACCATACAAGAACCCTGAGCTATCACCTCACTTTACAGCAAGAGCTTTGCCCATCCTGCCCTTGAATTCAGACTTAACAGTTTGCACCCGGCTACATATGTTGCTGTTTGAAGTAGCAATAGTTCATTAACTCCCTTCTAGAGACAGCAAGAATGTGGATTCAGAACTATTTCAGGTGCCATCTCCCCTCACAGAATGGTCTGAACATGAGAATGCCACAGCTAGAAACAACACCATATAGCATTTGTTTTAGGCTCACTCACAGGTAATAAACATAAGCTCAGGCTGTAACAAGCATCCTTAAACCACTCTCCCATTACTATTTTGCGCTGGGGAAATGAGAATTAGAATGATGAAAGGCAAAAGGAAAGAGAAGGACAAGCACAAAACATAGGCAGCTGCAGTTAACATGAATGCTAGTGTCTAAGCTAGCAAATCTGCAAAGGCTGTTGACTCAGTCCATTGTTGCAAGTGCTCCACGAGGGCAAAGAGGGCAGCAGCAGAACCATTAACCTGTATCAGAGTAGCCAACGTGAGGCAAAAGCAGTCAGTTGCTAACATACACACCTGGTCCTTTCACTTGAGTGCAGATCTTTACATTTGGTTTGCCATTCTGGGGATCTTGCCCCTCACTGTAACCCTCACCAAAAAACGTCATTGTGAAGGAGGTCCCATCCATCTGCAATGAATGAGAATTGAGGTCACCAGAACGGTAACACACATCTATTGGGCAAACAGAAGCAGCAGACACAAGTATTATGCCTAATGTTACGATCCCTCTGAACACGAGAGCAGTTGCTCTGAGTGCTGCTTGAAGCATTTGCGTCATTTGGATATTCTGATCACTTCCACTTCTCTGGAGCAGTGACTGCCCTAACGTCCATTTATTCTCTCACTGCTTTCAGGCTTGGGTTTTGCTACAGTTTGCATACTGCAAACCACTCCTGTAAATACATCAGAGCAGCAATGATCCGCTTTTCCTTGCGTGAGCTCTACATCCTCTGATGTCCTGCTAACAGAAGGCACGATTATTTAAATACTCAAAACTATCTGAACAGCCATACACAGTGTGTGTTTAGAAATGATTTCTTTCTCCGAGGCTAAGTGGTCGACTCCAGATTACAATTCCGCCATTACCACAACAAACAAACCTCTTATTAGCTGGGATGGGAAGCAGTCCGTTACCTGTTTCTGGGTTGGTCCTTTCTTTGTGAAACGTCCAGCAGAGAAAAATTCTGGGTACTGTATAATAAGAACAATGAAAAAAAACAAACACACAATAAATCAGAAGAAGAAAAAATCTCCAACCACTTAATTATTTGTGCTTTGAATACTTACTTTTGTCAGAAGTTTTCTTCCAAAGCTAAATTTCACAAGGAGAAGAAATAAAATGCCAGCAAACATCAGCTTCACAACAGAGCCAAGACCACCTATGTTCACGTAAGCACCATACTGCACCTACGGCACAAACATATTTTCAGTGATAGAATTTATATCAAAATTTGTGCATACTCATTTTTAAAAATGCAGGATACAACTTTTTAATACAACACACAGCTGTTTGAAGAGGACTTGAAACAGCTGTCTCAGATCTAAATAACCCTTTGACTAGTGCTTCACTTTGCAATTCATTATGAGAAGACAACATAACTACAGAATGGTGATGGAGAGCGTACGGTAAACAAAAGTGGAAATCTTTAACGAAAGCTGTCCTTGGGTATCCAATTTCAGGCTTCTTTCCTGAGATCTTCCTTTCGTGTTTTAGAGAAACCGAGGCCTTGTGTTGTGACTCCGGAATAGCAACAATAAAATGTTCTCCTTCATAGTTCCAAGTGTATTTTTAGAGCCACTGTCACCTTCATCCCTGACTGACACCAGTGATTCTGCGCAGCTGTTACACATACTGATGGCACTGGTCTGCTCTCAAGGAACCATGACCACCGAGAACTAAACATCCTGCTCACCACCAACACTTCGTGTTGCCTTCACTCTGCACACCAGAAACCCAAACATCAAGAAAGCCTCGAGGTACAAACAGGCAGCATGCAACTTCTGTATGACAATGTTTACTACACTCTACCAACCTGACTACTGTTACACAGACTACAGGTAGGATGCTTGTAGAATCTCCGATGATGTGACCAAAAGCCTCTCCACATGTACAGGATTAAACACCTTTATTTCCTAATAAGTCAAGTAACCCGCCTTTCAAATTATTTCTGTGACCCGAAGCTTCCACTGCCTATGAACACATACACAGAAATCAGACAGCACAAGACTTCACAAGAGATTCTCTCAACTCTTGCTAACAGCAAAAAGCAGGCACAGCCAGCGGGATATTGCACAGCATGAAACAGGCCTGGGCATCCAGGAGAACCTAGACCACATCACGTCAAGCAGCTTCCAGAAAGTGACCCACACAACAAGGCTCCTTCTTTATAGAAGCAAAAGTTCATTATTATTTAGCAAACTACAGAAACTCTGCCACACAGGTCTACACAAAGAGCTGTTGTTAGATAAAGGCAGGACAGCGGAGATGGGTCAATGTCTGGACTAGATGATCTCAGAGGTCTTTTCCAACCTTAGTGATTCTATGACTGTATGATTCTGTGATTTGCTGACAATGGTAACAGATTTGCTACAACAGTAACAGTCACTTACTGGCGTGTCCTGCGACTGGGTGTGCAAATAGCGCTGAGACCGTTTCACAACAGAAACATCAGATCCCATGAATGGAACAGAGTACTGCTTGAATTCCTGGCTGTAAAACACCAATCCTCTGCAAAGGGAAAAACATTCAGGAAAAACATTCACATCTTCACCAAACAGAAGGAAACCCATTGTACACAGCGCTACCATCACGGGCTTTCTCTCAAGCAATATTATGACATTTATCCCCGGCTCAACTCATGATTCCATCAACTATAGCCAGGATGAATTTGATCATCAAAATAACATTCTCACATTTGTTTTTCCCATTCTGCTGATCACTTCTGAAATCAAACTCAGAAATCTGCCATGCTAACACGTTCTTTAACATACAAACGTATCCTCAGTTCCACTACACAAGCATCTACGTGTGCAGATTTTACAAAAGCCTTACGTGCATCTTTTTTGTATTTAATAACATGCTAGTAATCTATAGAATAAATACTGGAATTGCTAGAAAGCCGCTTGTTTCACATCTTAAGCTTCTTATACCTTCTTTTAAGTTTCGCCCCAACGACTGGAACAGGGGAATAGCCTATCTTTTTACGAAGCTTCTTCAGGTTGTCTTGATCTGCAAGGCCATAAACAGCTGACTTCCAGGTCCCATCATGTATACAAGCACCCTGGTAAAGACCAAGGAACAGTAATTAGTTTTAGGTATTATTTTAATAATGACCTTGGAATTATTACATAGTATTAGAAAATCATTACATGTATGTATTATGATTACATGCACTAACAAATACCCAAACAAACAAACAAAAAAAAACAATAGCCAAACAGCAGGATTTACTGGCAACACGCTTAAGTATCTGTTACAGCTGATTTGTGTACGAACCCTTCCCACACCTCTGTGCAAACGGATCACCGGCGAATACTACGTATTTCCTGGAACTCCTGGTAAAACAAATGTTATGTAGACAGCCAGTGCCACCAAACCTTACCAAAGGGCGCTTCCTTGGGATACTTTTATTAGCTTCTAAAGAACAAAATTCTCAGACTTGTCAAAGAACTGCCACTGCTTGTTCCTTGCCTGCATTAACATGACAACAGCTATGGCTGTTTTGTGGTGCTGACATCACCACAAATACTCCAAAGTTTCCACAGAGGTACAAACCAACCAACCTCAGGTCCAGATTCCACTGTCAGGAAGCTTTCAACAGCAGTCAAGGTACCTGCAAGAGAGGATGCACAATCAGATCAGTTCACCCAGCCAGAGTACACTCCGGTAGCCTCAAATGGCAGACCACCACCGTCACTAGCTGGAAGGACAGGGTCACATTGTCACCTTCCAGTAAAACAAACCAAGATTGGGATCCAGAGCTATTTTAGCTAGCACATATCAAACTTCACACCCAGAGCACTTCAGTGACGCTCATTAATCCTGTCTTTGGTCATTAAATGCTGCAGTTGTTTTACCTAGTTAATAAGATCTTGTAAATAATAAATGAAAAAAGGAAAAGAATATTTAGAGACAGATTTAATTTTCCCCCAAGTTTTGAGATAAAAGATGACGTAGGCTGGGGAAACCTAGATGAACGAATGGAGTTTGGTAGATCTTACTACAAAAAGAAGAAAAAAAAAAAAACGCAAAAAGAAAAATCACAGAACATATCCTAAAATAAAGGTTTCTTAGTTGTGATGAAGTGCAAGACACAACAACAACTTCAAATTCTGTTTTGTTTTACTTTGCTCAGTTCCTTCTGACATTAAAACTGTTAAAGGATAAATTTACATATAACAAGCAACTGGATAGACTGGTGATGATACCAGAAAGTCAAAACAGGATGAGCTAAAGACATCTTTATTCAAAACAAGTATCGGGCGTCAAATTATCACTCCTTGAGCATCCCAGAGACTCATTTCCATGCCCCTCCCTCTAAACAGACCCTTCTATAGACTTAGTTTTATTAAACTGAACGTTGATGACACTCCGACGTAAAGCATGCAACAGCAATTTTAATAGTGTATAAAGGCAAAGCATTTGGATGCTCTGACTGGCCCTTCCAACTCAAAGTCTGAACTGATGTATCCTCATCTGGCATTAGCATTGAGTACTGTTTGCACAGAATTAAATCGTCTCACTTCTCTTAAATACATTTACCCTGAGTTACTGTCCAGCTGCCCTTGACAAAAAAGGCATTGTACAGCACTGTCTGCTCAGGTCCACACAACAGCAGCTGCTCAGTGCTGGCAGCAGAGGAAGAATGCTTAGGAAGCATGATTGATTATCCACTGGTTTGCAATCCTTTCCCCACAGCCCTCCTGCCTTCCCCACCTCTTCCTTGCAGCACTCTCACGGCACAAGAGGCAGCGCGCTAGGGCTCGCCTACGGCTGCCCACGCGCCAGCCGAGCAGCCCACTCCTGACAGCTGAAGCTTCTGTTCTCTCAGAGAGCACCGCGGCCTTGAGTCCCTCCTCTGCCTAATCGCCAGTTTTCTTGATCTCGTGGGAACGTGATTTACATTTTATTGTTATCTACCCTCCAGATTTGGCTGAAACCGCCCAGCTGGTAAAGGCAGGCAAAAGACAGATTGAAGGAGGTTCCCCAGAAGCATTGCTGCTTTAGGGAAACAGATGAAAGGCATAATCTGGGTGTCTTTGTCAGCCTAAAGGCACGTTCAGTAAGTCACCTTTCAACTTGTCTCTGGTGTACAGCACTCCCATATCAGCTGGTATAGAGTCAAAGCCACAGCTTCCAATGATATATACTCCCTTCTCCGCAGCTTGTTCATTGTATTTCAGGTACATTCCTTCCAGAAACTAAAACACAATCAGAAAAAAATATTTTAAGCAGAACCCCATATTTGGCAATACTCAACATCAGCCATCAGCACTTTACTCTCATGTCACAGCGCCCTACGTACTTCACACTACCTACAAGCATCTTTAAGACAGATGCATGTTACTCCTGTTTTATGCTATGAAAATATCGCAGCAGTGCAAAAAGAATATCATCTACCCAAAATCTGTATCATGATATTTAAAGCAGAATTCAAGAATTTTGGACTTCCTGAGTCACAGAGGGTCTTGGCCAGAAGCGTTAAAACTACGCAAGTAATACACAATAACATATCCTGGGATCAGCGCATCTTAAAACTGTGCATCAGGAGGCAGAACGTGACTGCATGTTCAAAAACATTTGCAGAAACGTGAAATGCACTGCGAATACTTTAACAAACCCCTAACACAAAGCAGCATTTTTCAAACGTCACATACCTGGGGTTCTCCACTGATGTCAATGCAGCTCGCACCATTTTCAACGCAAGCTTTCACTACCGGCTCTCCAAAAAATCTATACTATAGAAGGAAAAACACACAAGACGTAACAAAATGAAGCCCCCACACAACTTGCCCACCTTGCTTTCTCTGAGGTACATGTCTCTACAGTAGAAGTAAGCACCTGCTAGCGACTGATTTTGCCAAGTGGGGCAAATGTCTTTATGGGGGCATTTGGGGCAGAACAGCAGAACAAACTTCAGCACTGATAACGGAGTTGTTTCTCCTGAGTTATTTCTCTGAAAAGATCTGATCATCAAGGCCAATGTAGTGGATCTTATCCTGATTTATGCTTTTTCCAATCATATTACTTGCGTATTCCATGCCTAACCAATTTTGCAGACCTGGCCATTATCTAGCTTCCAGCCCTCGTACTTTGATCTGCTCTGAGTGAGCTGGTAATCTGGTCTCTTCAAGCCAAGAACTTAAACCAGAAGTCCATGGGCTTCTTTTCCAGCTTTATTTTCAACCCTAGCACCACTCTGGAGAAAACCCAAGCTCCTCTCCAGTTTACAACTGGTTTCTTATGGTGCCTTTGAACGATTAAAAAAAAAATAAAATCTGCTGTCTTTCAGTGAGAGTTTTCTGTCGACCACAACGCCCCTAAGGCTGGAGGGAAACCCTGCCGTGGTTCGGCCCACGCGGGCACTTTTGGTTTAACGGCAGGGGGCTGCGTTTCGCGTCGATGGACCCCAGCAGCGGAGGCCAGGGGCAGGCTCTGCCGACCGCCGCCACCACTCACCGGGCCCACGCAGTCGAGCACCAGCCGGGTCTGCTTCGCCATGGCGGCCAGCGAGGCCGGGTCGCCCACATCGCAGAGCAGCACGCCGACCTCCGGGCCCAGCGCCGCCTTCCCTGCGTGCCGGAGACCGCCGTCAACGCCGGGCCCGGCCCCCC
>VXAV01000091.1:120525-135751 GCA_013399715.1 Alectura lathami
CCCCGCCCGCTGGGCGGCCGTTACGGCGGTTGGGGGTCGCGGGGCGGTTGCGGGGAGCGGCCGTTGCCGTCGTTCCACGAGCCCCGGCGGGGAGATGTGCTGCGGGTGGGCCTTCGGCGCCCCTTAGCATGCCCTGGACAAATAACAGTACGCCAGCATACAGCCGGGAGGTTTCGGGGCCCAGGAGCCTAAGCAACAACCTCTGTGGAGAAGAAGCCGTTATTACTGCTCTGCAGCAGGGAGAGGCCGTTATTGCTGGTCTCACAGCAGACGTTCTCCTTACCAGCACGGCCCTGATAGGAATTATTAAGTAGGCATTTCGGATCAGGTCACGCAGAGGAACTAAAACTGCTGCTAATCAAAAAGAAAAGCTTTAAAACTGACCAGTGAAATCCAGCGGCCCGTTTCCTCCCCAACCGTGGCAAGTGCTTAGGTTTCGCTCAGTAACGAAAGCAGAACAACCCCAAACACGGCGTTCCAGTTGCGGTGACCCTGCAAAACGCAGTGCTAAGGAGCGCCCAGCGCAGTGAAGCACACCCGGGTTGTCTGTGCTCCCCGTGGCCAGGTTGCTTGCCTGTGTCCCCGAGGCTTGCAGGGAGCGCCTGCCGTGCCCAAACCACCCCTGGCAGCTGCCTGTTCTAAAGCCTCCAGTGACAGAAGCTTCACACCGCTCCCCAGGCCGCCTTCCCCAGCACTGGGGACACAAAGCTAGATCTCCACATCCTGTAGGCTCAGCCCCTTACTATTTCTCCTCTTCCTGGAGGACATTGACAAAAAATTTGATTCCTAAGGAGAATATAGAACAACAACAACAACAAAAACAAATAAATAAAGAAGCTGCAAAGCTGGAAGCTTTCATGCATCTCTTCAGCCTTCCCAAGATTAAGAAGCACTAATTCCTTCATCTTTCCTCACAGGTCATTTCATGCATCCATCTTTCCTGTTCTTTTCTGAACTCTCTCCAGGTGGTTTACATTCTTCTTGGTGTCCACATTCTTGGTGTCCACTACTAAGCCCCATATTCACCTCCCCAGTGCTAAATCGATTGTAAAGGTGATGTGATGTGATGTGCCAGAATGGATCCTGTCTCTACAAGCCTGAAGATCGGCCTTTTTTCTGCAAGTGTCCCATTGCTGATACACATTCAGCTCAACCTTTGTCTTCTCCCATCTTGGGTTTGCGGTGAAGGTTGGTGTGCTTCCTGAATGCATTTTAAGCGCACCGTCTCCAAGGCATGGAGATCCTCACCTCTGAGCATCAGCTCCACTGTGTGCATTGTGCTCATGCTGTTGTTTGTAGGCCTACACTGTCAGCTGCATCAATGAAACAACTCAGTCTAGCAAACAACAGAGAGAGGAGGAGGGAAGGACAAAGACAGTGCTTGTGTTCTTTTTTAAGCCAGATCATTTTGCTGATCTGATTTACAGGGCAACCCCGCAAAACCAGTTTCTTGTGTTTGAGGTCACTGAACATCTCATTAGGCAAGCTGGTTTCTTACTGCCATCTCCTCCTTCCTACACACTGGGATAATTTCCACCTGCACTCATAATACCATCAAACTCTTTTGAGCTACTTGCTTCTTAGCCTTAGTTTCTCTCTTCCAATTCTCAAAATAAAAGCTATTTTCTTTGAAGCCACTGTCTTTGGTCCTCCACTCTCCATTCTCCTTCACAAAAGCTTTGAAAAGAAGTTGCAACAGTAAGAGAGATTTTTCCCCAGTTTGAAATAGACAATTTTTTTTTTTTTTTTTTTTTCCAGGAACTTGCCTCTCTTGCTCTCTTGCCTTCTCTCCTCCTTCTCTCTCCATCAACCCTCTTCCACATCTTATCCCCTGTCACTCCCCCAAACCCAAGCAATTTATGGGCTACGGCTCTGACTTGCGGAATCAGGACTGCACAGCATTGCTTTGTTAGGCAATGGCATGGCAAGCGCAGCCTTGTCTGCAGAGCCAAGAACCCTCTCAGGGACTGCAACTTTACACCAGATCAGGCAGTCACGCTGATTAGCAAGCCACAACTCTCAAGATTTCATCTACTCTGCCAGTGGCGGTTGTATTTCTTTACAACACACCAGCTGGAGCAAAATAATTTCTGTAAGTTGCAGCTCATGCAAGCAAGTAATCAGACTTTTAGAGCTGCAGAGGGACATCTGAAAACCTGTGAGACATCAAAACACATGACAAAAAACTTTTTTTTTTTTTTTTTTTTTTTTCCTTGCATAAAATATCATGGCAGCTCCTACTCATTTTTTCCTGAGAGAGATGTGTGGTTGGCAAGTGGAAGAGTCCTCCTGTTTGTAGACAGCACCAGTTTCACTCCAGCACCCTGGGTGAAAAAAAGAAAAAAAACAAAGTCTTGAAGTCAGTTTACAATCCTGGCCTTGGAACTGAAAAGTAGACAGGTAGGTTTCAAAACAGCAAACGTCAAAGGAATGTCAAGGCTCTGATTTAAAATGGAAGGCTTACAGCAGTCTTGACTAAAGGCAAAGGTTAACCTGTCTCCCTAGTTAGTGTCGCCAACGCAGGATTGCAAAAATTATTCTGTGGGAAAGCTGTGGGATGAGTTAGAGTTTTCCCTTGTCCAATAAAAAGACAAGAAATGCCAGATTTGCTGCCAGCTGCAGCTCTCCGAGGGAGGTTCCCACCTGGATCCGCTTTGGAAGCTTATGAAAATACATTGCTGCTTCCTTTAAAATCTCATGTTTTCAGATTTGAAGGTGCTGATTTTGATTATGATTATTATTATTTTTTTTTTAATATGCATCTGCACACAGATATTTAAAGATTTCAGTACTTTATTTAAAGCCTCTTTAAACCAGGCTGCCTCAGTCTAAAATACCTTTGGTCCTAGAGGGCCCTGTCAATTTCTTTGGGACCAAGAAGCACAGGTGCACACACACCCAAGCCATATCTACCCGAATTCTGTATGTACAAAGGGGCATGCCTCCCTCTGCTAGCTTTTCCTGTCCCACCTGGAGCCTCTGCCAGGATCTGAGCAATCTGCAGGCATTTGTAGCAGCACTTGCACGTCCCTTCATTTGGTACTGTTGGTTCTGAGAAAACTCTTCCTGTCAACACCAATCTTTGAGGTGAAGGTTTTTATACTTGGTTATAATTTTAGTCTATGCTTTGTTTGTTAGAGTGAAAAATAAAGATGTTGTTCCATGACTACCTTTTAACTAGAATAATAATAAGGTTGCAGGAAGAATGCAATGCAACATGCTATCAATTGCACAATGCTGTATAAAGGCTTTTTTTTTTTTTTAAACGTGTCATGGTAATTGTCTCATTCCCCAGTGAATAAACTAAGATCTCTGAGTTGCATCACTACAAAAGTTGCTACAAGGTGCAAGAAAAACAGAGCATAAGATTAGGCAGAGATGTTGGGAAATAAAGCTAACTGATAATGCATGGATAATTCACTGCAGAGTATGAAAAGTTCTGTGATGAGTCTGTGTGGATCAGAAAAGAAAGGCGGCCATCTAGCTACCAGCTGCAGTTACTCAGCACTGTAACTCTGTGCAAACAAATGGTCCTGGAACAAAGTCCTCGGTTCTCAGTGCCACAGTCTGTCTTATCCTTAACGTATGCAGAGTGTGTCTTTATAATCAGGACGCAGTAGGCTACAAAAAGCCACACCATACAGGGCTTTAGAAAGTGTAATAAACCAAAGCATTTAGACCGGGACAAAAAATAATAGCTTGATAAAAACTGCATTTCCTAAATTCAGTTCAAATGGGAGTTGCTTTTCACATGTGGCAGTTTGGTAATATTTTATTTTCTCATAAACATGTTTTATGGAATTAAGGGAAAAATAAAATGAAAAGCACAAAGTAGAGTGCTCACACCTTCTAAAATTATGACTCCTGCAAATACCCTTCTATTTTTCTTATTTGTAAGCTGAGTGTATACACATTCCCGTTCATACACAACTCTAAGCAATCTCTTAAAAGAATAAATAAAGGCACTCTTGAGGTGTGGAGGTAGAGCAGAGGTCAAAGCTTTTCATTGCTGCTGGAGTTCAGACTCTTCATTCCACGCATACTGCAGCTGAACCTGAAACACGTGCAGGTACAAAAAGATTGGTAAGCCCACAGTACTGCAGTCACACTCCAGCTTTCTTTGATGAGGACCAAACAAGAAAGTGTAGGGAAAGAACATATTTTTTTCTGATGACACTAAGTAACAACCAATTTTGCATCAGAACACCATATAATAAAAGAGTCCAGGTGGTAAATTAGAGATAAAAAGCTAAAAGAGGGTGCTCTTGGTGGGTACCGCAGGGCTCTGCCCTATCTGACATCTCACCAGTCATTCTGGTGGCAGCAATTAAACATTTGAGAAGTGGCCATAAGGGAAGAGCTTACTGTACCTCCCACAGGTGCACAGAAATAATTCAAAGGCAGCTAAGAAATTACAAAGTGAAAAGATTCAGAAAATGCAGGCTAATCCATACTGGAGAAGTGATCTGAGCTTCAGACTTTCCGTGGAAGGTTAAAACCTGGAAGATAGTTGTGGTGAGAGAGACAGAGGAGTAAAAGCTTTGCCTGGTGAATGGCAGATGTGGGAGATCTTAGCTCTATAGAGGCATAAGATCACAGGAAAGGAACTACAAAGCCGTCAGCATGCAAAGGTCTAATTTAAAACATTGCATTCTGGTTCAGCCACTTCCCTACAATGAGCAAACTGACAAATTGCAGATGGTTCCAAGAAAAGAATCCAGAAAATAGTGAATTATCCAGGAGAAGGATGGAGACACCTACCGGGAAAAATCAAAAGCACCAAGCACATATTATTGAGCTAAAAATAGCTACAGAGGCAGGATAGTGCTTTGCAAATATCTGAGGATGTGACTTGTAGGGACAGCTGAAGGACTTTGAATACAAAAGAGCTGTGTGCCTGAGCATGCGTGGCTGACAAAGTGAGCAGCACAACTCGCTCCTCTCAGCTGGAGAGGATTTGGTGGCAGAACAAGGCGAGTGATTTGGGGAGTACCAGTGGGTAGGACATCTGAAACTGCGCGTGCAAGCAGGCAGGACAGAGCACCAGAACACTCGCTGTGAGGAAACAACGCGTTGCCGCAGGAGTGAGCAGGAGGACTGCATAGCTCGCCTGTTCTTTGCTAGCTGCAGCAGCGGAGTGAACTGTAAAGTTCTCTGGCCACCTTTCCCTCAGTTACCTGGTGAGTATGACAACAGGTTCTACGTGGTTTTTAAACATTAGTGTTTCTTGTATCTTATTTAAGCAAGGTCATTATAGAGGGAAAAATATCTATACGTACTAATTAGCTAAAATGGTTTGCAGGCACAAAGATACAGTTCCTCACTGTCACATGCTGTGGTGTATTGACTTCAGTTGCCCACAGCACTGCTTGGTGGCCAGCCAGGCCTGGCCCCGCACTCAGGTGCCTCTGTTTGGAGTGTTTGAACGCTCTGCCAGTGTTCACACAGAGTGTCCACAAGAGCTTCCTTTCTTTCAGATTATACACAGTCTGTTCTCATGCAAAGAAGGACTCAGATTGTCCAGTTTTACACACTGGCAAAACCACAACACCGCATTTTTGTCACATTTATAAATCACAGCTGAACTGCACAGGTGTTACTGTTCTCAAGGGCCTTGTAGCTCTTGTTCAAGCGATAGCATATTCCTCCAGCATTCGACCTCCAAAGATTTTGCTTTTCCCGGTACTGTCATGAACATCTCCTGTGTGAGGCCATCTGTCTGCTGAACCCGTTTCCTTTACACTAAGGATTACAAAGGTTGTTCCTTCACAAAACTCTGATCTTCATCCCAAAAACTACAGCTGCTCGATGCAACGCACACACGGTCTGTCTCATTCTGGAAGCAGAGCACGTAGTTATTCCTTCTAACTCTACAGCAGTTTTTTATGCCTTTGCCCCATCATAGCTGCCCTTAAAACGGGCCCCCTCTCACTAATGCTACTTCCTCATGAGCTGTCACAGACTAGGGGAAGAGAATCCCTGGTAAGGGGAGAAGAAATAGTGCAGTGACAGAGATTTTCATGCTCTTGCTCCTGAAGAAGAGAGCACACTGTTTAGTTTCATGCAGCTACTCTTGCTCTCCTCTGATGTTCTGTGCAGAGGGATTGATGTAGAATTTTGGGGATGAGAGCAGAATGCTGAATGTCCTGGGCTCTTGGCCTGCAGAGGTATTTCTATGCTGAAACAGGGGTGGGAAGCAGCACCTCCAAGGTGACTGCCTTCCCATGCAGCCACTGTTAGAAAGCTGCACAAACTGTAACCAAACTTCTCACAGGAGAGCTCCAGTTGAATTTAGATGTCTGCAACATGGACAAAGGCAAGATGTCTTCCGTATTCCTCACAGAAAAGATCCTGATGGATTGCTGGTGTCTGTGGTGCTAGAATGGGGCATGTTTTCCAAAATCTGCAGCTCAGAAATACCGAGGGTGCCAAAAAAGTGTATACACATCTTGAGAGATGTTATCTGTGTTACTTTTCAAAGTTGAATTGAATTATGATAGCAATGTGCAGTATGATGGTCACTCAAAAGATGGCGTTAATCAAATGAATGCTGGTGTCACCGTGTGACAGGCAGGGCAGTCGCAGCAGGTGGGCAGCCAAGGAACACGGCGGAAGCATGGCCCTCGTTCGAGGAGTGCAAGATCATTGTGAAGTAATCAGAGGTGTCTGGATGCTGATGGCAACCACTGTGAGCACTTCTTGAAGTTGCAGAAGTCAAATGTGACTTGCATTCATCTTTTTGTTATCAGTATGTATTGAGTATTGCAATTTTAATACAGTTTTTTCCTTTCTTAAAGTGTGTATACATTTTTTTTGGCACCCTCTGTATGTCCCATCAAGGAAGTTTTCAGAGAATTGCCACAAAAACAGTAAATTATTCCTTTTGTTCATTTTGTAGAAAGCAGAAACTTTGCTTTCAGACCCACTGTCTTGCTACAGACTGAGTTCACAGTTGGTAGCTGGCACATGTTGCATTTACTGTGAGGATGGAAAGAAAAAAACGCAGCATGTAATGCAGAGCCAGCAAATTCCCCTCATTTTATCGAGCTGGCCAGCTCAGCGGCATGCAAGGCCAGTAACTGAACTTTGAGAAATACTAAAGAACCAGGTGGTCCTTCAATGCAGGGAGTGTCTGCAGCACAGCAACTTTGTCATTCTTGACATACACCAACACCCCCAGGTGACTATTTGCAGAGCCTGTGTAAAGCCCAGCATCAGTTTATGTCATAACGGGGCCTCCCTCAGCAACACAGAGACAGTTACCTCTCACTTTTCTGAATTTCTGGGATAACATCTGTGTGTCCTACCTGGACTGAGAATCAGTTATTCAAGGCTTTACTTCAGTATCACCATCTTATTTGTGACCTACCAAAGCTTGCTTGGTGCATGCAAAATAATGGGCTGACCACATTCGCCGTTTCCTCTAAGCAGCTGAACATGCGCAGGACGGACAAAGGGCCGAGGCCCCAGTCTGACAGTCTCTGGCCTCCTGTAGAGCGCAGTGCCTAAGACTGCCCAAGGTGGTTTAGATGATTCTTCTAAGTCATAACAGACTTTTGGTGTTCTTCAGCTAAGAGGTTCTGAAGGTGTAGCCCACAAACCACTTTTAGGGGTGTTTTTTAAAGGAAAAAAAAATCTGTCTGATGTGGCTACAGTAGCAGACTTGAAGTCTGCAGTATGCCAGCTCTTATCTGGAGAGCAACAAGTATTTCCACGTGAACAGCTACTGTGTGATGGGAGGACAGGGACTGCCTGATGGCTGATAACTACCTGGCCACCAGAGAAGCATGTTTATAAAGCTCTTTGCTCATTAATGACTCCCAGAACATTAGGTAAACACTTTCACAACAGCCATTACAGCCAGTCAACAGAATCTCACTGCTACACATGGTGCGTCCAACTCCAACCGCCTGCAGCAGCAACCCTGGTGGTGCCTGACCCTGAACTTACAGCTCAAGATGGTGGAGCAAGAAAAGACGAGGAGAGAGGATAAAATAAAGCACAGGGGATTGGTGAATCCTGGTGTGCTTTAGGTTGGTGAGTGGATAAGTTTGGAGACATGCGGTAGGTGGGCAAAGGCTGGGATCTGGGTGAGGTGAGTTACACAGACAGGAAAGTAGAGGGTCTGGGGTAGATGCAGCAGTTTGTGGGAGCAGGATGTGCGGCAGCATATGCACCTAGGGATCTGAGGAAGGGAAGGAACACTCTAGAAGGGGGGAGGAAGGCAAGCATGGAAACTTCTGTCCCATCTTTATAGTCTGGAAAAATATATTCTGGTGATATTTACTGATCCTGACATTCAGACAAATTAAAGTTTGAGACCTTCCTGCTCCTGTTCAGCCTTGATTTACAATTTATCTACAATTGAATGCTCGGTGTGCTTTTCGTGATGCAGAGTCTGCAGTTGCCTACAGAGAAACTACATCAACACAGAAGTTTTACTGACAAAATACAAAGCAGGTAACAGAGGTAGTGCAGCTCCTTGCTAGGGTCCAAAACTATGTCTGAGCTCCCTCTAGCGAGTTGTATTGGTTTTCTGCACTCAAGGATCACTACCACTTTCCATATACCTGTGGATCGAATAGCTACATTAAAAAACAAATATATATATATATATTTTTTTTTAATAAACAGACAAAGGATGTTTGTACCTGTCTGGTACAGTTCATATGAATCCTAGTACGCAAAGCTAAGTTCCTCCTTTCAGAAGGTGCCAAAAAAGTGAAAAAGAACAAATACATTTTTAATGGTGTTAGAAATGAGATGAAACCAGACTACTTCCAAAGCTCTTGCGAAACACAAGCAGCGGGCTTATATAACTTCCTACTTTAGGTAACACAAATATTTTCTAAACTGGCATTTCTAGAAGGAGGTGTGGTAAAGGGTTTTGCCTTCATGTATATGAAAACAATCATCAAATATATAAAACATATAAATCAATTCCCTTGGTACCTAAGGGAACAAGCAGATGGGTGAATCCCTAACTTGCCAAAAAATTTGAACTGCCCAGTTTTCTACATGACACACAAACTCTGAAACACGTTCACTGTAAGCCTAAAAAGGAGAGTATACAACTCATTTAAGTGTCAGGATGTGGGGCCTTTCCCCAGTCACATCCCCTTTGCAAACTTTTTTCTTTCAAATCATTCTATTTTTTAAAACAAAAAGGTTTTAAAATGAAAGTTAACCTTTTTAAAAAAATCATTTTTTGTTCTCTCATTGAGCATGTGACTTGAGATATGTGTTAATCCTGATGGCATTTCTCCACCTGCCAGTGTACTTATTTACTCCCGAGATCAGGAAAGGATGGGACCTTTTTGGCTGTGAAGAGCTTCAGCTACAGAGGCCATGATCTGTCGCCTCAGCTCCTTCATACACATACACGTATCTGCTTATGCTTATCCCCACAATGGGGGAAAAGATAGGAATACTTTGACAAGAACAACTCTCAGCTGTCTAGAGATCAGTGTAAGCATATTCCCCAGCTCTCCTGCTGTTCTGCTGTGGGGTAGCACACAGCTCACTTCACCTATCATTGACATAGGTCAGGCCTATGGGAGACCTTGTCTCGGTTGTGTCCTTTCCTGTAGGCATGGGCACCAACATTACTGTTTCCTGATGTTGCTCTTGTTTGGCTGTTATCAATTCTGCTACGCTTGTGGGACCACATTTCTTCGCACAATTCAGCCACAACCACAAATTAACTTCTGTTTGTATACTCATCCTCTTTCAAGAGTCCCGTGCCACCAAGTAAATCCCCAGCTCTGAGATATATGTCACGAACAACCTTCTGCAAGCCTATCTCCTTCTATAGGAGGGGAGCAATTCCCTCACTGCTCCTGTCTTCACATTGCTCTGCCTGGGCTTCATTTCGTGAGTTCTCAAATCCACGTGCAAGTTTAGGAGTGGGCACCCCAGCAGATGTCAAGTTGATCAGAGCAGGGTGAGGGGCTGTCAGCCCATCTGAGGGGGGAGAGCGTGGGCTGTAAGGGAAGTTAACTTGCCCAAATGAGGAAGAGAATGAAGAGCTGGAGCTTTGTGTTTAACATTACAGAGCAGCAGTATTTCCCTGCCCACCACATCAGGCTCATCATAGGCTCACCAACAGGAGGGCTGTTCATCTGTTTTAGCAAAAGATCTCAGGTGGAGAGAGAGGAAGCACGCAAGGGCTGGGATAGTGGGAACCACTGCAGTCTCTTCCCTCCTGGGCAGGTGACTTGGAGAAACTTGGTCAGACTCCAGATCAGAGGAAATGTGCAATGCTGAAACCATTTGGCCTGGGGCTATGGAAACACAAAGGAGGCATAAAACGAAGTTATTGGCAGCAGGCCATAGCCTTGTTAAAAACCAACACATCGCTTACACAAAGTAAAGGCTCTTTAATGGACCTGGAGACAGAGTGCTGTTCCATTTCATTATATCCCTGACAACAATACCCCCCAGCAGAAGAAAGGCTATTTCTAGTGATCACTCACTTAGGCCTTATAATAGTTCCATGCCCTTGGTAAACATTAAGAGCTCTGATGGTCCTTTTCACACTTTATTTTTCTTCCTTTTATGAAAAATGACTGATCTTCTATATAAGAACAAATAACAAGGTCCAGCAGGTGACCCTGAAGCTGAAACTAGGACAGTTTAGCTTATAAATAACTCATCAGGACTGAGGCATGTAAGTCACCTCTGAAAACAGGCCACAGGTGCTCACTGCACTGCACAATTACCAGCTGAAAACAGATGCTGAACTTGCATGTCTGGTTCAGAGAGTATTGCAGATAACCTGAAGGCTACTCTCAAGCCTTAGTGGGCTACATTGGTGAGCTCGGCCAGGACTAGTGGCCATCTTTGGGGTTAGGACGGCAGAGCTGCTGTCATCTCTTTCGATGTAAGCAGGGAGAGAACAGGAAAAACCCAAAGAAGGACAAAGTGAGTGAAAAGTTCTAGTATTGAAGCAGCAGTCTGGGAAAAACTTACTGTGCAGAGGTCAGCATCTGTTTTTATATAAAAGTCTGGATGCCGCTTTGGTTAAATGTCTGCTTAAAACTAAACATTAATGTTTTACTCCTTATCAGTTGTCTCTGAGCGTATGGTTAGCTTTCTTCTGTAGGAATTCTCAGTACTTATCCCTCTCAAAGAAGCGACCCACTCACATGCCCCATTCTCTCTTGTGACTGGACAGCAGCAATGAGGGAATGAATGTGAAAATAATTTCTGCCAAAAATAAGGCTGAATGTACACACAAGTGGACTAAACACAGTGGGAGTGCTCTGCTGTTATAACTGGCCTCATGCTTAATCAAGACTGTCCCTAGCCTTTCACACTGTCTTCCTTCAGCTCCTAGAAGCCATCCAGCTGTGCCCAGAGGTCACTCCCTCTCACCCCATCCTCCACTTGTGTCCCCTTCTAAATGTTGAGGGTTGTGTCCCTCTTCACATTCTGTTTGGGTCGCCTGGGAGTGCTGCATTTAGAGACAGAACATCACCACACACCCTCAAGCAATCACCCATGTTCTGCATTACGTTGCTGATGAACAAAGAGGGAGAGGGCATCTCCTCACTTTGATGGGGCAACGTATCTCCAAGAATTCGAGTCTACACAAATATCTTCAAAAATTGGAAGCACAATTTTGTAGTTGCGAATAACTCAGCAGTCGTTCTGTGTGCATGTCATTTATTTTCCTAGCATAACCCTTGGAGGATGTCCCAAGGGTTTTGGGGTTCAGTTTAGATGCAAGACATTTTAATAGCGTTTTCGTCTTTGCAATACCTGTTTTGCTGGGTGACTGGTTTAGTACTGCTTTTTTTGGTTAATATCTGCGTACACTGTGATGAACAACAAATACTGACCGTGAAATATTTACATATTATGAATAGATAGTAAAAACCAAACAAATCTAATTAAGTCGAGGCTTTTTATCTTTACCTTCTAGTTCTTCAGTCTTCAAGCTTCTTGCAGTTGTTGATTTCCCTTAGGCAAAATCCCTTTTCCAAGGGATAGAAATTTTTATATTAATAAATAAATAAATCAAATTCTAGTAAGGACAGACATGCATTAATTGAGCCTACAAAAATACCATTGGACCTGGGATAAAACGTGAAGAGTTGAAAACACAACACAGAGAGGAGCCCTTCAGCTCTCATCACCAGTCTCCTGGAAACACCCGATTGCATAAACGTCTGCAATCTCAACTAACGTTTCGCAATCGCTTAGCAGTAGATAAGGATTCTGGATAGCAGGAAGGATATCCTGATCAGCCCTTACAAATAAGGCCCACACAGAGCTGCTCTCTCATTCAAATCCAGAAGCAGTATCTGCAGTGTTTCCCATTTTCTCCCCTCCTGCTCCCCTGGGCCCTCTTGCTTTCTCCCAGCTGAGCCCACTCCCCCTGGTGCACCCCGCTGCCTCTCCCCACCTCCCCGCCGCACCCTAGGCAGGCGGGCAGAGTGGCTGCGGGCCCTGCTGGCTAGGGATGGCACAAAGGTCTCCACGGACTGTTTCGCCATCCGTGCTTGGGAGGGGAAGCAGCAGAGATGTTTGTAGTGAACATGTTATTACAGTCCTCATCGTTAATCACTGAGCAGCTCCAGGAATGCTGCCCTGCTAATTTTGCCACTCTAGAAATCTACCAGAGGCACTTTGGGAGCATGACCAAGATTCCTCCAGACTTCTGGCCAAGCAGCAACCTTGGACCTGCATCCAAATCTCACGTGTAGTTGAAGAAAGTTGAAATTACCTAAAGCCCACTGGCATACATAACTAGTAACAATTCAGTTTGCCTTACCTACACCAGAGGTTTATGCTGGCTCACCTGTCCGGGAAATTAGTCACGCAGTGACGGAGCCAGGGCAAATTCCCACGATAGGTGGAACCAAAGAAGTCGTAGCCATCTCCCTCACTGCTCTTATCCAAGGTAGGCTGGATCCAGGTCCTCCCCAGAAACCTGCTACAAGTCAGGCAAATTGCTTTGATAAGCTTTGAGAGAACAGATTGCTCCTCCCACGACTGCTGAAGCGAGACCAAGCGAGAATCAGTCACCTAGAGGGGACGGCAGGACAGGCGGGGGTCTACAAGGATCACTCAGTTAACCTGTTTTCGGTCTTCTTGCACTTTTAAAAAGGGACACTCATTCTGTTCAGTGTCGCAGAACCAATTACACAACATAGGTTTCAAATCTCTAATTACAGTGGATGCTTTTGCCTCATTAGTGCCGGAGGGAAAGAATCGCACTATGAAGCCACAGTGTCTGTGACAACAACATCATGTGCCTTGCTGATCAGAAACTAGTTCACCGCTGAGTTCTAGTGTCACCCTTCCTGGTGGTAGTTACGCCTTACAATTAAAGAAGACTCACCATCAAGACTGTGTACAAACAAAATGTTTTCATATGAAACAAGGAACTCAGTAAGCAAAATATTATCACATCTATTAATAATCTATAACAGATATTTTCAAGAAGTCTAATTATCTTAAGGGCCAAAGGATAAAACTTCCGTGATAATTAATAGTCTAATCTTTTGCAACTGGAACTAGGTCACACAA
Organism: Alectura lathami; assembly: GCA_013399715.1. NCBI lineage: Eukaryota > Metazoa > Chordata > Aves > Galliformes > Megapodiidae > Alectura > Alectura lathami. The sequence continues at coordinate 134,062 of VXAV01000091.1, forward strand.
ATTAAATTACCCAGCCAGCATGAAAAAGATGAATTGCAGCAGAATTAAGTTTGCTATTAAAATAGATCTCCAGCCTGTCTTGCTAACCCACCTCATTATGAGGAAAAAAAAAAAAAAAAGAAAAACAAACCAAAAACAACACAGTAATATCAGGATGTCATTGTCATGAAAAGGAACTAGGAAATGTCATGCTGCTTTCCAGTTTCTGAACTGCAAAGGGAGAAAATTTACTCCAGAACAGTAAGAGAAGTGACAGGAAAGTTATAGCAGCAGGGTATGGAATTCTTTCAGTATGCCTTTTACTGAAAAATACAATATTGCTTGAAATTAATTCATTTTAGCGTCAAACCATAGTGACAGAAGAGCCTCAAAGCATTTTAGTAGTCCTAGGTAGGTGTCAAACCTATTGGAAATGAGATTCCTCTGCAGGGCTGCATTGCAGGTGTAGGAGGGAAATGAAGCATCCTTGTGCCCCAGTGTGTCCTGTTGAAGTATGGGTCAGAAAGGCAGGGCCTGAGGCTGCTCTTGCGCTGTTATTCCCTGTAGGTGAGTGCAATGTACCCGGGAGGTGGGAGCAGGGAGAGCAAGGTCTGTCTGGGTACTCAGTAGCTTTGCTTTACAGAGATATGGGCATGTACTAGAAGTGAAACACGTAGAGAAGCCTCCTGGTGTCAGATACAGAAGCCTCATGCACTGCCAAGCAGTATGACACCTCCTGCCTTAAGCACTAGTTATAATAGTAATAAAGTTCATACCTCCCAGATTAGAAGATCATCAGTAACAAACCCATGCAAGAATTTCTGTGCAAGAATAGTAGCTAGAGATGATGTTGTGACAGCATCAAAAAGCTTTTTCCCACTTTGTTATGATCCTGTTTTGGAAGAAAATAGCCTAATGCTCAAAGTGTTCTGGTTTGGCTCGAACTGCTTGTTTTAAAGTAATGCAGCTCTGTTGCAGCTTTTCTGAAGAGCACTATTTAATAAGGTTGCAAAGTCAATGACTCAATTAGCTTGCTTGTACATTATGATTTGGGCTTTCAGTACCTATGTATTATGATATTTTCTGTAATTACATTAGCATATCCTGTTGCCTCTAAGGATTCCTTTTCACGCAGTCACTGGGAAGCTATTCAGTGTGCTTCTTGCCTTCCCTGCTCAATGCATGGATCCAGGTCTCTGTTAAGGCGCCTCCTCCCCGACAGGTTCTGCTTCTGAAACTATTCACCTGAAGTGATGCACTCATCTGACTGTAGTGCCTGAAGCCCTTCTTATATCCTTAAAAAGGACATCAAGTTTAGAATGCTTCATCCCTGCCAATGAGTCTGCATAATATTTTGAGAGAAGGCTGCTCTACAATTCACATTTGACTAGCTAGAGTTGAGCCAAATGCGGGTATTGGGGGCTAATTTGTTTCTTTGGAGCAGATTTTGAACTTCCAATATAGGTGCAATGGAAATTTGCAGAATATCTAAATCAAACTCTTCCTGAAGAGGAAAACTCAAAAGGAAGGAAATAAGCTTTTAGTGGAAACATGAAGTCCTGGTGACATTAGAAAGTTAACCTATCAGCAATTTTCTTTAACAAGTCTACACTTCTCACAGTAACAGAAGAAGCAGCAGCTGGAGTCTGATTTCTCTCTCTCTCTCTTTTTTTTTTTTTTTTTTTTTTTTTATGCTTTCCTTTTTTTTATA
>VXAV01000093.1:5134-23498 GCA_013399715.1 Alectura lathami
CGCTCAGCCGGCTCCGCCGAGCTACCGCCGCCTCCCGCCCCGTGCGGCTGCGGCCCCAGGCGGGATCACCCCGCCCTTTGGCTGGGGCAGGCGGCTTGGAGCTGTGCTTTCATCCCAGCCCTGTCTGGGGAAGCTCCCGAACCTGCTCCGCGTCCCAGAGCGGAGGAATCCGCAGCAAAGCTGCGTGCTGGCTCACCTGAAGCGCTCTGCGCACGCCCACGTGCCCTAAAGGAGCCGTGTGCAGCGTGTGGCACCTGTGACGTCTGTGGAGCCCTGTCACCGTTTGGAAGGATGCGTTGGGGTTCAGCTTTTGGCTTCTGTGACCTCACAGGAAACCTTCCAAACACGAAATGAGACGCCTGAAACGAATGAACTCCCCCGTCCCTTTATAGCCTCGTTGTGACATCGACCTTACAGCCCATGGGAGCCTCCCTAGCTGTGCTGTTACTGCTCATCTGAGCAAAGGAAGAGGGGGAGAGAGTGGAAGCAAAGCCCAGGGATGGAAAATGGAAGTGACTGTGAGGGAAGGAATGACCGTGAGCTTCACAACAACCGGGGGGAGAGGAGAGCAGAGCAGAGGGAAGGAGAAAAACCAGGGTGTAAATGGCAGCGACACCGCCGCAGGTTCTCGGAGAGCGAGGTCCGAGCGGCGCGCGGTCAGCGGCGGGCTGTGGCCTGCAGCTGGGCTCTGTGGCCCCCGGCAAGCCTCAGACGCAGCCTGTGCCAGGGTGCCTGTAACGTGCCCTGTGCTCCCGCCTCAGGACACGGCTGGCTGCGGAAAGCAGAGCCCTGTGACACTGCCCGGCGCTGCCTGCAAGCCCCTACCAAAGCAGGGGGGAGGCCGCAGTCGCTCTGGAGCAGAAGCCGCCTGCCTTGCCCACAGAGCCTGGCCCAGCGGGGCCCTCGAGGGAGCAGGAGGGACAGTCCCGGATGTGAAGGATTTACAGCCCTGGCAGGCGCTGCTCACAGGAGATAGCGCCGGTAATTGAAATAGCACAGGCTGAGGCCGGGAGACCTGACAGCGATCCAGCGCAGCGCGGCTGGGGCAGGAGCCCAGCGCGGAGGCCCTGGAGTGCTGTCCACCGTCCTCCTGCTGCTGCCTGGAACGAGGAGGAGGCCGTGGCATCCTCCCCTCTGCAGAAGCGCTCTGGCCTGGGGCACGCTTTTCTCTTCTTGCCAGGGAAGGGAGGGAACGCCAGCGTTCGCTCGAGCCCGCTCCGGGGAGCAGCAAATGGCCAGCGGGACGCACATGGCTCAGCAGCCGTCCTGCAGCCCCGAGGCCTGAGTTGTGGGTGCGGGGCTTGGGGCCCCCCCACAGCAAGCAGGAGCGCTCACCATGAGAGGCACCGAGCAGCGCCAGGCGCTCCCGCAGCCGTGGTGCTGCGCCAAGGCGCAGGCAGGCGAGGCCAGCTGCCGGCGAGGGTCTGCGCTCCTGTTTTGTTGCCCACATCCGTCTTTGCTCACCCCAACCAGCTTCAGGGGAGATCCCACCCAGGGGTGATGCAGTCACTTGCACCCTGCTTCATGACTGGGCTCAGCCACTCTGGCGAAGCCGGTACAGGTCGGTGTTCCACGCCCTGCAGCTCATTGCAAATTCAGCAGCCGCAGTCAATTCTCCCAGCTTATAAATGTGTGACTGGACCTGAAAGAAGGAGCACACAGACCAGGCCTGGACTTCCAGGGTAGAAGCCATCAGCTCCCTAGCTGCCTGTCTGGCATTTTAAGGACTATTAAATACATATTGAAAAGAACACAAAGACACTCTTAAGACTTTGCTCCCTTACACGCTGAAGTCTCTTACTTTATGAAAACTAATAATTAAATTCTTAGGCTTGGTCATCTTCATTTACTTCTGAGAACTTGGCATCATCGCTTTTCCTTATTGGGAAAAAAAAAAAAATCAGTATAAAATAATTCACAAAAATAGGTTTAAGTTAGCTTGTTTACCCCAAACCAGCTCTTTGGAGATAGGAGAGAATTCCCTGCTCTGCACAGAATATCAAGTTGTTGATGCTTTCCAGTCTTGATACAGCTTTTATGAACCCCCCTCCCCTTTTGAGGATTACAACAGTTAGCGTTCAACTAAGGAGGTGGATCTTTACCAACAAAGCCAGGGAAATTAGCCCCTGAAACACCTCCTGGCCTGTAAGAGTTAAGTGCCCTGTACTTAACTAGGTTGAAGTAAGATGTTTGGCGTATTACAACACTTCTGCTGTCCGTAGGATCCTAAGATGGAGCAACAATTAATGTTTAATGTATGCAGGAGCATTGCAGAAGGGCATTCCAGTACAAACAACCCACGTGGATGAAGTTCTGCATCAGAAAATTAAAGGGGAAAAAAACCCAAAGCAGTAGTCAGTTTAATTTATTTAACATTTTTTACCAAAAAAGAAAAAAATACAGAATTCATCGTGTTCCACGGTTTGTCATTTCTGTGAACATAAATCTTTCTAAGCACTGTTTTATTGCCGGGCGCTCAAAGCTCTGCCACTTTGTACGAGCACAGCTGGCATGCACAGGTCCTGCCTGCTCGGTGGAGGGCGCAGGGCCACGCAGGGCAGTAGGGTGAAGGCTTTAAGGTTGGGAAACGTTTCACATGAGGATAAGCAATAAAAAAAACCCATGCACAATTCACCCTAATCGTTACGCGCCTTTGGAACGCTGTAGACTGAAGTAGCGTTAGGAGTGAAGCCCTACGCTAGAAAAGCAGCGTGTCCTCTGCGCAGGGGTAGTCCGATAGCGGGAGTTATTGCAGGGGCACAGCACGGCCCCTCCGCGGGATTGCTGGAAGGCGCTGAGGCAGAGAACACCCCCAGACAGAATTCAGCAGGCTGTGGGACTTGATGCAGATAAGCAAAAAACGCATCGACTGAGCTGGCACCGAAACACCACCACGTGGTGGCATTTTGCTGACATTAACCTCTCCGGACCAGAAAGCAGACACGGAAATACGCAATCTGACATGCTGGCAGAAACGTCCCCTTATCCTTCCCAGGGCAAATCAAATGCAGGACACCTGCCGCAGGTGGGCTGTCCAGCTACCCCCCAAGCACAACCGAGTTTGGGAACGGCAGCCGGGCTTGGCTCTTACAGAGTAAAACCCCACGCGTGATGACTGAGGTTCCGCAGCGCTGCAGGACTTCCCTAAGCAAAACGCGCCCTGTGGATCTGGAGGCGCTTCTGTGCTGGCCGAGGTCAGCGCCCGGGGCGCCAGGCCCCCCGCGCTCCGCTCCCTTCTTCCCGGAGGAGACGTCCAAGCCTGTCGCACGTGCAGGGCGGAGTGCTGTGAAAACCGGTGGTGCCGGGTCACAGCAATTCCTAACGGTGGCGGTGTCCTCAGCTGCAGCCTGTCCCGTTCTGTTTCGGAATCTTATGGCCTCAAGCCCCCTCCGCTCACAAATGACCACGGACCAGTTAAGAACTAGGGAAACAAACCCCATCAAGGAAGCTCTTCCTAGGTTGTTACTCGTCAGTTGCTTTAGCATAAGATTTGGGGTAATTTGCTCTCAGCTGGTACAGCTGTGGCTGAGAGAAGCTGCTATTTCTGTTTTTTCTTCGCTCTTTCATTTTTCTCCTCAAAAAAGGGAACTGTTGCTTCCCAAACCGGGCGTGCAACCTCAGCAGCCAGCACGGCCAAGGCCGCTCTGGGCTGCCTGAAGCCAGCCCCGGGGTTTCCCAGCTCTCACTCTGCACCCACACGTTTCTGGCTGCGTTACCTCAGCACTGCCAACGCTGCCGGTCTTCACCATGAGCTTCTGCGACAGAACCGTGCACGACAGCCGCCAGCACGTGGCAAAGCGCCTCCTTCCCCCCCCTCCCCGTCGTTAAGCTTGTGTTGACCGTGGATATCACCAGCCGTGCTTGGGTGCTGTTTGCACCCGGACGCTTCTTGCCGTGACCCTGCAGTCAGCAGACCTTACAAACCTCATCACTCTGGAAGCAACGGCACGGACACAGTGCATCCCAGCAGGGGCAGAAGGGGAAGGGCAAAGCTCCGGTGACAGCTGCTGGAAGCTTAAGGGCTGCATTAGAGACGGACAATGCAGCGCGTTGCTCGTCTGCCCTAACTCAGACCTAAATACGCATGGTTTCATCTGGCAATTAAAACCATGCACTGTATTTTCAAAGGCACAGAAGTTCCACTACCTCCATTTTGCGTATTTAGACGTGACAGGAAGCTCAGAACTGCAGCAGAAATGTCCTACAGCGGCTGCATCTTTTCTACCGCCAGATTGTCCACCTTTTCTAGGGTGCGTTTAATATTTAATACAGCACAGAGATCATCCTTCTGCATGCCAGGCCCTGCCCAGCAAGTGGAAGAAAATTGAAATTTATCTAGCACTGAAGCTTACGATCTGAAACGCACTGAAAAGTCTAAAGAAAAACAAAAATGTTTCTTCATGACACAGGCACTGGTAAGGGAATAGCACCAGTCAGCTGAGAGGCGTCAGGGACCAATTTCTCTCAAGAAAATGCATTATGCACTAAAAATGTAGGGTAAGGACGATGGAAGACAGACAACAGATAGTTTTGAAAGAAATGACAACAACGCAGAACATCTACAACATACGCAGACATCCCTTGGAAGTTTTATATATGCCATATATATTTCAAAGTACACACACACTGCCTGCTTGGCGAGTTGAGAAAATAGGAATACATCTTGGTAAGGTCATGAAGAAAAAAACACAAAAGAAAACAAGAATTATTTACATACAGTAATTCAGTAGCCTCTACCATCTCTATATACATAGATATTCTCCCGTATATGTACAGATTGCGACAGGATCCGAATGAAGCTTGTTCCAAACGCAAAATAGAAGTACAACCCGCCCCGCTCATCCGCTTTTACAGGTTGCAGAGCTTTCTTCACGTACAGGGAAATGCCGCACACCGAGCAGACAGCTGGCATCTCTGGGGAGCGCGGGTCCTTCTGAGAGGCGTGGGTTCCTACCAGGCCATACGGCACCTGGAGAAAACTGAAAACTCGCTGTGCGGTGGGTTTTGAGCAGGTTGGGACAGTTAATAGGTCAGTGCTCAGTAGCTGTCAAGGGACATTTAACAAAGGGAAACCCAGGGTTTTATCCCTTCGTTCCCCAAGTCAACTTAGGGAAGCATCTTCCCTTCTACCGCACGCTTCCAGAGCTCACGCCGTGCAGGGATCACCACCAGCACTTCGCGCTTAGCTTTGCCTCTGTTATCGGGTGTCCATCCCTTAGAGAACCGACATCCGCCTCAGACGGCGTTTTTGTGGGACACAGATCTGCGTCACAAGTAACAAAAATAAAGGCAGGTACAATTCCAGCCTTACAGTTCATATGACATGACAAACCAAAACCAACTAAAAACCCAACCAAACAGAAACCCAACCCCAAACAACCAGAAGGAGTTTCTGAGAGAACATTCCTGCAGACTTCAGCTTTCCCTCTCGTGGTTACCTCTGAGCTGTCACAGCGCTCCAGTGCGTTAGTAACTGAGGGACGGAGCCGAGGAGCCGATGGCGGGCAGCAGGAGAGAGCAGGCAAAGAGGAGCAAGCGGGGGAACTGCAACTACTACTGCAACAGGAACAGCGCTCACAGATCTTTAAGTACTGCTGTATGTTTCCCTCCAGGGAACGCAGGAGAAATGTAAGAGGGTGTGAATGAACAGCACGCCTCGGACTCCTGAAACAAAGCAGTGGCATGCAGGTATCGGTACAGACAATAGCCGTTCAGTGTCTGCTCAGCCCAGCCAAAGCCAACACAACAGGCTGAGAAGAGCACTTAGGAACTGAAGTGCATTTAAATAACCACTTGTTACAAGAATTGCTCTCATAGAACCATAAATCGTTTGGCTTGCAGAAGACCTTTAAAGATCTACTACAACCCCCCACCACGAGCAGGGACATCTTGTGAAGGTACCGCTCCATTTCACATAGGATTAAGATGGAAATACCGTGTCACCGTCTGGGAGGTTAGGGGTTTCTACGCAGAGCAAAGTCCACACGCACAGCTTGCTGTTCGAGCACTTTGGTTCAACAGCTGTTGCAACGTACGGTCTTAAAAGTACCGTCTACTGTCTACGTACTTCTTTAAGCCCCCTACTTTTCCTGGAATGGATGCCAGCCACCTCCAGCAGTGGGTACGTAACATCCTCCCCACACCCTGTCTGTGCTCTAGAGTTTTCCAGTGCAGAACCAGCTCCTGCTGCAAGCACAGCTCCCGGGCAAGCTTCCCTTCGCTACCAGAGGACTGAAGCGCCAAGACACAAGCACCGCAGGTGCTTCACGGAGGCAGCAGGTGCCACAGCACATTCAGATTCGTTTTGGATCTGTATTTCCAGTTTGTCACAGCTGTGTGTGGGACAATCACCCCGTGGTGTTTTAGCCTGCAGAGCTGGGGAAGGCAAGCTGACAGCCCGCCCAGGCCCAGGCACTGCTCCTGCACTGGGGGCCAGAGCAGCAGTGTTAACAGAGCTGTGAGCGAAACCACCGATGTGAGGGAGCTCGCTTCAGCCTGAGGTTACAGCATTTCTGGCCCTGCTACGTACGGAAAAACTGTGACACCTCAGCCTGGCTCCCTGAATGCTTACAGCAGTGACACAGCTACAGCAGAGAGGCCCTGCAAAGTTCGCATCACCGGTTACACACAGCTCGCTTGCTGCCTCGCTGACGAGCTCAGCGGACTGCAGACAGAGCCTGGTAGCGCAGCCCAGAGCATGCCAAGTCCTGCCCGACTCCAACTGCACAGACTTGTTAGTCTTTTTGGAATACAGTGATTGCCTAAACACGACTCCACTTCTTGTTAGTACAATAACTTTTATTTGACACCTACAAGATCATTATCTTGTAGCTTTTTTGGACAGGTTTATACAATCTCAATTTTTCAATAGTGCAACCTGTGCAAGCAAGAAATGACAAACATTGTCCTTCACTTTCTTATAAACATCTACTATTATAGGCAAAACAAAACTTACCCATATTATAGATAAGTGACTATTCACATTTGTACATTACAATTTCTTTTAAACAGCTCCAGATAAACTCTACAATGTCTTACAACATATTAAACAGTATTCAAGTTACTGGGTAACAGAAACAGCACATACAGCGGAACCCTTAAGTGTTTCCCATTCTCTAATTTACAGCTCAAGTAAGGTTTCATCTTACAAGTGACAAATTAAATTACATTAATGAAGTAAAAAATATAAGATTGTATGCGAGATGGAAGTGAATTTGCACTTAAGTCTCCATAACCACCTCGGATTAAGGAAATGCTTCAATTTAAGGAAAACAGGCATCCAGCCATCTTTGCAGTACACATTAGGAATACCATTAATACATTAAAAATGAACTAATTTTAATTTAAGATGTTTTTATCACAAAAAGAACATGTTGTAGACTCAAATATATAACCCCCAGGAGAGAACCAGAAAAAATGCAACACCTGGGTATAAACACTATAAAAATGCAATAACCAATGCTGTACAACTAAGATTGTGTTTCTCTCTGAACTCCTGTCCTGTGTTTATCCTGTCCATGCCCGTTTCCAAAGACATGCACTGTCAAACAGAAACTGGGAAGGAACCTGAATGCATGGTGTGCAACCTCTAGGTTTCATGCTTTATAAACTTACAAACAGAAGAGAAGAACCCAAGATATATTTTCTATATATATACTCAAGACATGCATTCGAGGATATCTCCCACAGCAATGGCATCGATGCACTGCGTTAAACCCTGAGCACTGTATGACAAGATAAAAATAAAGCCTGCCTGGGGACTTTCAAGCATTTTCAAACAAATCGTGGTTTGTAGCTTAAAAGGCCAAAAGTAAAAGCAAACAGGAAGCACTACAGAGAGCATAAGGAAAGACAGATGCACCACCGTGAACAACTGCTGGCGTTCAGTTCTACCAACCCTTCTAGATCTTTATTCCCAAAAGTATTTGAGAGCACACAACTGAACTGAAAAAGTTATATTTCTTTGGAATCTGTCCCTGATTTTTATGCAAGTGATATGCTTTTACAGCCTTTTCCTCAAACACCAAAGTCAACACCTGTAGCTTGTCCTCTTACGCATTGTTGAAATTGGTGATGCTCTGTGGGTGATGCTGCTGCCAGATCTGCTGCTGTTGTACTGCAAGCTGCTGAGACTGGTCTGACGTTGACAGGAGGTTCACAAGGGGCGATACACAATTTGCAGGAATGATCAAGCCTGAGAAAAGCAAAAACCCAACCAGTTATTGTATAAGCAGACAACTTGCTCATTAGAACTTCAGGCTGAGGGCTGACCGATTCCTCTACGGAATTTACACAGCACTCGGTGGTGGCTGTTTCTGATGTCATGTCTAATCAAGCTTTTTTCCTAAAAAGTTTATCTTCAGAAGTCACTGGATCCTACAGGCCCTGAAGTAGTAGGAAGTTAGCATTTCTCCCTAAAGACAATTTTTTTTCTCCTGTTACCTGCTACCATGTAAAAACCAGAAGTCAGTTATTTCTGCTTTTCTACTCTCAAACGACAACAGCACAGAAATTTAAACCAACACCCAGTTTCATGGTGTAGAACTGGCACTGGAGTAGGAGCTGTTGTGATTCTCACACATCACAAAGTCCACATTCAAGAAAAAAAAGGGGGGTATTTCTGCCTCTCGGGCACTGATTCTTTGAGAGCTTCCCTGACAAGGCCTGGCAACAAGAGATGACATACCGGCCTCAAAGTCAATTAAACAACTGGTGACATGCTCAAAACCCTCTGAGGCCACCGCTAAGGGCTCACTGTTCTTTGCCAGAAGTGGAGCCCTTGTAGTTTCACCGGCAGGTTGGTGGGAACAGGCAGAATTTTGTTTCTGGTCAAATCAAATGAACTGAGAGAAGCATTCCAAAGCCTGGTTGAAAAAAAATACTTCTTCCTTCTTAAACCTGACTCAACAGGGTTTATACTGCAAATTCATGTTTTAATAGCATCTTCTGCCCCTCCTCAGCATACACACAGGAGTATTTTCTCTTGTAAGCATCTTTACAAAAAGCCTCCTACATGACTCTTGTCACAGAGCGCAAGTTAAACTGCCTCCTCCCCCAGGTGGAAACAAGGGAGCAGCCAGGCCACTCACCCACGATCCTCTGCCCGTCCTCTGTTCTCAGGCGAACTATCTGCATTTTCACATTTGTACCACTCACAGAGGCTAGAACACCTTCTACTTTTGTCCAGACGCTCAACACTGAACCACACAAGACATAGTAAGTTCGACAGCGGAGTCCCACTTCACAAACCAGTCCCAAGCCTGCCTTCTTGCAATTGCCTCTCCTAGAGGAGAGAGGGGAAAAACACAACAGAAAGCTTTCAATTCTGCAAAGAAAAATTAAAGGTGAGCCTTGAAGTCACTTAACATGTATCAGAGTTGAGTGAGTGTTCCAGGAGTACAGTAAGGGGAAGTGCTACAGAGTGCCTCTGACTGGAAACAGTTTCAGAAGTTTTTGCCTACTCAGAACCACAGAGTTTTAAGCCATAGACACCACTCATTTAAATCATTTGAATCTATTACATACAAAGCCAGCACTGATCAGCAAGTTGCAGAAGCTGATACTAGTCTGAAGGTTCTACCAGTGGAATTTAAGGGCAAGTGCACAGATTTGTTTCCACTCAAAGGACAGGGTTTTTTCCAACTGGTCATGGGACAGTTGTTCCTGAGCAAGGAACACAAGGTTGTACACAAACAGAAGCGATAAACCAGGTCAGGTGAACAATGCAAGAAAGCATCTGTGCACACACACATACTGACCAGTAAGCATGTGTGCAGGTGTCTGCAGAAGAGTTGTACTGCTCTAACCAGTGTGGTAGGGCATCTTCAGAGGGCACCTGGAGAAGTAATTCAGAGGGAGAGTAATACCAAGATTAATGAAGTAAAAGACATCAAGACTTACAAAACCAATTTGCTTGTTGCTATGAGGAAACAGGAAGCAACAACATTCTGACAGTGAAAAAGGTGTGTTATCCTACAGTTCCTAAGACTCAAAATTCACTCTCAAAGGGTTAACAAAGTACTTGAACATAGTCTGGGAGAACAGTGGAATCTCAGAGGCCTTCCAGTAATTAGCATGACCTGCTTCACTTTAAGTAGTAATTTTAATACTATGAAGTTATTGTTTAAACAGGAGCCTCTAAACAAAATTCATTGCAGTATTAAAAAAACACAGAAAACACATGAGCAGCACACAGCTGGAGTTTCAGAACCACTCCTTAGAATATGCTGCACACAGCGGCTCATGTAGCCGCACACTTGCGCTTCCACAGAAGCGAGGCTTCTCCTTGCTAGCCCTGTGGAACAGCTCACTGGGTACTACCACAGCACAGGGTATTTATATCCAGAAAGCTGTGGATGCAGCAATACAGAGAGCATGCAGACATGCTTGCAAGGCCCCAGATACAGGCCCTGCTATGAGAAGTAATCCATATCTGACTTGGCAACTATACACAAACAACAGAAATCCTTCTATTTCTCTCTCCACCGAACGAGCATCATTTAATGGTCACCTTCTTATACTTCTTTTTCAGGTCTGCACACGTTTCTAGCTTGAGTTGTTTCCCAGTATTTGGTCTGTATACTAAAAAAAGCTTCTTTTTAGGATTCACTTCTTTCACTAGGATAGCCGTTTTCTTGTTATTTCTTATCTGGAAAAGAAAACAGGAGCTTGGTGTCAACACGGACCTCACCTGCCTTGAGGGATTCCACACTGTGTTTCTACAGAGTATGAGTGTGCGCACGTGTGGTAAGTAACGAAGCCGTTAAAATAAGGAAACCTTTAGAAGACAGTATCAGCAATCTAGTCCAAATCCACCTGTTCCTTACAGTGAGGGCACCTGCCTCTTTTCAAGCAGGTCTAAACATATTCNNCTGGAGCTTGAAGTCTAACATGAATCTTGAAGACAGACTGAACATTTTGCAGAACTGAACAGTAATTGATTTCTACATTGCATTTCTCAAAGACAATAGCTTATCTGAGCTAGCCCAAACCAAACTCAGAACAGACTCAGACAACAGCAAAGAACCCCACCTGTAGTGATAAATAAAACCCATCGTCCGGGCCCGTCTGCTCTGCCCAGATCTTAGTTGCTTCATCCCAAGACATTCCTCTCTCCACACTGATCTAGAAGAAAGCCACACAGGGGTGTTTGAAAGGGAACAGGCTTTAGAACAGTTACTGAAATGGGAACTGAAGGACCAGAGAACCTAATGTGACCCAGTGAAAGGCAAGGAACTGGCCCCTCACTCAGCGCAGGCTTCGCAGATTGCGATGTTTTAACAACTTACGGGCAAGTAAATTTTATTAGTTCATGCCAAATAAAAAAAATAAGGAAAAATACAACTTACTGTGTATAGTTCTACATGTCCAGAGGTAGAATATCCAGGAGTTAAAAACTTCTTCACATCTGCCTTTCTTACTTTCTCATCCCCAGAGCCCAAATCTTAAAAAGGAAAGAATGGAGTTAACTCCTTTCCTCGTGTCTTACCTAGGTACAAGAACACTCAGCTGCTGAGTAACTCACCTAAGATGCCCATATCATATCTTCCGTTCTTTTTAGCATTTTGAATAACTGCATTTAACGTGTCAGAAAAGTATTGGAACAACGCATTTTGCTGATGTACTTCCATACCAAGAATTCTATTCAGAAATTTCCCTATGTTGTTATAATCTTGAAAAAGAATAAAAAATACACACATCAGGCCAAAGATTAAACATAATGACAACAAGCTTTCCATCAGTGTTCAAAGCATCTCAGAAGGACTACCTACATCCATTCTTTCAGAAATGAGGAAAGCATTCTGATGTTCTTTGCAGATGATTTTTTAGATAGTTACAACCTCAGTTTTGCTGCTAGGAATCCATTATTGCCATGTATGAGTGGACAAGGGCCTTTTCTTAGTGACACTCTAAAGACACTAACACACACACCTTTATCAAGCGTTAGGATTCCAGACCTGTCTTCTACGTTTATCAGGCCAACACCAATCAATCCTTGGCGAACATCTAGGAGAGAGAATGATGAGATCGCAGTTGCTTTGCCATCCAAAAAGACCGATGCAGTGACAGCTTGTTCATCAATCTTGTTTCAAGAGCCAGTTTCAGAACTTCTGACAACCCCAAATGCATCACTTGCAGTTGCTGCTTAATACATTGATAAGCAAGACAGGACTTCGCCTTCTGTCCTTCTAGGAAGCACAGGCAGGGAAAACTACTACTGGCACTACAAATGGACCCCCGGGAGTTCTACCATGACCTGCTGTAAAGGAGCTGCACGTAACATTTGGGCCAAACCGACACAGAACAAGCCTTAGGGTGAGTGGGTTCACACGCCTTGCTTCCTGTGTGAACCCCAACATTCAAAGTGCACAGAAACAACATCCAGCGGGAACCTCTCTGGGCCAGCCCATCAGTTTAAATAACAACAGTACCTTCTAGCTCTGAAATTACTTGCACTTTCTGCATGCTGGAGAATGACCAAAAGTAAGCGACTACACCCAGTGAGTCACACGTACCTTTGAAGAAGTCCCCAGGAAAATCAGGTGGTGGTGAGACCATCGGGGAGTCTAAATTCACAATGGATTTCATAACAATCTCTAAAGCATTCCTGCCATACTGCGTAAGAGAAAAAAGTTGTTCTGTGATACAGTGTTTGTGCCTCAGCTCCAAACACACATGGGTTTAACAAGCAATTCTGATTCACAGCCAAACATTTTTCTTACTCTAACACTAGTAAAGGGAACTGCTTATTAGCTTTTCAGTTATACACTACATGAATAGCCCGGTGTTAATTTCTAATTACAACTGCCAAATTAGTCTTTTAATTGTAACTGAAAAGGACATGTCATTTACTTAATTCTTGGATTATTAGCAAACAAGTTATTTACACACATTTGTGCTCCATGCGGTTTTACAAACAGAAGTGGGACTGTTTTCTGGCTATCTGGAAAAGAGGCTCCCACCACAAAGTTAACACAGTCACAAGCAAAACATGACAGGATCCTCAACAGGTCATTTGTGGAATAAGCACCACAGCACGTGCCTTCAAACAAAAGAGAACCCTCACCTTATTGTCAAAATTGAACCTGCTGAGGTCGCGAGTTTCTGTAGCCCGTCTGTCACCATGGGTAAGGGCTCCCTGTTAAGACACAAATTTGTGATTAGAACAAATTAAAGAAACAATCTAAGTTGTATTTTCTCAAAGGCTCAGATTTCTTGAAACAATCTTACCAAGCTCTCCAGTCTTTTTGCCACTATAGATGCAAATCTTTGCTCTCCCGCCAACTCAGAAATTAGAAACACATACTCTGGAGCAGTCACTTGGTTGGATCTATGAGTTCTTCCTGGATAGTTACACAGAAGAACATATATTAGATAAAATCCTCTTCAATGAACATCTCTAATAAGCTATGAATAGTGGAGAATAAAGAGAATAGCCAGAACTCAACCCTGCTGACAATTAGTTTCTGCTGTAATACAGCCAAAAGAAGGTGGTACACAAACTCTGGAGCTGTGGTAACTTCACAAAGAGCCTCGACACACGCAGAACTGAGCTGTGGTATTAATCTGTTGCCTAGGTTTCTCTCAAAGCTTCTGAGACTTTTAGCTGTGACTATACACAAAGGCACTTCTGCCACAGGTAAAGGAGATTAGAAAGGTCCTTAAAAGGCTACGTAGCAAGTCCTTACAGGAATTAGCAGTAAATGTAGTTAGCATCACTGAATTTGCTAAGAGAAAAAGATACAAAACAGTTACTTACCAAACTGCTGTATTGCTCTGTCTGCACTCCACGGTAACTCCAGAGTCATGTGAACTCTCCGCCTCTGATTCTTCGCCCTACGGTCTGCTTGCAGTGAGATGCCAGAGCTGGCAGCCTCTGAGATTATGGCAATGTTCTTTTAATGAAGAAAGATGTTGTTTAGCAACAAATCCACAATCAAACTTCAGTTTCTAAGAGAAGTTTAGTTTTTGATTCTATTCCAGACACATCAGTAGTAATTCTGACATCTGTTCTTAACATCTCAAGGAGGAAAGGAGGGGGGAAAACAAAAAAAAATATGGTTCTCTATCAGAGTTGAAATGCTAACAAGGTGTTTTTTTTTTTTTTTTTGAGAAAGGAGTGTTTTTCACTTTTTCCAAGCAAGTGAAGGACAGTATTCTGCAGCACTGCTATTACAAAGGACACTCTTCCCTGATGCTAGCCTGTACTTCAGAAAAAGGGAGGGGACAGAGGGAGACTTGTTCTGACAGCAACACAAAAAATGACCAAAGTTGTGGCTAACATCATATAGGGAAGAGCATATGGCTGTTCTGGTATTTCCATTTACCTTCAGAGAATGTTCATGTTTGGACTGTGTGCAAGTCACTTACAGGAACACAAATATTCCCCCTCTAGTTAGTAACAGACCTCAGAAGCTCTGCGTAACAGCTACGTTTACTTGATTTCATTTACCTGATTTGCCCTCTTGTGGTAGCATGCTCAAATGAACTGGTTATGTTTTTTTTTCCCCCTTCCTCCTTTTATTAAGCTCAAATCCTATTCTTCCAGTCTTTATTTCATTTCAGAGCGCAACACAAAGGCTGAGCACTATCACTCTTCCCAGCATTACATCTCAGTCCATGTTAAGGTGAACCAACTCCCATCCTTTCAGCCTCTCTTTGGAAGTTTTTCTCTAAGCCCATCTGGGCTTTTTCCCCTCTCTCAATTGTTTTCTCTCAGTAGCAGAAGTCCATTAAATCAGACAGAGGAATCCTGAAGATGTGGAGCATTTACCTGCTTCTTCAGATGCAGTTTCAAGACTAGTTTAAGGCTGCCTGCTTTCTGACTGGCACAAGGCCCCCGACCACCCAAAGAACACTGCAGCCGCACACTAGACAGGACTACCCAACATACTGGTTTGGAAAACAGAACGTGCAGCATGAAACAGTAAATGCTTTCTCGCTAGTACTTATTGTACTTAAAGTCACTGTGAGATGAAGGTAGACTGAGGTACACCACTTGCGGCTCTATGTGACTGCCTCATCTGGCGAGTTCTGAACTGTACTGAAGAGCTACCTTATCTCCATCCATGAACCTCTGCTTTTCTGTGATGTTCAGAATTTCCACAGGCACATCCAGTTCAGATCTGGACTCATAAGATATGCTGCCATCGTCGTTGCTCACTACTCTCCCTTTGCGACCTGTCATCTTTAAAAAGCAAACAGAAGCTCATTATGGTAATATCAAAGTTACATGACCAAAAACTTCAAGCAACCATGCTGTTTATTCATCTAGCAACCTTAAGATACAAGTTATTGATTCAGGAATGTACCAAGTACAATGCTACCTCTGAGAACCTGGATTATTTTCTGGCTGATGTCATTAACTGCTATGTGGAATACTTATTCAGAGGTGGCTCAGGGAAACAAAAATATAGTAAAATTGTATTTATGTAGAAATAGGAACATCATACTACTGTCCTAAGGGATTTGTCACCAAATAATTCTATAGACTACTGTTGACATTAGGTAGTGAACTGAAGAGCCTACTGCCTGTTACAAGTAAGAAAAGCTGTCAAGTCCTAACAGCCTACTATTTCACTCTTGAAAACAGGAGCTGGAGACAAAACAACTCCAGAGGACTCCAAGAGTATTAAACAATGAGCTAAAATGGTAGCTGAGACTGTCACTGTTTTAACAGGGTCTTTTAAATCACAATTGTTTCTACCTGATAGAGACAGGAGGCTTGGAGACATTTTTCTCAGATTTTTGATAACAACATATGATCACTCAAACTCTTCCCAAATGCAGTAGGAAAAAGACAGTTTTCTGAAACCGTTCACATATCAGCCTACCTCTGCAACGTTTTCAGGACCACCTAGTTCATCTATAAGCTCATCCAGTGTATTAGGTGGAAGATCTTCTGCCAGCTTTTCCAGTTTATCGAGCAGTTCTTTCTTCATTTGTTGGGCCCTTTCAACAGCATCCTGACTTGTTACAAAGCTGTTTGTGTTACTATTTGCTGAAATTTAAAAGAAAATCTTTAAGACTTAGAATTTCACTGCTTAATTGCTAAAAAAATAAAAAAAAAAAATCAATGCCAAGGAAATTTGTTCTTACCTGATGTGTTGGTACTAGAAGTGGTGGTGCCAACAGTGGAAGTGAAACAGCTAGGTCGTTTTGAGCCAAGACCAGAAGCTAATAAGGCACTTTGAATAGAATCTGGGTCTATACTTTTCTTCTTTTTCTTTTCTTTAATTTTTTTATGCTCTTTCCTAATTAACCAGGGATCTAGGATAAAAAAAATTCAAAAAAAAGTTTACAGACATCTACTAAAAAAAAATTAGTGTCTTCCTTTGAAAAATATTCTCATTACAAAAGGTGCCTTACAAAATTCTGAACTTTAGCGCTTAAAATCTGCTCAAAGAGATACAAACCAACACTAATTCCTGTCTCATTAGAGCTGAGCTACACACATCATTAAGTCTTATTTTAGCTTAAGTGCTTTAGAAACACTTTATGCTTATTATCTCCAAGTATAGTTACTTGCTTGATGAAGCACTTAAACCACCTTACCATCTTCATCATCTTCACTGGATTCATCTCTGAATGGGTTGAAGTCATCATCGTCTCCAGAACTCAGGAATCTGGAGCTCTCATTGTCACTTTCTTCATTGTCTGAAGCATCAGACTCACTTTCACTCTCGTCAGAGCTGCTGCCTGCAAGGCCACCTGTTTTACGAGCTTTTTTGGCTTCTCTGCTTACTTCTTCACCTAATTCCATTAGCACCATCACCCAAGGATGAAAAGAAAAAAAAGTCTGTTCAGGTTTTGTCTATAAACTAGAAAAAAGGTTACACTTCTGAAAATAGATCTGCTTAAAGTCAATCANGCTGCATTGCTTCAGCAGTAGCTTTAAAAATCTATTATCAGAAATTCATACAGACCTATAATACATGCTTCCACGACTACTGGTGGCACTGGTATTTACATTGCCTTCACNCAATCAAGCTTTTCAGTAGGACCTCTCCCCCAACACTTTCATAATCACTTTTTTATGGTGGAAGTATCACCAGCCCATGGAGAAAGGGTACTGAACTTCTCCTTCCTTAGCCACAAGAAAAAGGAAGTAATTATTCGCTTGTCTGCATCAAGAAGTGTTCTGATGCACAACTCACTTTGGAACGCAACCACACACTGGATCAGNCTTTTTCCCTAGAGACACTTTTCAGCAGCACTAAAATAGCTATTTTCACTGTGACATTGCTCTAAGTACTGAAGTGTTACCTTTCCGTTTCTTTATCTTGTTCTCCTTGCACGGGCTGTCCCTGGGTGAATTGTTGTTGCTTGGAGCAGTCAAGTCAATTCCCAACAAGCTGAACAGTTTCTTCCTGTCAGGAGCTGGAAAGTGCTTTTCAATAAGAGACTGGAATACTCCTCTGTTTAAGGAAAAAAAAAAAAGCTATTCAATTTGCATTCATTTGAAGTAAAAACCTGTAACCTTTAACAGCTTGCCTGACTTCTGTGAAGAATTAATCCTCCTGAATGCTATTCAGAAGCACCCTGTATAATTACCACCCATAGCACTGCATTTGTCACCCTGTAAACAGCAGCAGTACAAGACATTTGCTTGTTAAATTTGATTCTGGTATCTAGCATTACTCCTACTGACATCTTATTGCTCAAAGCTTAAACGACAGATTAATTTAAGAACTTCAGCAAGGTACTCTCAGGGTTGGACGCAACTCACCTGATGAAATATTAGTGTGTAAATGTCACATACCCTTGGCAAATCTGCCCTCCCTCCACTTTGAGTGGAACAGTACCAGCTGCTCCACCTGGTGACACCATTTACCATGGTGGTGGCAGAACTAGGAACTAATGAACAACTCACTCCATTTCCTGTGCAGGCAGCTTAAGCACAGTTTGCTGCACACATGGTGCTGCATTCCGGTTAGTTTTTTTAACTGCAGTTTTGACAAACTTCAGATCTTACTTTGCTGTAGAAACGAAGTCATTCAGTTCACCACCACCTTCCTCCAAAGCTTCTAACGTCCTTGCTTCTCCTGTTGACTGCAGGCCAATAACAACACACTAAAAGGACAAATGAATACATGGCACTGTTACCAAGATGATTAAGTCTCTGTTTGCCTGGATTTAAGCTCATTAAACAGCTTCACACCAGAAAGCACAAAAGCAGGTTCCCACCATGCCTTTGGAAATGCTTGTTATAAATATAAAGCTATCGTTTTTCTTGTTTAACAAAAATACTTGAAGTTTTGATCAACTTACCTTCCCATTCTTGATTTCTTCCCGAGCCAGCTGCACCACCCTCTTCACTTTAGATGCTATGCAGAGGTACTTGAAAAACCGCTGATGAGCTGAC
>VXAV01000094.1:782-14815 GCA_013399715.1 Alectura lathami
CGGGCCGCGCTGAGGGCAGCGGGGCGGTACCGGTACCAGAGAGGTACGGCTCGGGGTGCTGGTCGCCCTGGTGACCCCTAGCGGCCGTTGTGCTGCAGGAGGTTCGCGGCAGCCCGCGGCCCCGGGGTAGCAGCAGGGCCCTCCGGTGGGCCAGCCGCCACCTCCCGGCTTTGTGCAGCCTTCACCAGGGATCCCTGGCCACAACCCGGGCTGGCAGTGCTCTCTTCCTGTGCGTCTCGGAGTGCTGTCCTCATCTCCTCTGTTTCTGAGGTGTATTTCCTTTGAACATCCATCCCCAACAGCAGAACGTTCTGGGAGCTGGCTCATGGGCAGAGCAGCTGCCGTACCTGGCTACGGGCTGGAGATGGGCCATCTTCCACCAGCAACACATCGGGTGGGCTGGGTGGCTCCAGGTCCTGCTGCCCTGCAGCCAGCCCGTGCAGGCTGAGCTCTCTTCCCAAGGCTGGGCCTGAAGAAGTGCAGTCCAACGACTCAGAGAGCCCGTCCAGAGAAGAAATAGGCGACAGAGAGGAGGGAGCTGGCGACGGCTCCCTTCCGAGCTGAATAAAGCTCAGATGCTGGACCAGCTGGTGACCTGACCTAACAAGTCCCATCACTAACCCCTGTCCCTTATTGCCATGCCCACACATCTCCTAAATACATCTTGGGATCAGTTAACAGTCTGTTGCTGTATATTTGGATTTTCTAATAGTTCTGTAAATAACCTGTTTAATAATAAACCTTTTCCAGCTGTCCCGCTTTTCCAGTGGAGGCTCAGACTCTCTTTGTACCTCATCCCCCAAAACCAAGGCGGACCCAGCTGCACTACCCCCGATACCAAGGATTTTCTCCAGCCCCCCGCTGGGTTTCTCAGCAGCACACAACCAGAGGCAGCTGGGCTCTGCAGGATGCCTGTGCTGAGGTTGTTCTTCCTCACAGCCACACGTGGGTGCCAGCTCTGCTCTCCTGCAGATGCAGACGTTCTGCAGAGCCCTGCCAGGAGAGCAGGAGCTCCCCAGTGCTGGGGCTTTCTGGGGCTGTTGCTAGGCTGCGGAGCCTGGGCCATGTGGTGGCTTGGAGGGGACACCCTGGTGCTGCAGGGAGACCCTTCCCAAGCCTGCCCATCAATTGCTCTCTTTTTCTTGTCCCCTCCATGGCCCTTTTCTTTTGTGTCCTCCACCCATCACTTCTCCAAGCACCCTGGAGTGGGGACATGGGCAGCCTCTGTCCCAGGATCGCAGCATGGCTGAGCCTGGCAGGGACCTCTGGAAGTCACCTGGTGCCACCCCTGCTCCAGCAGGGACACCCAGGGAGCTACTGGGCTGCGATAGGAAAGAACCTAGCTGCCGTGCATGTGTCAGGCCACAGAGCACGTGGCTGAGATGAGACCATAGATGGAATCAAGCAGCAGAGAGAGAAGATAAAACCACCCTGGGGTGAGAGAACAAAAGGGGAGGGTAAGCCTCAGCACGCAAGAGGAACAGCCTGCGCTGTGCGGGTGAGCGGCGGCAGAGCCCCAGCCTCTCTGCCACGCACCACACTGTTGCTGGAGGCCCTCCGGAGATCTGGCCGAGGAGGGAGCCATGAGCATCCTGCTGGTGGGCGGCTTCCTGCCCCTGCTGCTCCTCGCCCAGCCGTCCGCGGGTGAGTCCCGGTTCGGTGCCCTGCCCTGCCTGGAGGGGAGGAGACAGGAGTTGAGCGGGGACTGGGGCAGTGCCACCGCCTGGGGACTGTGGCCTGCGGGCTGCCAGGGTGCATCGGCTCCATTGGGGATCTGGGGGGTCGCAGGGCTGTAGCACCGGTCTCTCTAAGATTGCCTGCAGGGAAGTTGCCTTCTGCTTGCACTCTTATATCTGTGCACCAGTAATGCACCTGCAAGAGGTTTGGGACAGGGCTACCTCTGCTTTTCCGTCTGCTCTGTGCTCTTCCTGCAGCATTTAGCTCCTCTTTTGCACCTCTGGGGGCCAGGCAGAGCTCCCCCCACTGCTCGTGCCCAACCGTCAGGTGCTGCCCACAGGAACTCGGTTTTGGTCCCCGAGGTTGGGACCAGCCTGCAGAACAGGGGGACAGAACGGTCAGGGGAAAAAGAGTCGATGCTTGTAGCCTGCTGCTTGGGGAGGGGCTCTGCTGGCATCCTCAGGGCTTCTGGTGGAGGATGGGAGTATTTCCTAACACAAACCCAGTCCTCCGTGCTTCTTTTTCTGCAGGACTTGCTCACCAGCCTCTAGGAGCAATCAGTGTGTCCTTAGGGTCAGAGATCACCTTCCAGTGCCTGTTCCAAGCAGCATCAAACAGCACCAAGCTGATGTGGTATAGAACCCAAAGCGAAAGCGAGGAGGAGAAGACAGTAGAGGAAGATTTGATGATTTCTGTATCTGGGGAAAATAGTTCTGCCATCCTCACCTTTAGATGTGTGAACAAAACTTTTACCGGAATATACACGTGCAGGATGTGTAATGGAACTGAAAAGACTTCCCAGGGTAAGAGCTGCAAGGCCAACTAGAACATGTGGCAGGGGTGATGCAGGGACAGGGAGGGGGCTCTGCTTGGTGGGTGGGATGTGACCGGCTCAGAGGGTGAAGGGAAGGGCAGGTAGCTAACCGTATGTTCTGTGAGCAACACATGCCAGCGGGATGTGTCTGCTGCAAGGTGCAATCAAGGCTTTGTTTCCTGCAGAGCTGGACAGCCAGACAGAGAGTTCAGCCAGCATCATGCAGTGCAGCTTCAGGATCTGGCCGGCTAACGAGACCTTGCACGCGGAGTGGTGGCAGTGCACAAGAGTGAATGCAGAGCCCTGGGACAACACCTCGGAGTGTCCCATCCCCACCGACATGTGTGCAGACGGCATGGATCACGTTGTGTGCAATGTGTCAAGCTTCACAGGCACTGAAAACGCCACCCCAGGGACAGCTCCCAGTAAGTGACACCACTTCCCACCGCGCGCCCGCTGCAGCGCGTCCCTGCTGCTCGGCGGGTCCCAGACATGGGTGGGGAGCCGCTGCCTCTGCCTGGGTGCTCACGCGTGTCCCTGCCTTCCAGGCTGTGACTTCAAGACATTTGTGAGCCCTGAGACCCCGGAAGGTGAGCCCCAACAGACCCAGGGGGGAGCTGGAGTTTGAACCTTCCGTGGCTGTCGGGGGTTGGAGGGGTCCCTGGGGAGCAGGAGGAGCAGCAAAGGGGGAAGTGACTCTTGATGTATTCCTGAGTCCGAGCTGCTGGCAAAGTGGTGTGAGCACCAGCGGAGTGGAGAAGGGGCTGCCACGCGCTGCCCCCTGCCTGGCAGACCCTTTTGGCTCCAGTTTCTGGAGTCCTTCCCCAGCAAGGTTCCGTCAGCACTGGGCAGGCAGGGGTGGTGGGCACTTTGGGGTACAGGCTGCGGGCCAGCTGGGTGCTCGGGGGGTTCTCCAGGGCAGGGCTGCAAGCTGCATCGTGGGGACAGCAGCTCACGCACATTTTTGTGCTCCTTGTATCTCACAGGCATCATATACATGTATGTCATCCCCGGATCAGTGCTCGGGGCGCTTCTCTTCCTGATCTGTATTCTGGTGTGGCTGTGCAGAAGGAGCCGAAGGAGCGCTAAAGGTACGGCTGAGCCTGCGCCACGCTGCTCTCTCGGTTGGGAGCTCCTTGAGCACCGTCCTCGTGACCTTCTGTGGGCAAGCTGAGGTACGGGAAACCCCTGCTGTGCAGGTGTGCATCAAAAATAATGATGGTTGGCTGTGTTATCTTCTACAGGAAAACTTGAAAGCAAGCGTTTGGCAGAGATGAGTCAGCTCGGCACGGTAAGCCGGGGAGAGTTTTCTTGTGTTATTTCATCCTCTCCAACAAAAAGCACTGGCAGCTGAGTGCTCATTGAAAGGGCTTCCGAGCAGCAGTCAGGTCAGCTTTGCTTTCTGGGTAGACTCCAGAAAACATGGTCCTGAACACCGTGGGGATTTATGCTCCTTGTTCTCTATTAAGCAGGGGCTGAGGAGCTTGCAAGCAGCGGCAGCTCTCAGACAGCAAACGCAAAGCTTCAGAAAGTTTCTGAGCAAACCAGGCCCACCTGGGCAGTGCTTGGGTGGTGAGAAATAACTCCTGCCAGCACCTGGCATGTGCAGGACCGGGAGGCCAGGCTCTGCTCACCGCTGTCTCCCTCCGCAGCCTCCCCCGGCGTCTCACAGCGAGGAAGTGACATACGCGAAGCTGAGTTTCGAGAAGACAGGGACAGTAGCCACAGCCTCGGAAGTTGTGTACAGTGAGATAAAGCCACCGCAACGGAAGTAGAGTGCTGAGGATGGCCACGATGCTGCAGCAAAGGGAAGGGCTCTCACCAGGCAGAGGGCGAATGAGCGAGAGAGAGGAGGGACAAGCAGCTTGTCACGGGCCTGCCAGAGTTGTGATCCCCTGAACACTCTTGCAAAGTGCAATCTCGGCCGTCGGAGCCTTCCGTTTGCCCCCCAGTGGATGTACCGCTGCGCTTTGCAGCTCTCCAGGTGCCCCTCGTCTTCCTGCAGGAAGGCCCCGGCAGCGCATCACCGGTGGGCTCTCCTAGCAGCTTGCTCCGTGCCTCGGCACCGCGCGGCCACCGCCACCCGGGGTGCGCCTTGTGTGCCAGTGGTGCTGGGGCGAGTGGCCCCGAGGAGCTCTCCTGCCAGCACTGGGTCTGGATGTGCTGATAAAGCCCCGGAGCAATGCTCTTGATTTCCCCATCATGTCCAGGCATCCTCTGTGACAGTTTGACCCTGCTCTGATTCACTCGCTTGGAACATGAGAAGCAAGGACAGAAAGGACGTTCGCTTTGCAGAGGTCCAGCGTGGGTACAGCTGAAGCGATCTGCTTTACACCAGGAGTGGAGGTGTCCTCATGAATTTAGAGCTTTACTGTAACCTGAAAAAAAATAAAAAATTAAGGTGAAGTTTTTGCTGTCCCCATTACCAACTCTGTAGTGCTGAACCCCGGAGGAATTGCCAGGGAGTGGGAGGTGGACTCATAAAGGCATCGGGTAGCGGGGGGATGTGGGATGGAAAGAGGCCCCACCAAGCCGCAGGACTTACTCACCAGCCTCCTGCCGGGCACCCACAGACCTCGAGGAGGAGGAGGATCGCTGAGAGCACTGCAGCTTGGAGAGAGAGGACATGAGTTAAAAGAGGAGGTGGGAAACGCAGCCAGAACCTCAGCAGCAGCTGGAGGAGAAGCTGTGGTTTGGAAGAGATAAGTTGGATTTCCACGGAAAGGAAGTGAGAGGGGACGTCAAAACATCACTGAGCTCGGGTTGCTCTGCAGGGAGTGTTTCCAGCCTCTGTGCCTGGAGGCCCGTGGGATGCAGCTCGGAGCAGACCCTGGTCATGTTGCGTTTGGGTGGGATGCGAGGGTGGAGAGCTGGAGAGAGGCCGGGACCTGGGGTCTGTCTGTCCTGCACCCAGCTGCTGTGATGCTGGGGCAGGTGGGGGGCTGGAGGGGCAGGAGCCCAGCAGGGGTCTGCCGGGGGCTCTGGGGACTACTGGGCTGTCCAGCAGAGCTGCTCCACAGTATGAGATGACCAGTGTTATTAAGTAGCAAAGAGGATAAATATTTTAAAAAACAAACAAAAACAAAAAAGCAAACAGATTTCAGCTAACAGAAAGTGCTTGTGACTCAAATGAGCAGGACACCTGCGATGTGATGAAAGCCTCTGCAAAGAGTTATTCTTTGCAGAGGATGAGGAGAAGATTCAGAGGAGGCAAACAGGCTGCAAAGAAGCTCCTTAACATCCCACAGATGAAAAAAAAGGCTACAAGAAGAGGGAAGATATCAGTCATATGGACAGAATAACACACTGGCTAAATTGTAGAGGCAAAATCAGAAAGCTAAGGTACAAAACGAGTCAGAACTAACAAGGGCAGCAAAAGGCTCTAGGTTGGTGTCACTGTATCAAAAACAAGGGGAAGGAAAAGGGAAGGTTTGGCCTGTTGATTCGCCAGAAAAAAGAATCATAAAGACATGCCTTGGAGAAAGCAGAGGCATTCACAGCGCTGCCTTTGCACCCTCTGTGGCAGCTGAGGTTCGTGGGGTCGGACCTGTGAGACCACTTCTAAGGGGCATGCAGGAGCAAGCCAGAATTGGGGAAGAAACCATTGGAGAAGCGAGCAAGACGTGAAGATTTCTACCCATGAGTAGTTAAGGATCTGGCTGAGATAATCTCTTGAGATGTCGAGGGATTTTGCAAGAGCAAGCAGGAAGAGTGCGGACTGTCTTCATAGATTGGCTTTTTTTGGAGAGGTGAAGCAAGCACATCCGGAGCTGAGCCTCAGAACTTCGGTTCTCAGAAAGATGCTATCACAGGCCACGCAGCACGTGCACGTGGAGCAACGATAAACGTCACGCCTCCCATGCACGTCAGTGCTACCCCCCGTGGGCAGAGGGTCCCCTCCCGGTGCCTTGGAGCCTGCCCACCATCCCTTAGTGACACCTCCTTAGTGACACCTCCAGCAGAAAGGGTTCAACAGGATGCGAGGTGTCGAGCAAAGCTGGGTGCACAAGGTGCAGCTGAAGGTCCCTCCCAACCTTCCTCCCAGCCATGCCAGGGGCCATGGGGTAGGGTGACCCGCACCCAGGCCCTGTGGGACCATCATTTCCATTACCTGATCCACAAGAACCAGTTGCTTTCCAAACACCAAACACAAACCTCGGGGCCAGAAGAAGACACAGCAGGGGGTTGGCTGGGAAAAAGTGAGGGTGGAAGATGATGTGGCGAGGAGCGGGAGGACAGTCGTGTGCGTGGTTGGCATGAAAAGGAGGAGAGAGACCAGCACACAAGAGGGGAGAGAAAACCAAAGAGAATCAGGGGAAGTAGAACAGAAAGAGAAAGATGGAGGGAAGTGGAATGGAGAAAGAGGGGATACCAGAAGGGTCAGAAGAAAAGGAAGAGGCTGGGGGAAGAAAATGGCTGGAAAAACCTTCAAAATCAGTCTCCAGCCATCAACCAACAGTACACTGCATCCCTTAGTGTCCCGCCATCATACATCTTAAACACCCCCAAAAATGGAACTCCATCACTTCCCTGGGTAGCATGTTCCAACGCCTGACCACATTTTCTGTGAAGAAAGGGTTTGCTGAGAACCTGCACATCTGAGCCCCTGGACATGGGGCACACCCCCCACATGGCCCCACGGAGGGCAGGCTCTCTGTAGCTCCCGCCCCAGCACAGCCCCAACTGCACACGCACACACACATTCGAGCCGTGGTCTCACCAGCGCCACGTGCAAGGGGACAGTCCCCTAGCCCTGCTGGCCACCTTACTTCCAGGATGGCATTCCTCACGGCTGCCGTACTTCCCCAGAGATGAAAGCCACCGTCCTGTTGTGCCCAAGGCATCCCCCAGACAGCGCTGGCCGCCACCCGCCCCGGTGATGCTGCAGGGGCAGCCGATGGCGCTGGGCTCTGCTGTGCACCGGGACCTGCTGGGCTGGAGGAGCAGGCGAGCTGGAGCACAGTCGCTGGAGGGAGACAGCAGAGCAGAAAAGCCAGCAAAAAATCCTTGGAAATTGGAAACAGCCAAACCAGAGCAAACCAGGTGGGGGAGAGGCATCCATGAACCAGCACCAGGGCTTCTCCCCTGCGGCTGCACCTGCTTACAGCAGCAAATAATTCAGTTTTCCAATTAATAACGCAATTCCACAGAAGGGTTCTGTTAACTATAAATGCACAAAGCAATGAGCATTCACTGTATGGATCTCCTCACTTTGTAAGTGATGCTAATTTGCCCTTGTTCGTGGATAATAGGTCAGTCCAGATGGCAACAGGCAGGTGCACCCCAGGGCAGGCATCCTGGATCCCAGGTGCAAGGGAAGAGCTCGTTCGCCCCCCGGGACTGGCATCACCCTCCTGGAGGTGGGGAGGCACCAGCGACAAGGACCGGGGTGGGAAGGGAAGGGGAGGGCAGGCGGTGGCTGGAGCCTGCAGCAGACAAGGCAGGGGGGCTAAAAGGATGAATGCCCCTCAAAGCCAGCTTGATGGCAGCATATTCCCACCCAGCAGATATCCCGCTGCCAGTCCGCCCCCGTTTAAGGGCCTCTCGAACAGCAAGGGCAAGCAACGCCGAGGAGGAGAGCAAGAGGAGAACAAGATGAGACAGTCAGCCTTAACTGGACTCAGCAGTATCTGAAAGTGCTCCCAGTTAAATTCCAGCCCAGTGAATCACCGTAAAACAAAAGCCTCCGCTGCCTCCTCCCTCTCTTATCTTGTTTACCCCAGTAAGGAAAGCAGAACTTGGTTTAAGGTCTGCCTTTATCTGGGACCTTTCACATTGAAACTCCCAGCTCTGTCAGCCCCAGCCCTGGCTGTGGAAGGCTCGCTCTGCTCCAGCTGCTCCTGGAGATGCTGCTAACCCCTGGGGCCTGACACTCTCACCTGGGGCCCAGGCAAGCCACACAGAACTAGAAAACCCAGGAAAGCGTCTGCATAGCAGAGGCATCACCCATCCTGGTTTTGCTCTTAATTACAAAAACAAAACAAAACAAAACAAAACAAAAACTTCTAAAGATTTGTGAGAGTTCGCCAGTCAGTTCCCTTCCTGCAGCCCATTTCTTACAACAGCCTTGCCTGTGCAAAGGACAAGACGTTCTCTGCAAGCCAAAGTTTAAACAGTTCCAGAAATCGCAACCAGCCCCAAGCTCAGATGGGGGAGCAGAGACCCAGTGAAAGGAGAGACACGCGTTTAAAACACCACTAGCACCAGTTTTGACAGGAATGCTTTACTACTGGTCACATTTATTTTCAGAGCAGAACAGCCTTCCAACCCAGCTCCCCACGAGTTTATTCTGTAACTCAGGAAGCGCAATGACACAAAGTCGCACCCTGTAGAGCAGTTTGGGTTTTCCTCCCCTTCTTCCCTGGGTGAGAAGCAAGCCTGATTCAGAGCACCAAGAGCACCCTCATCCTGCACCTGTATGGATGCTCCATCAGCAGTAATTATGCAAATAAATACAGAGTCATCAGCATTATCCAGAAATTAAGTTATTGCTATGTTCTTACTTATTGGACACTGCAGGTAGCTCACTTGTAAACCACCAGGAGAGGCAGCAGTCTCAGACTGCCCTTGTGTTCCTGTTGGCCGAAGGTGTGGGAGGACCAGACAGACCTGCAGCCACAGCTGCTGCTCCCCCAGGCAAAAAAGGGCAGGGAGCAACGTGGGCCAGGGGAAGCGGTGGTGAGGCTCTTGCCACCACACACAAGGTCAACTGACACTGCATTCCACTTCCCCCTGCTGGTGGGACGTGCTGGGACGGCCAGCGCCTCAGGGTCAAGGCAGCTAAAATGAGGCTTAACATCACGAAACCTAACACGCACCAGACCACTTGCCACCCAAGATTATCACAGAGCCCAAGGCTGATTACATGGGATGAGCTCACAGCAGTGTCACTGCCCTCAGCATCCCTCCCCATGAGGAGTATCGGCCGGAGAGCGTGAGTTTGAGAGGATGAGGAGAACTGCAGGAAGAACATCTGTATCTCAGGATGATGGCAAAGCAGAGGAGTCCTTTCCCGGACACGCAGAGATGGCTTTCCTAGGCATCATGCAGCTGGTTCTCTTTCAGCAGAATCTTCTCCCCAGGCTTGAAGGCGGGCATCCCCAGGTAAGGGCAGCTGGCGCAGCGGAACGCGTCCCCCAGGTAGCACTGCCAGGAGACAGAAAAACACTCTGCACTCATGGCAGCTCTCAGCTCCCCGGCTGTACTCCCACAAGGTGATCTTCCCTGAGGAGATCACAGGTTAGCACGTGAAATAAAGGGTTGCTCTGTCTCCTACGAGGGCGGCACTGGCACTGTAGGCAGACAGCACGCACTGGTACAGAGCATGTGGGCACAGGGTAAAAGGCTGTTTTACGAGGTGAGATGAGTGAAGCCAGCAGCTCTGCAGAACCAGGCGGTATTTGAAAAGCAGCAGGCCAGTTTAGAGAGCAGTCACCAGAAAAAAAATTGTTCTCAGACACAGGCTGCGTCCCGCAAACCACAATACAGAAACAAAAATGACTACTTACATTTCCACAGGCAGATTTGGGCTGCGAGCTCTTCTTCTCTTGCTCCAGCTCTTCAGCCAGGCCACAGGTGCTGTAAAATAAAAAAAAAAAGTCACTTGCATCTTTCTGACTGAAGGCTGAGTTACACATGTGAGAACTGCTTACATGTGACAGCTCCCCCTCCGTCACACAACACAGCTGGCTGTGGGACTCTCACGCTCTTCACTTTGTTCTCCAACACCACAGTTTGCAAAACAAGCGTTGAAGCACACTCCTCCAGTTGAACCAAGTGGGAAATGTCTCTAAAGCACTTGCTACATGAACTACTCCCCCCTGAAATCTGAGGAACCAGGATTTCAGTGAAGGCCGCACGAAAAGACTGTTGATCGTATCAGCGTGGTAGCTTGCAGCGGGTTTAGCGCAGCTCGCCAGCTCTCACTGTATTTGGATTTACACTCAAATAGCTATGATAAGAAAGGACACGAACCAAGGGAGCTATGCTTTGAAGAACAGCAAGTCCCCACCACCTTTTTAAAAACACCCAGCTCTAAGGTTTCAGTGCTACATGTGCTCACACCAACACTGACCAGTTCTTGCAGGCTTTCTTTTTGCCCAGTTCTTTGCAGGACGGAGCTCTGAGAGAGGCTGGATCCGGCTTCTTCAGATCCTCTGAATCCAACAGTTCGTCAGAGTCCAGAAGATCCTGGAACATATCACGGAAGGTAACACGCAGCAAACAGACTCCTCAGTTTTGAGCCACATTACTGTGTTACATTCCTAGAAAACCGCTGCCTGCAGCACTAGCCCTGAAGCGCTGCAGCCACTCCCCCTCAGGCACGTCTCCCCTCCACCCTCACCACACCTCTGGGCACCCAACACCTCAAACAGCAGCTGAGAAATTCTGCCCTAGGGTTGCTTTTCGACCTCCGACGTTGTAAAGCTTCCCAAGAGGAATGACTGAACCTAGTCAGAGGAGGAAAGAATGGAAGAGGGAAGGAATGACAGCGCAGTCTCACAAATAAAAATGGATACCATCTCTTCATCATTCATATCGCTGGCAGACAGCGTCCACAGCTTTGCAGTGGCTGGGTCCACAGAGGGTTTTCCTAGAGCCAAAACAAAGAAAGAAATAGTAGCTGCTCCAGCCATTGCCCCATCTATTTCCAACAAACAGAGTTTAAACAACTCCGGAAAGCCCCACTCCACAGAGATTTAGGTAGCACTCCCCCACACAGAGCTAGCTGCCTGCCTGCTCCAGGGGATGCCAGCCACCTGAGAGGCAGGCAATTTGCACGCATCACGCCTTACCCGACGGACCTGGTTTCTTGGCAAAGGATAGCTTGAGCTGGCTTGAGGATCCCACTTCAAAATTGGGTTTCCTGCCTTCTATCTGAACAATGAGAAGGTCATTGCCCTGGTAACCCAAATGCTCTCGGGCCGACTGGGCCTCCTCTGCGGTCAAAGGCTCCTTTTGCAGCTGCAATATAAGACCTTAGGTTAACCTCAGGCAGAGCCAGCTTATTTCAATGCCCCATCCTCTGCTCCTGTGGAGGCAGATAACCAGCAGTGTCTGGCTCCAGCTGCTTATCCCTCAGAGCAGAGGGTGAGTCAGTCCCAGCTGCAGTGCAGCAGGAAGGGCTGATCAAGATGATGCACACCAGCGGTCGTGACAGGAGACAGGTTCCCTTCTATTCGCAGCCCTACAGAATCACACTCCCTTCACAGGAACAAAAGACTGTGTCAGACAGAGCCCATAAACATTACCAGGGCAGCTAAACACCTTGCTACACAGCAAGTCCTCGTCTACATTCAGGTAACAGCAAGAAAGAGTTCTGGAAGCAAGTAAGCACAGCCATACCTCCTTCACTTCCACCAGCCCAGAGAGAGTCAGAGCCGTGGGGAGTTTGGCTGCTGTCTTGATTCCGTTGTTGTTTCCTGGAAGACACAAAAGCAGGAAATAGGAGGAGGGAAGAACAAGAACAGAGGTCACAGAGAAACTCTGCTTGAAACCTGGAAAAGCAGGAGAGCTTTATGAGGAGGTACTCAAGCCAAACCTTTGCTTTAAAATGGGCCCTCTCCAGTGGCAGCAGGCACAAAACAGAAAAAGTGAGCAGCTTGTTCATTAGAGTAATGGCCTGGGGACACAAAGCTGGTTCTAGCTCCAGATCTGTTCTACATGCGCCAAAACCTTCCTCAACCCAATTAACACCAATTTTAAAAGAAAAAACAAAACCAATCCACCACAAAACAACAACATCCCTGAAAACATTTTCACATATTGCAGCGAACAGCCCATGAATTTTTCAGAATATGAACTCCTCAATGAGCGTTAAGTTCAAAAACATAACACTCAAGAGCCCTGTTCTAGTAGGCCAAAGTTGTTACAGTCGCTGTTTAACCAAAGACCTCTTCCCCTGGGCACAGGACTCTGCTGAGTGCAGCCATATTCTCTGAGCCGTCCCACTTGCACTGTGTTCCAACTCCACCCAAATTCCCGCCCGCCAGATGTGACTTTGGAAACAAGAAACCCCATCTACTCCAGTCTTTGCACATTCTTTGTTCTGTCCTGAATGTGTCCCCTGTCCCAGCACAGTACCTCTGCAGATCCACTGCCAGCTTCAAAACATCGGCAAGTCTTCCTAACCTGGAGGAGGAGTTGCAGCTGCCAATTTCACCACCATTTTCAGAGCTGTGGATTGTACCAACAGAATTGGCACAGATGCTTCTGCTCTCATCAGGTGGCTCGTTATTTCCCATTTCCTCCTGAACCAACTCCCCGTGCCAGTCTGAATTCAGGTCAGGCATAAGACAGGAAATAACCCTATCCCCAGCTCCAGCCTGCCATGCCAGGAGCTTAGAACTTAGTCCTCAGTTCTTAGTGTGGGGAACTATTTCTCAGCTGACTTCTGGGACTGCTTCTCTCAGCATTTTTCACCTGTTTTTAAAATCACTTCTCAGAAGCTCCTCAGAAACACAGCACCTACGACAATATTTAACACAAGTTCCAGGAGAAGGGCCAGCTTTCCAGCACAGTTTAGGAACATGCCTATCCTGCACTTTTGAAAGAAGAATGCCTGCAGAAATCCCTGGTGGCCTGCAGCTTAAACACAGGATAAAACCCCTGCTATTCAGGTTAGCGTGTCAGGAGGATGAAAACCTCTGAACGCCAGCCAGCGTTCCTGCTGCCCTTCACTCCAGCCTAACTCTCACAGGAATTTCTCTGTTGCCACGAAAACAAGGCTGATGCAGATTCTCTCACCTGATTCCGTAACCACGGGTTCTTTCAGGAGGACACGGCCCCCAGGCTTCAGTATCCGAGCTATTTCTGCCAGCACCTCTGCGCTGTGCTGCACCGTGCTGCCTGGCACCACGCCGGAGAGAATTACATCAAAACTGGACTCCCTGTGAGCCGCTGCGAGGACAGGATGGAGGTGTGAGATGGTACAGTCTTACACGCACATACACACATCTCTGTTTAATAATCACTCCCACCTCTCCCCTCATCTCTCAGGCGTGCCACCAGTGACAGTTAGCCACGGGTGCTACCTCTGCTCTGAACACTGACTTAGAAACCAGGGGATGCGTGAACTCACAAAACAGAAGCACCTTTACAAGAAACAGTGGAAAATTCAGACCCTTCTTACACTGAGACAGTTGGTTGATGTTTTCCACGGAGACACGGTTATCAGCTCCCACCAGGGCCTGAACGCTATCCACCAAATCCTTCAGGGCTTCCACGGGTGAGGAGCTGTCCCAGATGATGGCCACACGCTGCCCAGGGGCGACCCCGAACTCCCCCATGTCAGCCTGGGGGTGGCAAACAGAGCAGCATCAGCAACCGCACCAAAACCCCTGTGGAAAATCACTTGCTTCCCTTTAATATTTTTAAATAGATGCACACGGGGCTTCTGGAACCCCGACCAGCGACAACCGCTTGACGCTAGGCACTGCCTTCTGCCACACGCGAGGGGAAAACCTCGACAAAACGCCGCCTTTCCCAGACGGAGGGCTGAAAACTTCTAAAGCCGCCTCAGATGTTAGACCCACCACGTGGG
>VXAV01000095.1:0-30337 GCA_013399715.1 Alectura lathami
AACATTTCCTGGCACAGGGCACCGAGCAGCCAGCTGTGGTGGCACCGCCCTGTCCTGCATGTCCTTGTCCTGGGCTGACCCGACCTCAGCGCTCCTTCGTGCTCCGCCGGAGCCGGTTCCACCGGGCAGCGGCCGTGCCTCCCCCTTCCACCCCTGCTCATGGTGTGGCGACGCCGAGCACACGGAGCGTCTGAACCAAGGTGAAGGACCAACGGGCCGACGGGCGTCACGCTGCTGGAGCTGCAGCTGGCTGCCGCGATGGGTGCAGGGACTGGGAGAAGCGAGGCAGCAGAGCCCAGCTGTGCCCCGCTGCTGGCAGCCCCCGGAGAGGTCTCTGCACCCACGGCCCCCAGCCCACCACAGCCCCCCTGCTGGCCAGGCAGGGCAGGGCAGAGCCGGCTGCCCCGACAGCACCCCAGGAGCTGGGTGCTCAGGGAGGGGCTGGGGTGGCCTCGTGGCACGGGGCCCTCCCTGGCCCTTGGTGCCTCCCGCAGGCTCCGTGTCAGCGTGCCGGCCCGCGGAGGACGGAGCAGGAATTCCCCTCACTGCTCACCAAGCGCGAGCTGCTGCCACGGTGCTTTGTTGTTATCAGTGTTAGTATCATGCTGCACGTGAGGAAGAGTTTGTCAGAGATGCTCTTGGTTATTACTCGACTCACCCCATCTTCTGGCATCGTCGTGCCCAACAAGAACTCACCTTTCAAGGTTACCAACCCTTCCCCTCATTTTACCGTGGCCATGGTAGTCTACAACACTTGATAATCACAATTAATGATGTTTAAATATTATTAGCTAAGTATTTTATATAAAGATAACAAAATTTAAACATTAAAAGCAGCTTTTACAATACATTCACTGTTACTGTTAATCATTTCAAACCTGAATGCTGATAATTCCCCTGGCACCGGTGCGCTCTCCTCCATGTAAATGAATCCAGCCCTGTAAATCATGACAACCTGTCACATTATGTAGCATTTCAGGATGAAAAATCTGGATTTGTGTGTTCAGAAGTAAACATAAATTAACGTTACATTCTTTCCTTATCTGTATTATCTGAAACTATTCCTCAGGATCGAGGTTGTTCCCAACAGCTTTCAGGGACGAGGGCCGGCAGCTGCCAGCCGGCAGCGCTTTGTCGGGCGCAGGGAGCAGCGGAGGCAGCTGCCATGCTGCGGCCCTGCAGCATTCCCTGCACGGAGCGATGCCAACGCCTGCGTGAGGAGATCGGGCAGCAGGCGGCGGGCAGCAGCCGTGCTCGGGGGGTGGGTGCTGGCGGCCGTGCTGCATGCACGGGGCCCTGTGGTGTATGCACGCTGCTGGCCCCTGCCCCAGCCCCCCAAGCCCCCGCCACCCCCACAGCAGCCCTGGGAACCAGGGTTTGATGCAGGGCTGCCCTACCTCAGTGCTCCAGGGAGAGACTGAAACCAAAGTAGCTGCCTTGACAAGAACAGTTTGGGAAGTGCCATTTTCATCCAGACCCCCTGGTTTATGACAGAATTTCAGAGTATTTGGGAAGGTTTGTTCACGTGGAAGAAGCTGAAAACAGCTGCCTTCTTCTGTGCTCCGTGCTGCCGCCCAGAAGAGTAAAAAGGAAAAAGGGGAGTCAGACTTTATTCCCAAATGCACATGCTGCGCTTTAGTTTTTTTCTTGTCTCTTGTACTGATTCTTTTCCTGTCTCTCTCCCTCTGCACCCATTTTTCCCCTTCCCTTTCTCTCACTTTTCCTGCCCTAGTTAAGGGGTGCTTCACAATCCACTCAGTGTGGCTGCTGCACAGATTGCCTGCGCAGCTGTGCACTTGGGTACAGCCGCTCCTCCACCTGCTGCTCCCCAGGAGTGTGCACAACGTGCCTCCCACCCCGAGCTGCTGCCGCCCCAGCAAAGCCTCTCCACCTCCATTACCCTCAGCTGCATCTTCCACTCCCACCACAAATCTTGGCCCAGGGTGCCCAGGGGGGTGGTGGCTGCCCCGTCCCTGGAGACCTTCAAGGTGAGGCTGGGCAGGGCTCTGAGCACCCTGACCCAGCTGTGGGTGTCCCCATGCGCTGCATGGAGTGGGGCTGGGTGGCCTGTGCAGGTCCCTTCCAACCCAAACCATCCTGTGGTTCTGTGACCCTATGACCCCTGCACACAGATAGGTGCAGCGCGGTGATTGCAGCGTTTGCAGCCATCGAGGGAAGGGGTTTCACCACACCCCACTGCGCTGTGCTGCACAACAGAGCTTCCTGCACGCAGCGCTCGTGCTGTCCCACCTTGTGAGAAGCTGCTGCTAGGCAGGTGACAAGGCCTGGGTGACATCATTTTACTTTTATGCTTAGTTCTGATATGCGATGAAGGATTAAAATAGTACCCTTACGGAAATGTGGAACATGCGTATGAAAAATGAATACAAAATAACTCCATTATTATCAGTGTTATTACAGTGAGTACTTAATTAGCTCATCATAACAGCACACTTGCAGTAAAATGTTCTCACTAATTCTGAAGTGGTAAATCTCCACTGAGGTAGCAAATGAACACCTACGGACATGCATATGACAGCCACGTCAATAAACAATGAATTACCTGTCTCTGATTTATGAAAAGGAATTCTTCCTTTAAAAATTGTTTATTCTCTGTCATTTTGTTGTTTTCTGACACCACCACAGCATCCTGGTTACAGGGGGCAGTATCTGTATGGCAAGCTTAGTCGTCATCGCTGCCCTGCTGGGTCCCCACCCCGGGAAAATAATGCTCAAAGAACATGGATGAGTGATCAAAATTCCCTTCAAAAGAAAAAAATCACAGCACAATTACCCAAAAAGATGTCGATATCACAAAAATAAAGGAAAAAACGTTTTCCTCTCCAGCTGCGTGAAGGTGTCTGGCCGCAGGAGAGGCCCCAGCTGTGCTGTGCGGCAGCGCCCGGGGCTGGGTGGGGACGGAGCAGTCCCGCACCTCTGAGCCCAGAGCTCTGCGGGGCGGGCGTGGAACCAGAACCTGCCAAAGGCCTCCAGGGCTAGAGCCTGGTTATGCAAACAGCATTATTTCCGGCTTCGAAGGTGTGTGCAGAATCATAGAGCAATAACGAGTGATTTCTTCCAGGCTGCTCTTGTGGAAGGGATCTCGCACTCCTGGCTGGCGGGGCAGGAGCTCGGCCTGCAGCAGAGCCCCGCCGCCACCCGAAGCAGCGTGACAGGGAGCAGTGCCGTGAGGGCTGCGAGCCTGCTGGTGGTCAGCGACCGCCCCAGTGAAGGGCTCAGGGCGGCATCAAGAAACATGCACTGATAACACGAAATTTCTCTCAGACAGAACTGGGAGAGCCCTCCTCGGGGACAGAAGACTCAGACCAGCCCCTAGGCACCCAGCCATAAAAACAGACATCCCTGGGGCTAGGGAAACCCAGCAGGAGGGAGCTGCAGTGCCTGCCCTCGCTACAGGTGCATCAGCACTGCGTGCGTGGTTGGACTGAGCTAGGGCTGACCTCACTGCTGCGAGAGAAGTGGGGAAGAGAGAGGTGGTGCCACCAGGATGCCACTGTCACGAAGGGAGGCAGCGTTCTCACGCGAACACCTTTTGCTCCACAATAGCAACAGTGAAGGGAGCTGCTTTCTTCCAAGGAAGTTCTTGTGCTGGCGAGCCTCACACAGCCAGGCCCTGCCTCGGGGGGTGCGGGGTTACCCAGGGCCCCCTTTCCCTCGGTCATCTCCCTGCAGTGGGAGCACGTCCACCAGACACCCGCACGGCCGTGCGCCCTTTGCTTGGACCACAGCTGCCACCGGCACACCACCACCTCCCAGGGCGCAGCAGCTCCTGCACCCAGAGCTCAGCGGCACCTACCCTCCGTTCTCCCCTCTGGTTCAGTCTGTTGAACCCCTCGCCCACCTCCATGCGCTGCAGGCCACTCACTCTTCACGCAGCATTCCCATTCTGCGGTCAAAGACAAGAGACAGGGAGGCGTTTGAAGATGCACGCGCAGCTCCTGCTCCTCCATCGGTACCAAAGAGCAGCGTGACCCAGCCAAGCCTCAAGGAACCACAGGGTTAATACAAAACCATGTACCATATTCTGGCGTTTATACCATGTGCTGGTATTTGTGCCACGTACTGGTATTTCATTGGCATTGTAAGCACCGTTGTGGTGAAGGCAGCTGTTGAGAGCCCCTTAAGCTGGAGCTCGTCCTGCTCCACCTCCTGCTGTGCTGTGGCTGCACTCCCAGCAGCCCATCGCTGCATCTTGCCAGCATCCTGCCTGCATCCTACCTGCTTCCCATCTGTATCCCACCTGCATCCTGCCTGCATCCTGCTTACATCCCACCTGCATCCTGCCTACATCCCACCTGCATCCTGCTGCATGCCGCACTGTGCCATGGCTCGGAGCATCTCCGTGCTGAGTCCTGCACTCAGCGCTCACCTGCCTGCCGAGCAGGACTGGCGTTTTCTTGGGCAGCAGCACGCAGTCCCTGTCCCCAGGGCAGTGTTCTCACCACAGACCAGTGCATCCCTCCCCGCCAGCACCTGCCTTCCAACAGCAGAACCACGTTTCCCGAGCTATCAGGGTAACTCCCTTTGCAGGCTCTGCGCGCTTGGGCAAGGCCTGGTTCTGCAGCTTCCAGTCACAGTGAGACTCCAACTTCCTTCAGCGTGAAGTAGCCTAGGGTGCTTTTTGAAAACTAAAGGATCTGATGGAAGGACTTTTTTGGGCACTTTTAAAACAGCTTTTTTGTTTCCTTACCACTGACATCCCCAGAAGGCTGTGTCAGGATGACTTAGTGCCCTGCACACCCTGACAGACGCAGCACCGTGCCATTCTCCAGCAATCCCAGATACAGCATTTTCCTCAGCTCTCAAACCTGCTCTTACCACGCTGCACCTGCTGTTTGAGCTGCTTCTGGGCTCTAGATAACCCAAACCCTTCCAAACGACTCCCCAGTCAGTTCCTTCTGCTGCCCTCATTTACAAGTGGGTCCTTTGAAATTTGATGTAGGCTTGGGCTTGGTATGGAGCCCCGAGGATAAAACGAGATTCATGCATCCCTTTCAATGCAAATCCTGTGACAGCTGTAAAGAGAATGAAGGGCAAAGTCTGGAGTCACTAGAACTGCAGACAGAGGATTTTTAAGACATTGATCTCGTGGTGAAGGCGCACACGGCTACAAACACGTGTCCCCGAAGGCACACATGTCCATGCCCAGTCTGCTGACGTGTATCTAGAGTGGGCTCCTGCAGCTCTGTGCTGGTGTGCAGCCTTGCCTTGTCCCCCCACCCCAGGCGGTGCCAAGCTGCCTCGTGCCCGTCACCACCTGTGACCAGCAGGACCCAGCCTGGAGCTGTGCCCTGGTGTCCCCAGCTCTGCCCTGGGAGCTGCGGGAGGCAGCGGATGCTGCTCCACAGCCGCGCTCCATCACAGACAGCCCTCTCCTTCCTACTTTTCCCGATATTAATTTGCTCTCTTTCCTGCAAGGGCTGCAGTACATAAATGCGACACGTGGTGATGGGCAGCAGTCCCTACGGGCTGAGGCACAGGAGGATGTTCTGGACGCCCGGGCACCACTTGCTGGTAACACACCCACCTGTTCCTGCTCCCAGATCCCTTCCGGGGATGGCAGAGGCACCGCCCGTCCCCGTCCGTGCCACCACCGGGACGGCACAGCAGGGCCTGGCGCTGCGCCGGCTGCGGGGTTCGGGCTGCAGGAGGAGCGGGCCCCCGCGCTGCTCCGCCTGCTCCTGGGGCGGACAGTGTCGCTGCTGGCTGCCCTCTGACTCCTCCTCTGCACAGCGATATCCTCAGGGAAATAAAGCGCTGTCACAGACGTCCAGAAGCAGGGGCGGCCTCCGGGGCTGCCGGGGGGCGCTCGGCTCGGGGAGGGNNNCGCCCAGCCTGTCCTCGGCCAGCCCGACTGCAGCAGTGCTGCTGCTTCGTGCACGCTTTCCATCTTCAGGAGTACAGCTCGCTCTTGTTTTAAGATCCCTTCCAGCCATACAGCTTGCCGTAACAGCGGGCTCACACTTGCCCACAGGCTGAAAGGCGGCTTTATCTGCAGGATTCGGGGCAGCCGGGGGGGCCTGGCGCTGGCACCAGCGGGACCCGGCCCCGCAGCTGCGGCTGCCTCAGCGAGGGTGCTAACGCAGGGCTTTGCCTTTGGGGCTTTTTCCCCCTTTTTGTTGTTGTTGTTGTGACTGAGACCCTGGAATGGCTTCTGCAGCAGTTCTGTCTTTGCTGAAATTAAAGTCAAGCAGAGATAAGAAAGCAACGGGAACGTCTGAGGACGGGGGTTTGTGAAGCAGTGGGTTCTGGTGGCTGACGCGATGCGGATCTGATGGAGAAAAGAGTTCAGGAACAAGGTATTTGGGAAAGGGGGAGAAGTGTGACAGTAAACAGGGAAGCTGCTTTTAGAGAGAGGCCTGTTTACGTTGTTGTTCGAAAAATTCACGAAGATATGAAGAGGTAAGAAACATGAAGAACAGCAACTGCATATTTATTCAGTATGCACGTGGGTAATTTCAGCTCTTACCGTCGCGGAAAATACCTGATATGCTCCTGAGCTGTTCTCTGCTTCCTGTGAAACGCACCGCAGCAGTAATAACCGTGCTGTGTACTACCTGACAACCCCATTACGTTATAAATGTGTAGTCGCTGTCAATAATTCTCCCTGCTTTACACGGAGTTAATGTGGTAAATGACTTACACGAGTACAGTGTTTACCCACTTGCTGAAACTTCAAAAATATGCTAAAGGGAGGTAAAAGTGTTAAATGAGGAGAAAGAATCATTCCAGATGAAAATATTTCAGCCTGCCAGCAATAACACTTAATGAAATCAAAAGAAAGCGTGAGCACGTGAGAGATGGAGAAGGCAGAGGAGGCAGCCCGCGCGCTGCACCCTGCCTCGCCCCCGGCTGCACAGCCAGGCTGGGGGTGCAGCAGCACGGCCGCGGCACAGCCACACCAGCGGGCAGAGCAGGGGCAACGCGGTCCCTGTGGGGACGTCCCACGGGGCACGGTCCCAGCCACAGGGCACGGTGCTGGCCAGGTGTCCCCACAGTGTCCCCCCCTCCGGCCACCGCTGTTGGTTGGCTGCAGGCGCACAGGCAGCCGGGGCCGTGCGTCATTGAGCCCCCACCAGTACTCACCACGGGCCCTTTCTTTCATCATCTCTCTTCTCCAATATTGTACTTGGTATTCTTTTGGGAAAACAGTGCACTGTTTAATAAGATCAGGTTGCGTTGGTACACCTGCGCATTGATGATTGACTTGCAGACTTTTTTTTAATAATTCAGCTGCAAGATAGGCTCGGTGTGTACAAAATACACCAAAAAAATGCCCCAGAGAAAGAAACCTAGCCTGGAGCCTTTCCTGCTTGATGCTGGGGGCTGAGACTCCTGCACAAAGCAGGTGCCCCCAGAAGAGGCAGAACCCCCGGGCACAGGCCACTCCCTGCCCCAGCCCAAGCCAGGGATCAAGGCTGATGGAGCGAGCGCTCAGAGCCGGCACACCTGCTGCGAGCACAGGTACCTGCAGCAAGGAGTCTCACCGCTCACAAGGTGTTTTGGAGGATGACAAACTGCCACGTACCATACGTTATTCTGGGAGTTACTTGAACTGCTCCAAGCAAGCGGCTGACAGGGCTGTTTGTGCTTCCTTCTGCTTTTCCACAGGCAGAGACTGGCTGTGACCCTCCAAAGGCTTGAATTCACTTGTGAGAGAAGCTGAAGGCACTGGAGCAGCCTCCACCGTGGAAAGAGGAGCCTGAAGGAGCCTGACTACACTCCGGAGTTGTTTTGTGAAGCTCTGAAGAAATCCATTGATGCTCCACGCGCTGGTGCCTGCCTACATCCCCTGCTCAGTGTTGGATCGCTGCCATCCTGTACAGCTCCCCAAATAAACCAAGTCCAAAGCCTGGCCATCTTGGAGCCTATACATTTTGCTGTCCCCT
Source organism: Alectura lathami (assembly GCA_013399715.1). Classification (NCBI taxonomy): domain Eukaryota; kingdom Metazoa; phylum Chordata; class Aves; order Galliformes; family Megapodiidae; genus Alectura; species Alectura lathami. Next base: position 7,911 of record VXAV01000095.1, read on the forward strand.
TCCTCCTTAGGCTTCATCTAGGACAGGACAGGCTTCACCTGTGGCACTGCCTCCAGCATTTACCATGGTAGGGATTAAAGAGCACAGAACACCTTTGTGACTGGTGCTAGAACAGCCTTAAATTTGAAATCTCATCAGGAAGACTTGAGCTGATCATGGGAAGGAGTCCAAGCCTTAGGAAACAGAGGAAGTGGTGCACAGCAACTGAGACTGTGAGGACACTGGTAGGACAGAGTACAAATCACATTTGGGAACCACAGAATAAAATAATCAACAGCTGTTACTGAAAACATCTGTGACCAAATGAGCTATCAAGCATAAGACAGAATTATTCAGCACTCCACAAAAGGAGTCTAACTGATACACACAGTACTACCATAACATTTCTGAATACAATGCAGACAAAAAAAAAAAAAAAAAAAAANAAAAAAAAAAAGAAAAAAAAAAAAAAAAAAAAAAAAGAAGGTATTTTCTGCTGTTTTGAGCAACATGCAGAGGATGTGTAACCGTGGCTTTGAGGGGAAGGGGACATTCCTTTTATCGTCCGTGACTGGGGAGGGTGCGTAGCTTCACAACAGCAGCATGATGAAAAGGAACTTGTTTTGGAGTAGAACAGTTGTTGGCTTTAGCAAACTGGAGATTCACATCTTCTGCGAGGACACCTGGGGCTGCCAGCCACACTGCCCAGCAGCTTCCCACTGCTCCCACAGGTCACAGCGGCTGTTACGCAGCACGGTCCTCGGCTGTGTGCTGGGAACTGCAGTACCCAGTCTCCAAGAAGAGTTTTGAGGAGCCTGCAGCCCCCGTGACGTAGAGTGCATTTTGGTGCATTTCAGAATTTTGCCTCAAGTTCTTTTCTCTGCTTAGCTAGTTTGATGATTACCTGAGCTATTTGTACAGACAACTGCACACACACATTTCTTCTGAAAGCCCCCGGTCTGTTTCCTTCCCCATCCTCCTGGCAGGCTTACACACTTTTGCTTTTAGCCTGCAATTCTGAACATCCCTAAACTTGTTTTACTGAAGTCCTCCAGGAGCCTGGTTCCTGCAAAAGCCTGAACTGAGTTAACTCTTCGCAGGTTTGGTAACTTGCAGGGAGCGTGTACAGCTGGATTCCCACATTGCCTGGTTGGTGTCAGGGCCCGGTGCCAACCAAGAGCGCCAGCTTCTTATCCGGTGTTTCCCCTTTTGTGGGCGTGGTGAAATCCCTCTATGCTTCCCCCAGGTCTGCAGCTGACATGTCAAAAGGCAGCAGCCACAGTCAGAGCCCCCATGCTGTTTTCAAATTCGTAAGGATGCTGGTGGTAACACTGCCAAGCAGCACCTGCTTTCTAGGGTCCACTTGAGAGGTGGGATGGGTGGGGGCGGTGGTTTGCCCACCGCAGCCCCAGGGCAGGGGGAGGCAGCAGGCTTTCACCCACCTGTCTGGACAAGGCTGGCCCACATTGTCCCCACACCACTGCACCCTTACACTGTCCTCCAGGGTCATGGCCACAGCAGCCACTTTGGCCCACGGGGCTGCTGAATATATTGCTGTGCTTCCCAGCAAAACAGAACTCCACATGAACAGACACAAAATGGCAAGGCTGTATTCCATTCAACAAGCTGAAAACAGCTTTGAACAGGGAACAACCCCAGTGCTTCCTGGATTCTCACCTCCCCGGCCATCCTCTCACACAGCCCCTGGCATGTGCCTGCAGCTCACTGCTCCCAGCACGGCTCTGCTCCCCCAGGGCCCCGCAGGCAGCGCCCTGCCGAGCTGCTCCGCGCTTGGGTCACATCCTCCGCAGCATGGGCGGTGCTTTTGGTTCGCTTTGGTGGCTCGCGGTGCACAGCTTTCCTCCTGTCCCAGACGCAGGCAGGACAGGCCCATACCTTACCCTCAGCCCTGCCAGAGAGCAACGCTCTGGGCAACCTTTGCTCATTCCAACTTTACAGGTTCCACGGGCTCTAGACATCTGCAGCAGGCAGGAGGAACATTCCAAGTACAGGGCCGTGCCCTGCAAGTAGTCCTGCGAATGCACCCCGTGCTGCTGCGCTGCTGGCCGCTCAGCACTGAGCCAGAGCCCCAGGAGGACGCTGGGGCAGCAGCAAGGCTGCCAGCAGCTTCCAGCCACGGGTGCCGCGAGGCCCCTTCGCCAGGCCTGCCAGACCCCGCACCAAGGCTCCACGACAGCGCTCAGGTGGGAGCTGCAGCTTTGGCTGAGGGCTCCCCGCTCTGTCTCCAGCCTTCTCTCAGCTTTAGCCATCTCGCATTCTCCTGATGCGAGGGAAGTCAGTTGGTGTGTGGAGATGGGAGCACTCGTTAGCTAGAAGTCACCGTGTCAGTCGTGATCTCATGCTGACAGCTTTGTGCCTGAAAAGCAATTTTAGTTTCAATCAAAAAGAACAGAATAACAAGTTTAACATTTGGAAAACTCATTACTGGAAACTTTATTAAACTTAATGCTAACAAGCTTGATTTACTGCTTGAAAGAACACTATTTTTTTTGGTTTAAAAATGCAGATATAAAAAGATCTATAGTACCAAACCAATTATGATACTGAACTGCAGCATCAGGTATCCCACAGTCTTCACCCTTCCCCACCCCCTTGTTGTTTTACATATCAGTGCGTCTAACTAAGCACAAAGTCAGTACCACAGAACATTTCATGAAGACGTTGTGGGATTGAATTAAGCATTCTCTGAGACCATTTTTCCCTTGGATGACACAAGCTGTTTCTCCTATACCCCCAAAAAGGGGAACATAAAAATCATCAGAAGTGAAGTTTCACTTTGGATTTGTGGCAAGAAGAAAAAGTCAACAATGGAAAAAAGAAGAATGTAGTTGGTGGCATCGTGCACCCGGGCTGTTGCACAAAATGGCCTGTGAATCGCCTTATAGCAAACAGAACCCTTTTAATTTAGGGATCAGCTTGGAAGCAGCATTCTCATCCCCCACGTCCCCTCACGGTTCCCAAAGCCTGTTTCACTCAAGCGTTGTGCAATGTGCACTACAGCACCCAAAAAACACGCTCCAGAACACAAGGAAATATGGCAGCGTACTCACGGTTCTGATTTGTTCTTGGGCTGACAGGGCTGCAGGTGCAGCGGCAATCGGAGCGCAGCACGCAGCCGGTCATCCATTCACATCGGTAAGGCACGCGTGGGTGTTCGGGAGCACAGAGCACATGCTGGAAGGCTCCACGTGGGACCCCCCAGTGCTCTCTTAGGCTTACGCTGATCTCTCTGCTGGTAGGAACTCAGGAATCAGGTCCCTCAGCAGAAAGGAAGCTGCTCCTCCACCTCGACATCCCTTGACCAGAAAGGGTCTCTGGCTCCAGCTGAAGCCCCAGCTGCCAGGAGGGAAGCTCTGCTGGGAATGCTCAGAGCAATCAGCATCCCGCCAGGCAGCAAAGGCTCAGGGTGCTGTGGGCAGAGAGGGACGGACATCACCTCCCATTACATCGACGTGGCAGCAAGCAGACAGAGGCTGCGAGGGAGGGCCATGGGCCTGGAAAGCCCCGGGAGAAGCAGCACAGCCCTGCTCAGCAGGGCCCCACTTACCCCTGGTGGCTGTGTAGCAGCCCAACACACTGATGGTGAGACCCAGAACCGGGAGGCAATGCTGCACCGACCAGCACACCGACCTCCTTCCCCAGCCAAAACCAGGAAGCCCCCAGGGACCGGCAGCTCCCAATCTCAGAGACCCCACAGCCATCGGCAGAGCAGAGGCTGCTCTCTAGAGCTCTGGCAGCAGCCCGAGCAGGGCACCTTGCGTCCCCCGGCCACGGCAGAGCCCTCCTCCTCCCAGGAGCAGCCTGCCCAGGCAGCTTTGCCCAGGCCCTCCTACCAGCCTGATTTCTCCAAGCAGAGAGCAGGCCCTGCCACCCCCACCCCTCTTACTGCTCCCCTCCATAAGCTCAGGTGACCCCGCAGGAGTTTTCAATCATTTTTTTTTTTCTCTAATTGGGAGTTCAGTTGTGGCTGCTGCCCTCAGCACCATGCAGCTCACCTGTGGCTGGGGTCGGAACCCTCAAATCACAGCCAGCTGCAGGGCTTGTAGGCTGCCAGCGCGAGCGTGTTCCCATCCATTCGGTGATGGATTGTGCCACCTATCCTAACGATTTCCCAACGTGCGTTAGCACGGGGTTGTATTCTCTAGGCAGAAAATGATGTGGGCCTATTGAAACAGGCAGAGGTACCAGGTTTAGGTGAAGGTACTTAGAGTCGCACGGAGTTCTGCTCCAGAGGGCGATCACTTGTCCCTTTGCCAAAATGAAAACGTTTATATCTTGATGCTTGCATGTTCTTAAACTATAGAGTTAACTGCAGTTTTGATTTTAGGCAGTAAAAGGATTTTTTTTTTTTTTTTTTAATTTTGCTGGTTAATATCTAACTCCTTTTGATTTACTTTTGGTTTCCCATGTTGAAGGGAAATAACCAAGACAAATGGAACAGGGTTGCGATAGGCGTTCCTGCTGCACACATGGTGAGTCTCAGTTATTTGGTCAGCAAACCTAAACAAAACGAGTTGGCATGAATGCCTGCAAAACCAAAGTATTAGCTGGTTTAGTTGGGCAGAAGCAGAGTAGGTTGTTTTTTTTTTTTTTTTTTTTTTTTTTTTTTCCACGATAGCTGCCTAAATAAAGGATCATCTTCCAATTAAAATATCTTTGTGTGCTTACGCAGCAAGAGACGAGTGCTTTGAAACACAAACCCCACAACTTTTCAGACAAGGTACAGAATGTAAATATTGGCTAGCTCAGAGGCAGCTGTTACTGGGCTGATCCGCTGGCCAGCGGCTTCTTCCATGCAGCTGGGCCTGGATTACTGGGAAATTCTGTGCAATTTTGTTTGTTACTTGCAAGTATGACGTGCTTTTTTTCAGCATTCAAATACCACACTGGTGTTATTCCGCCAACAGTAAAGGATGCATTAGCTATAGCTAATGCCTTCCTTGGGTAAAGTCTGTAATAGAAATGGCTTCCCAGCTTGTGATGAATGTGAAAGCTCTGAAATCCATTATTTTGGCCCTGAAAACTGACCATAAACGCCCTGTATTGCAGGCCTATAATTCCTTCTCTCTGTTAATGTTTCAATTCTGCCACTGATGAAAAAAAAAAAAAAAAAAAATCCAAGCAAAAACTAACCCCAGCCCCTGAAACAAGCCGAAGCACTGCTCCCCATGCTCACGTCAAGGGCTTCAGGTAATCCATGTAGGACTTTAGGGATGCGGTGTAGAGGAAAACACATTAGCACTTCTTCATTATTTTCCTGATAACTAATTCCACGCAGAATGTTCAGCAGTTTGGGTCCGTTAAGATGGATGCTGCCCTCAGATTTGACTCCTGGGTGCAGCTGCTGGGGGTGGTCTTGGTTCGGTGCTGCCCTCCTAATGTCATAACCCATGTTAATGGCTGCCTGGTGGCTCCTGGGCTCCGGCACGTCCAGGCAGCTTGACCTTGAACTCAAGAAATGTTGCATGAAAATGCTGGAGTTGCAGTTTTGGTCGGTTTGTTCTTCTGCTAACAGCTTTAACAACTATTGATCGCAGTGCTGAAAAACCTCCAAGTGTTGTTCCTGTGAGGCTGATTTAGAGCAGCAGCAGCGTTCCTCCCCGGCCGAAGCTCTGGCACAGGGGGCTCAGGCGCACAGACCGTGCTTGGCTGTGTGATCGTGGGGTCACAGCAGCCAGGAGAGCACCCGGCTGCTGGCAGCGGGCAGCTGCCTGAGGTTGTGTTTTAGGGCAGTTTTTGAGGCTCCCTCTGGCATCACCGCAGTAAGCCTGTTCTCCAGGCCTCGAGGTACAAAGCCCTGGGCAGGAGGCTGGTGAAGGAATCTTTCTGAGGTCTTTGTCCAGTGATTTATTTCACTGGGCAGCCTCCACCCTCTGCTGTGCAGATCCCTTCCTGATGCCCTCAGCACGGTCCCCCCGTTCCCACATGTTAACCACCAGCATCGTGGGGTGGGGTCTGCAGAGAGCTGACGGCTGGGTTTGCTGAAGCAGAGCCGCACGAGGGCTGGTGCTGGTGACAGCAGGGCACCGGGGGAGGTCACCGCAGCACTGCGGACTGCTCTCGGGGCTCTGCTCCACGGGCTGGGGGCTGCTGGCTGCACCCAGCCCTGTGCCCAGCACTGGGGTAGCGGGGCTGCGCTCTGCCGGCCCCCTGCACCCACGCACCCGAAGCAGTGCTCAGCAGCAGGCTGGTGGCCGTGCCTTGAGCATGGCTGTGCCACCAAACTCAGAAGCAGTGAATGATGAAAGGAAGACAAGGAATCCACTGGGTGAAACTGATTGCAATATGGCCTTGATATTTGTGAAATGCAAAAATGGTGTTGGGCTTTCAGCTGTTTGCAAACTTCAAAGGGGGGGGTTGTCCCCAGCGAGCCACCCCTGCAGCTCTGCATGGCCTGGGCACAGCCCCTGCTGCCCTGCTCCGAGTGCTCTCATCCAGGAAAGCCGTAGTGGTCCAGCGCTTGGGCCCCTTCTCCTCCCATTTCTTTGGGTAAGAAATTAATTACAGCAGGATAATTTACTGAATCTCTTAAAACTAAACAACATTGTAAGGAGATCTAATGCTTCATCTTAATTGGTGTTGTGAAGGTTATTGTCTGCTATATCTTTACTAGTTTAAATAAATTTTATAAATTAATTATTCATGAAGTTCCATTGTTTGGCTTAGTACATTTGCTTCCTGTAGCACAATTCATTCAACAATTTTGTACAAACTATAAGTTTGTTTTAATTGCTGTAATGTAGTTTACAAATTTACTCCCATATGGCCAATTGCAGTAGTAGATACTGCAAAATATCAGTCCGCAACCTTTGCTTAATAAATTGTGTGTCTGAGCAGGAAAAGCTGTATTTATTGTTTCAGCAGTTTATACTCTGCAAGATTTTATGGTGGCACCATGTTTTTGCCTGCAGCCAACACTCGACACAGCCCTGCAGCATGGCACCGCCCGTGCCCACCCGCAGCACCTCCAGTGCCCACCCGCAGCACCTCTGTCTGGGTGCAGCTTGGGCTGTGCCCGCTGGGTGTTGGGCAGCCAGGCTGTGGTGGTGCCCGGGGAAAGCCCTCGCCTGCCTTCATCCAAGCGTTGAGTGCTTAGAGGTTTTTGTTCTTAGCTCGCAAGCATCAGACGTGAAATTGCTGTAAGCGGCCAACAGGAGAGCAGAAGCTGCACAGTCTTGTTCCCGTATCTGCTCCGAGTCAGTGAATTCCAGACCTAGTTTGCTCAATTTTCCAAGTAAAACAAGGTCCCCCTCCCAGACGCAGGTCCACAAGGCTGGAGCCTGGGCACATCTCTGCCTCCTGGCTCGCGGCACACTCAGAGGGCAAGCTGGCAGGCAGCAGGAGCAGAGGCACGGCTCGGCTCTGGCCAGGCTCGACGGCAGGTCTGCTCCCGCCGCTGGGGACAGCCCTGGGCACGGCTCCCCATGCCCAACCCAAACCCCGCAGCAAAGAGGGGTGATGTTCTGATGGCCTCCTTCTGCCATGAAGCAGCACCAGAGCGGGAGCACAGGTAGAGCCTGGGGCCTCGACAGAGGCTTTCCTGCTCTGGTGCCATTTGCTCAGCCCCGTGGGCACTGCTGTAGTCGGAGCATGCAACGCACCCCTGTAGTGATAAACGCAGTGGGGAAAATGAGACCTTTCTCTTTGACGTTTTTTCTCTCTCATTCAGCATTTGCATGCACATCACACAGCAGAAGAGCCAGGCTAGCAGCAGCTCCTTTCCTCAAGCTAACGAGGGCTGACGAGCCGCTCTGCTGTGCCTGCAGCTCCGCGTGCCCCTGCCGCCAGATCTGAGCTCAGCGCTGAGGCCAAGCCACCGCAGCCGGGGGACACGGGTGACCCTGGGCCGGCGGTCAGCGAGGCAGAGCCCCGCCTGCCGTGTCACTGCTGCGGTCCGCTGCAGTGCCTGCGCACAGCCCTGCGCTCACGGGGAGCTGGGATGTGCTTAATGAGGGCTGGGCGCAGCACAGCTCTAAATGTGCCCTGAAATAACCACAAACAAACCCCGCTGGGGACAGCTCCCCTATTACTGCACAGCCAGGCTGGGAATGCAAACACCAGAGCGAACGTGTGAGGAAACTGTAAAACTGGAACTCGCATGTCTGTACGTGTGTGCGTAAGGACAGTTTCCGTAACATCTCCTTCAGGGCGTCACTGAGGCTTTCACCAGCTACTCATGCAGTCAGTCTTAGTGCTACAGATGAGTCCTTCGTGCTCAGCCCATGGTAATGATATGTATTGACTTCTGCATATTGTAAATTGTGCATGAAATGACCCATTTCTGTCTGCTAGAAATGTTACCGTGCAATTATTACTTTGTTACACGGTTTGAAAAGTGATTTTTAAAAATGCTCCCTTTCCACTCAGTGGCAAAGCAATGGTTCCTCATCGAGGAGCACAGTCCTGGATTAACTTAACGATATTTACTTCCCAGCAGAGCCTGAAGAATTTGTGTTTGAACTTCAGCACTTCTGCATGTGCTAGAGAACAGGGATGACATTTATTCCACCAGAGATAATAAACAAATATCTGGAGATAGCAGGGTGTAGGAAAAAAGCATGCAAAGTTCAGAAAACGGTCACTATGCTATTGTCATTGTTGGTCCTCTGAGGTTGTTGCTGATATTTATCTGAAAATGTATTAAAATAAGGAAAATCACAAATTTTTAGTCTCCAGTATATCTTGATATTTCAACATTTTTTCATCTTATGTCCGGAAAAGGTTCAGTACAAATACTACCACCAATGATCAAAAAAATGTACATGGGATGAATATTCCTGGAAAATCCTGAGAGGTGCAAATGCAGCCTTCAGTTTCGGCAAAGCGTGCTCTCCTTGCCGAGCCACCCCCCACTCCTAACGTCCTCCTTCTGTCGGTTTGGTTTGGGTTTGGTGCAGGCTTTGGAGGCTTTCCTCGTGCAGTTCTCAATCGCTCTGCGCGGCTTTCTGAGGCCTGGAGCGCACAGCTCCTCCTCAGAGCAGGTGGAGGGCAGAGCTGAGCTCTCCCTGGGTCCCTGGGTCCCTGCAGGGCAGGGCTGCTGGCCACGAGCCGTGAGGCACTGCTGCTCCGTCCAGGCACGGGCTATGGCAGCATTTACAGGAGCACCACAGCGGCTGCGTCTCTCTCCCCTGTCCTGTGCCTTTGTGTTTGGTTCCTTGCCCCAGAGGCACAGATTTGCATGGGCTGGGAAGTGGGTGTTATGCAAATTGCAGCGCATAATTCTCACCCCCTCTTGGTACCTCGTGTGCTGATAAATGCAGTTTATCTGCAGGAAATAAACGAAATTTTTCACATGGCAGGTCTTCCTCTTTTCCTGTTTTGTTCGTTGCTTTAGAATCAGATGTGACAGCTTTGTGCGTGTGTAGCATCATTTGTTCCGCCATGCTAATGCCACGCCAGTGAAAGGTTAGCTCTCCTCCCTCTGGGCTCTGAGCTATCCTCCTCCTGTGCCCCCCCCCCCCACATATTTCCACATATTTCCACAACACGTGCACTTTTCTTCAAGAAGAAACCCCAATCAATGAACTGAAGATTGTGTATCAGCCACTTCCATACTACGGACAAGTTATGTTGTGGTGTGGCAGAGTATTCCTGCAAGCATAATCTGATTTTGGCATCGAAATGTTAATGTGGCGGCGCTAAGTTCAGAAACAAGTTTGTGTTGCATGCACGCTCCGAAATGCGTAGTGGCAGCCCTCCTGCGCTGGGAGCAGAGCCCCCGAGGCCAGCGGGCAGTGAGTCACCGCCTTCCCCCCCACCGCACACACAGGCAGCAGGGAACACAGGAGGGGACACCCTCGACCTGTGCCCAGGTCCTGGTCCTGTCCCAGGACGTGGCCCCCAAGGCACCGGCAGTCCCCATCACGTGAGGGGCAGGACCAACCTTCCCCTTCAACATAAAAGAAGAATATCAGTTAAAAAAAGGGTGTGGGGAGGGAAGTGATGTTTTCCCAAAGCACTCTTGTCAGTCTAGGCATGAGCAGCCAAACTGCTCACTGGCTTTTGTCTCTTTTTCCCAGTATTTCCAGGGCAGTTTTCTGTGAATTTACTCCTGGAGCTATTTTTCTCTGAGGCACTGGAAAGAGCACTGCAAGCACCGGTAGGAACCCGTGCAGGCCAGATGAGTCTTAAGGAGCAGAAATGAGGAGCAGAGGGATATGGGACTGCTGCGATGAAAAGGGAAGCAGTAACGCCTTGTATTTGCTGATTTACGGTGCTTGCAGAGGCGAGGCAGTGGGATTCCTCTCCAGCCTGGGAAGGATTTCCGTGTTGTGTCTGAGTCTCCTCTGGTTTCTGGCCGTGTAACAGGAACTGGACCCTAGCAGAGCAAGGCCAAGCGGGGCTATGGCCTCACCCAGAGGCAGCTAGCAGGGCTGCTTCGCTGAGCGCCCCTGCACCTTTAGCTCCTCTTTCTCACCCCCTGCCAGGCCTTCAGGTCCTCTCAGCCACTGTGCCCCACTGCACTGTACAACCGAGTCCTGTGATACAGGGAATAGAATACTAGGAGCAGAATTAAAAGTAAGATGTTGTCTGCTTGGCCTGCCAAGGTTAAAGAGGCCCCAGTAACTCCTCGTTATCTACACAAGCTGCATGTTTGGCACAGTTTGAAGCTCTGAAAGGCCGTCTAGCACTTCTGTCTGGTTAAGACTGGCTCTGCTGTTTGGATAACAGCCAGCTCAGCTTTTTGTGTGCCAGGGGTCAAGAGGCACGGCGAGGAAGACTCCTGACTTCATCCAAGAGACCCCAGCCCACGACCACCAGACAGCAGTGCGCCTGCGTCAAAGGGAGCAGACATGTGATAATGATTTCTTGGAAATAATTATAATAATCCCACCTACTCCTAGAACTGATTGTAATAACCCAGCCTACAGTTGTGAATATGTATGATTTTGTGTAATAAATAAGCGCCTGTCGTGTGATCTGGTGTGCAAGCTTGGAGGAGCGATCCCCCTTGCACCCGGGGCTGTAATAAACACACCTGCTTTATAACTTTCTGAGTTATAGAGTTTGTTTCCGCGCATCACCTGAAACGTCCTTGTGGGACAAGGGTGCACCAACACGGCTGCGTGCCTGCTCTGCACGCCCACAGCAAGCACTGCCAGCCCCGGGATGGCTCTGAGCTGGCTGCCGGGGATCCTCCCTGCAGCACCTTTCTCTGGAGAAGCACGTGGGTCCCTGCAGCGGCAGGTCAGCAGCTCCCCGCTTGGGGAACAGCAATCACGTTCTCACCAGAAAGCATTCTCTAGTTTTAGTTGTGGCAATCCGACATTTCACTGAAGAGCTGTGCATGCAGAGCAGCGCTGCATTTTGAGGTGTTTCATGCGAAGCACAGCTGGATTTCAGCTGGCACCATGCTTTACTTCCTGAACAAGCAGAGGTTTTGTGGTTCTTTGACAACCTGACACGACTTGCTGTGTTTGCCTGAATAGACAGGAAAATATTGCGGGTTGGGGAGGGCACAGGAGGTCTACGTCAGTCTTTGTTCTTGAAGCAAAATTTGTCTTTTCTCCGCCAGCCCTCTGCTGACGGGACTCTACCAGCAGGATGGAGGATGAGGCATTTCACACCGAAGGTCGCTGTATGCAAAAGCCTGTGCGGGGCCGTGTCCCTGGAGCTCGTGTGTGGTGCTGGCACCAGCAGCCTCCATGTGAGCAGTGTCACAGGGCTGCTGGGGCTGAGTGGGACGGGGACAGCTGAACCTGGTGTCAGCAGGGATGGCAGAGCTGGGGGAAGGCTGAGGGCTGATGCCACTTCCCTGCGGCTGCTCTCATGGGCTGGCTTGGAGGTGGATCTGGTTTGTCGTGATAAAATTCCACCACCACGCGGGCACCCGGTGTGCGCGGCAGTGCCTGCCTGCCAGGCAAGGGAGTAGGGGAGCATGGGAGATGAGTCCAGGACAGGGAAAAGGGAAAGTAAACCTTAGGGGAAGGAAACATTATTTCTGCCTGCTGAGCGGGTTGGGGTGTTCGTTACAGACGTGTCTGTAAGTTCCCACGGCAGGAAGGAGCCTCTCTGCAGTTGCTTCCCTTGGCCCAGGGACCCAGGATCCTGTGGCATGAGCAGACCCACCCCGAGGAGTGCACCCTGCCATGGGTTCGTTCTCTGGTGAACCTGGCGATTTCTGTTGGTTGTGCTTCTGTGGAAGACTTTGCAGAAGATCCAGCTTCTGCTTGGTTCCCAGAGGTGACCTGAGTTAAATGGCATTTGATCTTGCACGCCATGGTTTTCGTCACCATTTTTTGGATAGTACAGGGAAAGGGAAGGAGCCTGTTCTCTGCTTGGCAAATTAGTGAAAACAACCAAGTATAACAGCTTTGCTTTTTTTCTTTATTTCTTCTTTTCTTTTTTTTTTTTTTTTTTTTTTTTTTTTNTTTTTTCAACAGGACAAACATAATAAGCAGCTGAAAAATGTAGGCTGTGGCCACAACCAAAGCAGACAGGACATTGCAGCAGGGTGCAGGGTTGGAGCTGCGGGTGACCCGGCAGCAAGAGGCGGGCACTGAGGGGCTGGGCTGCAGCAGCATGGCCGTGCTGACGTGGGAAGTGCTGCAGAGCAAGGCAGAGAGCAAAAATCCGAAGGACAGAACTGGAAAGAATTTGAACCTTAATCCCATAACTAATCCAAATAACTGATATTTAATACAATAAAGAGCCTTCCTGGAGTCATGCCATCCTAGAACACATAGGCACATTTCCTCAGTCTTTAAATATCTCTCTGGATATATTTATATGCCATTTTAGCTTAGCATGTTTCCTTTTTCTTTCTCAATTTTTTTTTTTCCTCAAGAATTCTTTATTTCAATACCTCTTTCATATATTTCATTAACATTGTTTTTTATTAAAGTCTTTTTGCAGTGACTGGAATTTTAAACACACATTTAAAGAGAAACCAAAGAGATTAAATGGGTGTTAATAGAATTTGAGACAGTCCATTAGCAACTTTGTGCCATATTTGCAAAATTCATGAACCAACGTGTTTAATTACATATGCTGATTGAATCCAGGTTTAAGGACCTACCAGTGAATTAACGTCAACGTTACATGTTTAGTTTAAGGTGGCACCACGCATCAGTCTTCATGTTTTCTGGCACAAGTCATTCATCAGCGCTGTCAGAGCCATGCAGATCCATTTATCAGCAAGGAACCGACCATTTATAGGGAAGATAACTTGAAAGTTTGGCCGCCCCTCCAAGGAGCTGTGATTTCCGCACCTGCTCCGTGTTTCTGCACCCACGTTCCATAGCAGCTCGCAGCCTGCCCAAGGACAGTGGCGTTGACGCCAGGCAGGTGACAGCAGCTCAGGTGGCAGTGGTGGCTGGGAGGCAGTGGGGCAGCGTGAGGGCTCCCAGCACCCTCAGAGCCAGTGTCCGGCACAGGTTCCTGCAGCCCAGCGCCTTGGCGGTGCTGCTGGTGCTCAGAGCCAGCCCAAGGCTCCTTCACACAGCCCGGGAGAGCCCAGGAGAGCCCACGGCACACGTGGGCACCAGGGTGGCTGGGACAAGCCCTGCGCCCGCCTGCTGCCTTCCACAGGAGCCCAGATGCAATGCAGAACTGACGGGATTTGTAGCTTGGGCCAGCCTCCCTTCTGGCAAGGAGCCCTGTCAGCCCTGCCATGCCCGGCCCGTGCTGGGGACAGCGCAGGGACAGCACCCTGCAATGCTTTCTTTGGGCCCTCACCAGTGGCTGGGTGCCTGCAGTGCCTGCCTTGAGGAGACTCAAAGCTGCGCAGACCTGAAAGTCCAGCACAGGGACAAACGTGGTGCAACTGAGCCCCAACGTGCTCCCTCTAGGACCCTGACACAGCACATTAACTCCCTGCAGGCCTTTCCAGCTCATGATCTACTGTTTCTTTTCCTTAAAATCTGTCTCCTATTATGCAATGCCAAGTTTTCCGTTCCCAGTTGACACCTTACTCTAAATTTAGGAGAGATTTAGATACCAGTGCTCTAGCGGCAGCAGGGACGGGCGTCCAGCTGAGGCGGCCCCATAGCACGCCGCTGACCGAAATCCGTCTCTGCCCACAGTAATTATAATTTGGAGCAGGGCAGCTCACGCTGTCACAAGTTAGCGCACCCCGGCACAGCTCTGCTCTAACTGCACAGCAGGTCACGCGCCTTCAGCCTGACGGCCAGGTGCAAGCCGCTGTGTTTGTGAGCCCACCAAGGACGAGTTTTTAGGAGCTCTCCTCCTTTAGCAGCCAAAAATGTGGTGGCCGGGCCCACGGCCCCCTCCAGCCACCACCCTTCCTTCTGCCCAGTGGCTTCTCCCCCGGGAGGCAAAGCAAGGCTTTGGGCAGGGCCAGGAACCTTCCTCAACCTCCGCACACAGAGGGAGCATGGAGGAGCCAGCCAGGGCCCAGGGGTGCAGATTTTAAGTCGTTTTTCCTGTTGACATAGGGCAGGATGGATTTAAGTCCGTACTTCCGTGAATAAAAGCTTTGGTTACCCAGTGTTAGTTTGACCATAGAGAAATATGAAGCTAATCACTTAAGTTCTAACTTTTATTTTTTTTTCCATTTTATGTATCTTTGTAGTTCTGCTCTCAGGAACAAGTTTGCTCTCTGTGAGCCGTGAATTTTGGAAATCCTGCTGTGGGTGTTTAATTGTGGGTGTTTAATGCTGGTTGCTTTAGGCAAGTATATTCTCCTGAACCTGATTAGCAGGACTTGTGCTGGTGTTGCCTGGAAGAGATCCAGTGCAACAATTGCACTGGAGAATGGGATTTCATCAAAATGTATTACAGGAATGTGCCAGTTTCAAAAACTTTAATCAGAAGAAGTACCTTAGAGCCAGGAGGTATTTTCTGCTGGAAAGGGAAGCTGGTGAATGCAGGTGCATTCTCAATTCAGAAGCTGTTTCGACATAATTTTTTCCTGCTTGGCAAAGACGGTGCCTGATGAGAGATCCGATTTCCCTGCGGGCTCTGGGCCGCCCGGCTCCCGCCAGGGCTGCGGGTCCGAGCCGCGGGGGTCACACACAAGGTCTCGGCCTGCCCTGTGTCAGGGCATTGCGTTCTCCCGGCAAAGTCTGGCTTGGCTTCAAACAGGGCTCTGAAAATGGAATAAAGGCCCTTGTCTGCCGAGGCAAACGCTAAGTGCTGGGCCCTGCGAGCAGAGCAGCAGGCTGCGGGGAGCAGCTGCACGGCCGGCTGGGGACGTCACAGAGCATGGGGCCGTGAGGGGTGGCAGTGGTGGGGCTGGGCCCAGACCAGGCCCCGCTGGTGAACCGGTTGGTACCCGACTGTCCCACCTTGAGCCCGACTGCTCCACGGACTAGGCTGGGCCCCGCTGCTGCTGCTGGCTGTGCTTGGTGCTGAGTGCGGCTGGGGAGGAGCGCGGATGGCCAGGTCCCTTGGCTGCGCGGTGTGAAGGTCGCCTGGTTCTTTTTCTTCATTCTGTCTCCTCTCTGTTAGCTGTTAGGCAGTTTGATGACTTCTGAGCCGAACAGAGCCAGCTTGTTCTTCCCCACTTTATTTTGATCCTTCTGAAACACTCAGGTGCTGACCCATGGCAGATGCTTAACTTAGCACAGAGCAGCTCAGCTGAAATACAGGTTACTGTTTATGTCTTTACAGAAGGATCACATAAACCCATTCAGCTGAAGTAAGATCTGTCTGCACAAGAACAAATGTGAGTTCAGGGATGAAACAGAACTCCAGTGACTGAAAATAAAACAAAAACAAATCACTTTGAGGAACTTCAGAGAGGTCCCTTGGCCACTCGCCGTGCTGCTATTCAATCCATGCGCAATAAACAAACCATCACTATTTCTTGCTGCACAACAAAACAAACCATCACTATTTCTTGGTGCACAGTGCTACAGTGGTCCCATGCTCAGGACCCTAATCCTGCATTCATCGTTTTGGATTCAGGCAGTGCTCTGCAGGTGCTGCACTGATTTACATTGCGGTGAGCTAGCACAGCACTGGCAAACTGAGCTGGCGCATAAATTGTAAGAGAAGGAAATATAAATAATAATCCACTAAATTGTACGTTTGTTCTCTGGGATGCCTTTTGCCCCGTGAGTGTCCTCTCTTCAATAACAGAACACTCTGAAGGTGTAATAAAGGCCAGGAGGGACCCGCCACAGACAGGGCTGGCTCTGGAGCAAAAAAGGTTGGAAAAGACCTCTAGGATCATCTAGTCCAACTGCCAGCCTACAGCACTACGACCACTAAATCATGTCCCTAAATATATTTGTTCCCATGTGGTACCTTCTTTGATTTTTCTGCTTTCTGCCCTTGTAGGTCTCCTGTTTAGCGATGATGCAGCTCTGTAGTTTTCCTGTTGAAGAGCATTTTAAGACAAACTATCAGCATCTCAGTCAGATAAAAAGAATCCTTGATTTAGTTCCTCTGGATTTATTGATATGACTACATCTCTCTCCTAATGCTGTTAAATCTGATGTATTTTTAAAAACTATTACCCACAGAGATCACTTAGGAAGTGTTCCTTGCTGTTAAAGATGCTCAGTATGGAAACATTTCTGAAGAAAAAATAAAAAAAAATTAACGCCACAGCAAGATGCATTACCTAAATAACAGTAACCTGCATGTGTAGGGATGGCTCCTTCCAGTGCTGTTTTGTTTCGGAAAGTCACGCCTGCACACAGCGGTCAGTGCTTGTGCCACCTCATCCCACCTCTGGCCAGGCCACAGACCAGCCGTGACTCTGTCCCTTGGGCACCCTGGACACTCATGAATGCATCCCATGGGTGAGCATTGGCAAAGCCCCAGGCACCCCTGGCTGCTGGAAGGCTTCTGAAGGCGGGCAGGAACAACCAACAAATCCCCCACCCGGTGGCAGTTGAGATCCCAGGCTGCCTGCAGCGGAGCCATGCCATTTACGTCGGCTGGGACTGTTCCAGCCTGTATCAGTAGAAGATAAGGACTGAATTTGTTCGCTTCCTTTAGGGCACCAGCAGAGGGGAAAAAAGCACAAAAACTTGGTTCTCAATTAAGAAAATAAATTTCTTTTGAGGCGACTTAAAATTTTGACCAGTGTAGCCAACACCATAGACAATGTGGACAATGATTACATTGGTGAAAATTTCAAGTCACTGCAACAGAAACTTCTCATTAGTACTTTACGATTGTCTTTGTCTTTGTACAGTCATTTTTGCATTAGCACCTCATTTTATGAGCAATGCAAACACAATTTCCCTTCTGTTTACAAAAAGAGAAAAAGATTATGTTTCAACATACTGTAATTAAAAATGAATATTTTTCAGATAAGCTTATAGCTGGAGGGGCTTTTTTTTTTTTTTTTTTGCAGGATTATTCTCTGCTATTTCATAAAATTAAAGGGCAACAAAGATATCAAGTACTTTCTAATACCATCAAAAATTTGACCACTTTAATTGACATTTTTTAATAGGATTAATTTAGTACTTCAGAGATGAAGGACTGATAGGACCTGAAAGTGAAGGCGGTATTTTATGAGTATGAGGAAATGCCATCAGAAACTGCAGTGGGCTTCAAATGTCCTGCCACTCTCTTTCAGCATGTCCTGAACAGGCTCTTGAGACAATAATTCAGACTCAATCTCATTTTGTCTCGAACCTATATGGAATGGAGAATGACAATCATTACAGATTTTGCTGAGCTTGGGTATAGTTTGGGACTGAGAAACCCAGTGTAATATTAAAAGTGCTGAGGCCATCACATTCATCTGAGTGATCTGAAGAGCGTGGAGGTGAAAGTCCAGCATCCAAGGAGAAGCTCACTCAGAAAGTAAGATGTATTATTTTACTTTCCTGCACAGATGACCATCTCTTGAACTAATGCTTGTAATTTAAATGCAATGCCAAGGATGAATGTTTTTTTTTTTTTTGCTTTAGGCAAGGACTATTTGCTATGAATGATAGGATTGTTGTCTATTTGTGCTACATGTGAAATAACATACTTGTATTTCCCTCAGAATTCAAACTGGCATGACGATACAACAGTAGTAAGAAAATCAGGGTTTTTTTTTTCTTTTTTTCTTTTTTTTTTTTCTTTTTTTTAGGGCAAAAATTACAGCTGAAACATTGAACAACCTTAAATGTTCCTTAAAGTTCACTGTAGATGGAATAAATGATCCATCCCTTAGCAGGTCATCCCATCTGTACTTGTATATAATAACTACATTACGCTTTCTTCTGAAGTGAAGAAGACGTTCAGGCTGACCATTAGTTTTCAGACACTGGAGAGCCCGCCTCCCCTGAGAGCAACACTAGTTTGCTCATTTTGTCACAGGGAGCTGGGGCGGCAGCGAGCCCAGTGGAGCTGCACCGGGAGGAGCGGGATCAGCAGCCCCGGCTGCCCGCGGTGCTGGGCAGGCAGGGACGTGGGCTTGGGAAGGGGCAGGAGGGCAGGGGCACGGAGCACTGCGTGTGTGGTGACGCAGTGTGGAAGCTGCAGTGTGGGGCTGGGCACCCTCCCTGGGTGATCGCTGCTGTGTTTGGGGAGCCAAGCTCTGCGTGGCCGAGGTGAGCCCACGCATGGTGCGGGCAGTGAAGGGCAGAGCGAAAGGGCAGAAGCAGGCAGCAGCCTGGCAGCATCCAAGCAATCACAGCCAACTGTCACGGAACGCAAGCGTGTCTTTGAGTCATTCTCAGACGCGAGCAAAAGGCTACATTTATCCGATAATGCACTTGAAGTGCACAATTCAAGTGGTGATCTTTAAAGTGCTCAATGGAGTACACCGAAACGCTGTGAACAACTGCTCTTAAGCGGCTTCTGGGGATGCTGCTTTTAAAATACGAGTTTCATTTCTTTTGTGTGGTGTTTCAGGTCACTGGTCCTTTGTTCCACTTCTGTGAGCCCTTGTTGGATGACTGCCATTTCTCATCCTGCTTTGATGATTTCCAGCTTTATTTGAGGAGCTGCTTTCTGCAGATCGTGTAATAAGCAGGAGTTCCTCATGCAGGAAGAGCTTCCACCCTTCTCTTTTAAGTGCCAGGGTGGATGTTCCCTCCGCTGAACAGTAGCTGTGTTTAATAGCTTTGTTTCTTTAATTATTAGCAATGACATTTCCTTCCGTTGCTCTTGCATGAAGTGACACTTTATGGTATCTCCCCTGGAGCCATTTTAAAGAAATCCAACAAATGCTGGCACTGGATTCTGTGAGAAGTAGATCTCGCTGAGGCTGGTCCATCTGGCACCGGATCCTGCTCGGCTCCTTTTGCCGTGATTCTGTCCGTGCTTTACCAACGTTACAGCTAGACAGAGGTTTGCAAAAAGTGCTGTTAAGAGTGGAAAGCCGAAAGGTGTAGAGAAAGACACAAGGCTGGGGGTACCCTGAGGGTCTGAAGGGATGTTTTAATTTCTCTGTGTCATTTGAAAAGGAATAGAGATGGAGGGAAAAGGGGGAAAATAAAAAACACTCACGAGGGGAATCTCAGCCCACACAGCCAGCACTGGAGCAGCCAGGAGGAAACAGGTCCTGGGGCTGGTGATGGCACTAGGAGGGGGCCCACCCCTCCCTGCTGACCCCTCGCTCTTGCCACCGCCGTTTGGGGCCACCCCAGCCACTCTGGGAAGGGCAGTGCCTGCTTGTTCACCAGACCCTGCAAGGCAGCGCCCAGCTGCGAGGGCCCAGCGTGCCCAGGCCCCGAGCCTGGCAGGTCCCCATGCTGCCGCCAGCCCAGGGACAGCAGCTGCCCTGGCCTTCAGCTCGGTGGGGTTTGCATGGGGGATGCGCAGAGACTGAAAGCTGGTCCGAAAGGTGAAACACTGCAAAGCAAACGGAAGTGCAGGCTCCCTTGGATCTTTGTTTTCTACCTGGGTAAAATCTGCCTAAAGCAGTTTACTTAGAATCCTTCATTGCCTCTCAGCTGGAAACCACGTTTTTATAGTCCAAAATGCGAATTTGACCCTCACTAGCACCTTCTGATGAAGAGGTGATAGGACATAAGCCTGAGCTATGTGCTACACATGTTCCAAGGAACACAATGCCATGTACATGCAAAGGTGTTTCCAGGATGTCTCTGTGCTCCGTTTCACTGCCTGGCATTGTCTGAAAGGAAAGAATTTTTTTAAACCCAATTTAGGGCCAGCGGCCGTCCGTCCTCCTGCAGGCATGGTGCTGGTAAAAGTGCCAGCAGTCACAGGTGCGCGGATGTGCTGCAGGAGCGGCTTGCTGCTTTCTGTACCCAAATACACCGCAGAGCTGTTGTTACAGGGCTCTTTGCCGGCCCTGTGATATCCGGCTCGTGGTAACGGGCTTGTGGGCACGACGACGTTGTCTGGAAGGGGTCTCCAACCAACGTGGGCTCGGTGAGGCTGACGTGTGGAAGGGAATAGTGCCAGCCCTTTTTTCTTCCCTGGTGTTGACGCTTTTCTGTAAATTTTTGAGCAAAACTGGAGTTTGGCTGTGGTTGCAATTTTGTTCTGATTGCAGTTTCCCAGATTGCATGGGTTACCCTGGATGCGATGTTTCTTCCTGCTTTCAAGAAAACTGCTGAGTAAATTATGTGATTTCAGATGTTACCCTTTTGCTTTGCCTGCAAATAATATTAGCAAATACTACAGAGATAAGTGCAATTTCAGACCCTGTGGGCAGTTATTTCAATGTTCTGCTTCACTTTTATGTCCTATTTTGTCAGACTGGGATTTCTGTCCAGTGTCAGACCACTATTGTTTGGAGTAGCTGCAAATTTTCATAACTTTTATATCAACTATCTCCTTTTATTTCAGTCTTCCCCTCCGCTCAGCCCTAGTTATTTCCTTCCTTATTTTTTGTCTCATGCTTTTCCAACAAACACATTTTTTTCCAGATTAAATGCTAGAGTTAAAGAGGGGTGGGTAGGCGCGTACAGCTACGTACAGCTGTTAAATACTGTCAAAGAGAGGTGTTGAACGGTCGCAAACCATCACCATTAGTAAACAATTCTGGTTTGCAATTCTGCTTTTATTCTTTTATCTTGTTGAAAAGCTCTGTGCATACAGCAGCTGTGGAAGGTTTGAGACCCCATTTTCCTTTTGAAGGCCATCACTTCCCTCTTGTATGATGGTTTTCACATTTTACATACAGAACTTCTTCCTGTAGGCTGCCCCATTCAAGTTTTCCCAACAAAAAAACAATGAAACACAAATGTGGGGTGAAACACACCTTATTATATACTCCTTGTACTTTCAGTACTCTCTTTTCCTTCTGTTTTCCATTTTTTGTTTTGTTTATTCACTTATAAGTAAATTTTCTGACAGAGAAGAAAGGTTTTTGCATGAAGAGCAAGATCTTAGCCTCCCGGAGGCGCCTCTCTGGGGGTCTGAAATGATATTGCAGTGAAATATAGCGCATCTTTTGGAATGAGAATAACCTGGTTCCTGGGCTTCCCCAGCTCTGGGGAGCTCTGAGCAGCCAGGCAGCAGCCCCTCCTGCTTCGCCGGGGCAGAGCGGTCCCTTCCCCTGGCCTCAGCTGGGACAGCAAGGACCTCTGCTGTCTGTCCTGGCACAAGGGCTCCTGCAGCATGTGGGCTGGCAGGAAGAAGGCACAAGTTAGCAGGTGTCTGCTGCCAGCAATACGCTCTGTAGCTGAGGCAGGGGCTGTAGGTGGGGATCTACGATGCAGTGCTGTTAAAGAAGTGTTGGAGGGGAAACACCAAGCTGCAACAAGCAGACAGAACCACATGGGCCCCATGGAGCTGACCCGAGGGACTTGTCAGGGCTCAGAGGCGGCAGTGCTGGCACATGAGCAGCAAGGACAAATGGCAGTGGCCAGCAGGCACCCAGATGCTGGGGGGCTGAGGGAGGCCAGGGGGGCTCTGCTGGGGAGGGTGCACCCGCCCGGTGTGAGCACCAGGGACGTGGCAGCTGAAAACCTGCTGGTTCCTGAGCAAGAAGGAAGAAAGGAGGGTGATGGGTTTTGTCTGGCTCATTTGCTACAATGCGCCGTGGCAGCTTGCATGGAAAGCAGGGATGGGCATTGAGTGTCTCTTGATAACACCCCTGCTAATCACAGTAAGTGAGGCTTTCCAAAGCGAGAAAAGATGTCACAGCCATTAATAACACTGCTTAGCATTTCTCCCAACTAGTAATGAATATCTTGGGGATTTTTCCTCTCCTGATCCACCAGGCTGCCTAGAATGAGTGGATTGTGATTTATTTTCTATTAAGTCAAGGCTGTAATTGCAGATTTGAGATGGGAGTTGGCACAAGAGGACTGTGGTCTCTCAGCTCTAGAAGAAATGCATTCTTTCCCACTGTTGTTATCGCTGTGATAATCCAGCACTGATTACACGATCATCCATGATCCAAGCTTTCCTTGAAGCTGGGGCCTGTTTTGCTACAGCTTGCTCGACAAAAATTTCCTCTGAGAACTCCTGATTTCTGTTCAAAATGCAGAAACCAGCTTCCTGTTGTGCTATTTTGACTACATCACCCTCCCTCTCTTTGCATTGTCACCTTGACCTCTATTTTTTTTTTTTTTTTTTTTTTTTTTTTGATC
>VXAV01000096.1:2393-17329 GCA_013399715.1 Alectura lathami
AAGGCTAAGGGGCTACAGATTTCAGTTTTGGGCTTTAATGGAATCTTCTAGGTTAAAAATTAGAATAGTTGATTCCTCTTAGGGTGAGGACTAACATTCAGAGGTAGAGTCAGGGCTTAAAGTTAGGGTAAGGAAGAAATAGAAATAGGGTAGGAAGAAATAGGGTAAGGGTTAAAAATGAATGTTTTCACATCAGAGTAACAGCAGCATCCATATTACCTGAATCCCTCATTGCTCTTCAAAATCTTCATTTTCTGCTTGCCAAGCCCCTCTTCCTTTCCCCAAATCTCCCATCTGTCTTGTTCAGGCTTCTCCTGACCTCCCTATGTCAGCCATCTCATTGGGGCAGCTTTCTGATGACTTTCATGACCTCAGAACTTCTGGCTCACCTCTGTTGGCTACTCCATTCCTGAGACAGAAGTGGCATCTTAGCCAGGAAGGAGAAGGACACAAACTTCTGTAGGAGAACCCTGCACCAGCTGCCCAGCAGCTCTGCATCACCCCAGTGGTGTGCTTCCTACCTACCAGTTTATGCTTCAGAATAACTCCTATAGGTCCTGGAAACTTTTCCCAGGTTGCCATGCATGCTTATGCCACCCCAGGGCATCCTGAAGACAGTCGTCACCTCTGTGTATAAAATGGGAAGAAGCCCTGAGGGATGATTTTTGGAAAAAGTTGAAACCTCTGACATGACAAGTCGTATACAGGACCTCTTCTTAGACGGGGCTTCTCAGGGACATAGGAAGAGGGGATCTCACAACAAATGTGCAAACCCGGTGCTGCTGCTGACATGCCAGGGGCACTGGAAGATGTTAGCCTAAAAGCACAGATCCCAGCCAAGAGACAAGGAATGACCTGCCAGCTATTTCAGAAAGAAGTCACCTCACAGTCAGCTTAATAGCCATATGCTTCCCACTGGATTATGAGTTCCTGAGAACAGCTGACTTCATATCAACATACCTACCCAATAACCTGTTTTTTGCCTAGAACCTGACCAGACAGAAGTCAGCTGGTTGTGGTCCTTCAGGTCTACAGCTCCTGACTCCTTCCAGAAAAACAACCTTTTGCTTTCAGCCCTATTGCATGCTGTAGAGCCTCAGGCATTGGGGCTCTAGAAATTGGAAACCTTTCACCATCTGCATGGGCACTTGCCAGCAACACAAAACCCCTGAACCAGCCCCCAGGCTATAAAAGACCGGTGTGGGACTCTAATCCCATCACACTGAGCCCGTGGAGAACACGGAAAGCACATAGTCTGTTCCTTGGGCATGTAAATCAGCCTCAACAGCAGCCCAACTCAAATGTCTCTACATCTAATGCATGGAGTATGGGAAACAAGCAGGATGAGTTACAGATATGTGCAGGCCTGCAGGGCTATGATGTCACTGGCATCACAGAGATGTGGTGGGATGGCTCTCATGATTAGCATAGGGATAGATGGTTATGAACTCTTTAGGAAACGCAGGCAGAGGGAAAAGAAAGACAGAGAAGGGGAAGGGATGTTGACATCTACATCAGTGGAGCTCCACCTGGGGGATGGATGAGGAGCTGCCAGAGTGGTCATGGGTCAGGGTCAAAGGGAAGGCAGAAGAAGTAGACATCATAGTGGGGGTCTGCTACAGGCCACCTGATCAGGATGACTGAGTACATGAGGCCCTCTTCAGACAGACAGGAGCAGCTTCACGTTCACAAGTCATGGTCCTCATGGGGGACTTCAACCACCCTGATATCTGTTAGGAGGACAACACAGCAGGGCACCAGCAATTGAAGAGGTTCCTGGATTGCATCAATGATAACTTCCTCTTTCAAGTGGTAGAGGAACCCACAAGGAAAGGTGCTATGCTCGACCTTGTCCCCACCAAAAGGGAGGGGCTGGTGAGTAATGTGAAGCTCAACGGTAGCCTTGGCTGCAGTGATCATGAAATGGCAGAGTTCAAGATCCTTATGGCATCAAAGAGGGTGCACAGCAAGCTTGCTACTCTGGATTTCAAGAGAGCAGACTTCAACCTCGTTAGGGATCTGCTTGCCAGGGTGTCATGGGATAAAGCCCTGGAGGGAAGAGGGGCCCAGGAGAGCTGCTCAATATTCAAGGACCATCTCCTGCAAGTCCAGGAGCAGTGCATCCCAAGAAAGAGGAATGCCAGCAAGAATGCCAGGAGGCCTCCATGGATGAACAAAGAGCTCCTGAACTTACCTAGGCATAAAAAGAAAGTCTATAGGGAGTGGAAGTGAGAACAGGCTACCTGGGAGGAATACAAAGACATTGTTTGGACAGCCAGGGATCAGGTGAGGAAAGCCAAAGCCCAAATATAATTAAGTCTAGCCAAGGACACAAAGGATAAGAAGAAGAATTTCTACAGGCATATCAATGATAAAAGGAAGGCTAGGGAAGATGTGGGTCCTCTCCAGAAGGAAACCGGAGAGCGGGTCACGAGTGATGTGGAGAAAGCTGAGGTAATCAATGACTTCTTTGCCTCAGTCTTCACCAGCCAGGGCTCTAGGCACACTGCCCGAGTTGCAGAGAGCAATGGCAAGAACTGGGAGAAGGAAGATCCTCCCTCTGTAAGTGAAGATCAGATTCAAGACCATCTAAAGAACCTTAAGGTGCACAAGTCCATGGGACCCAACGAGATCCATCCGCATGTCCTGAGGGAACTGGCAGACGAAGTTGCCAAGCCACTGTCCGTCATATTTGAAAGGCCATGGCAGTCTGGTGAAGATCCTGCTGACTGGAAAAGGGGAAACATCACCTCCATTTTCAAAAATGTGATAGATGGATGTCGTGGGTTAATTAAAGATTCTCCCAAGACAGGGGCCTAGCCCCCTCACCACCCCACCCCCTCAGGAGGCTGCATACAGGACTGAGAAAGGAGGAGGCACGATTGAGATAAAAGATATTTAGTTTACTAAAAACAGCAAATGAATGCAAGAGAATACAATATGAAAGGAATTGAGAGCAGTGAATCTCACAAATTGGAAAGTATGGCAGTGTCTCCTGACCTATGTGTGTCCACAATGGCGATCAGAGGTGAAAAAGGTGAGGACCATCTCCTGGAACCCGGAAACTGCGTGGAAAGGGACAGGAGCATTCTGGAGGATGTAGTTTCCCCTTAGAAGCCCTCACACCTGTGTCAGCTTATTACATGATGTCATGATATGGAATACCTGTGAAAACCATGACAATGGACTACTCACTGGATAAGGAACTGTCTGGATGGTTGCACTCAAAGAGTTGCAGTCAATGAGTCAATGTCCAACTGGACACCTGTGACAAGTGCCGTCTCTCAGGGATCAGTACTGGGACCAGCGCAATTTAACACCATATCCTTACCTCTACACTGGAGAGATATGGATTTGGTGGGTGGACTGTTCACTGGATAAAGAACTGGCTGGATAGTTGCAGCCAAAGGGTTGTAGTCAATGGCTCTATGTCCAGGGGGAGGCCGGTCACAAGCGGTGTCCCCCAGGGGTCCATCTTGGGACCGCTGCTCTTCAACATCTTTATCGACGATTTAGACTGTGGGATCGAGTGCACCCTCAGCAAGTTTGCTGATGACACCAAGCTGAGTGGTGCAGTTGATANCTCCTTGAGAGCAGCCCTGCAGAGAAGGACTTGGGCGTTGTGATTGACGAAAAGCTGGCCATGAGCCGGCAGTGTGCTCTGGCATCCAGGAAGGCCAATGGCATCCTGGGATGCATGAAGAGAGGTTTGGCCAGCAGGGAGAGGGAGGGGATCGTCCCCCTCTGCTCTGCCCTTGTAAGGCCTCGCCTGGAGTCCTGTGTCCAGGCCTGGGCCCCCAGTACGGGGTGGATGTGGAGCTGTTGGAGCGGGTCCAGAGGATGGCCACCAAATGATGACAGGGCTGGAGCACCTCTCCTATGAGGGAAGGTTGAGGGAGTTGGGATTGTTTAGCTTGGAAAAGAGAAGGCTCCGGGGAGACCTCATTGCGGCCTTCCAATACTTGAAAGGAGCAGGAGGGGGTCCGACTTTTTATACAGGTGGATAATGGTAGGACAAGTGGGAATGGGCTAAAACTGAAAGAGGGTGGTTTAGTTTGGACATCAGGAAGAAATTCTTCACGGAGAGAGTGATGAGGCGCTTGCACAGGCTGCCCAGAGAAGTTGTGAATGTCCCATCCCTGGCTGTGTTCAAGGCCAGGCTGGATGTGTTCCTGGGCAATTTGACCTAGTGAGCTAGTGGTTGGCAGCCCTGTACACAGCAGGGGGATTGGAACTAGATGATCTTTGATGTCCCTTCCAACCCAAGCCATTCTATGTTTCTATGATTCTCTGATTCTATGATTCTATGATCTTTGTTGGTGACATGGAGAGAGGGATCAGTTTGTGGACGACTCCAAGCTGTGTGGTGCCTTTGACATGGTAGAGGGAAGGGATGCCATCCAGAGGGACCTGGACAGGCTTGAGAGGCGGACCCATGCCAACCTCATGAAATTCAACAAGGCCAAGTGTAAGGTCCTGCACTTCAGTAGGTGCAAACCTAAGCACAAATACAGGTTGAGCGGAGAATGGCTGGAGAGCAGTCCTGAGGAGAAGGATTTGGGGGTGTTGGTTGATGAAAAACTCAACATAAGCCGACAATGTGCGCTTGCAGCCCAGAAGGCCAACTGCATCCTGGGCTGCAGTCAAAACACCAGGAAAGTCACTGGGGAGTTTAAGTATTACCAGAGTTCCTAAAAAGACATTTGCTCTTGGTAGGAATGCTGAATTTAACAAAATCAGTGACATCAAAGTGCAAGTTATGCTTGCAAAACAATCCAGTATGCTAAAAGAGACCTCAACTGGCACTTTTAGAAACAGGGACAAATCCAGGAGATTATTGGCAAATTGACTCTTCTGAACTCCTCAGAGAAAATGGATATTGATACATTCTGGTATTGACAGATATATTTTCAGGGTGGCCTGAGGCCTTCCCTTGTAGAACTAACCAAGCAAAGGAAGTAGTTAAATGTTTATTGAATGGAATAATTCCAAGATTTGGAGTTCCAATTGGGATTTGATCAGGTAGGGGTCCACGTTTTGTTGCAGAAATTGTTCATAATGTTAGTAAAACTCTAGGAATACAATGGGATTTGCATACTCCACGGAGACCTCAATCAAGTGGAAAGGTAGAAAGAATGAACCAAACTCTGAAAAGACAAATCAGTAAGATATGCCAGGAGACAAACTTGAAGTGGCCTCAAGCTCTTTACCTAGCTCTACTAAGAATTAGAGTTCAGCCAAAATCAAAGACCACAGTTAGACCATATGAAATTTTGTATGGGAATCCATATGAGTCTCCAAATCCACCAGAAATTATGCATGTACAAGGTAAAATTGATATTTATGACTATTTACTTTCGTTAGGATGAACTTTGTTAGCACTCAGGAACTTCATTATTTGGACCAGACCGTTAAACCTGGAAAATCCAGTGCATGAGTTCAAACCAGGGGACTATGTGTACAGAAAGACCTGGGGAGTGGAGCCTTTACAAGAGAGGTGGAAGGGACCTTTCCAAATTTTGTTGACAATGTTTACTGTGGTGAAGATAGCAGAATCTGGACCCTGGATCCATTACAATCATGTGAAGAAGGCATCGCCAGAGTGGAAGCTTGTATCCCAAGACCCAGAGACTGCTAAGTTGACTCGGAGGTATGTATAACCTTCAGAAGCTACTAGGTTGATCTTGAAATATGTCTAACATTTTTCATTGTGTTACTCTTGTATTCTGAATACTACAAGTTGGCGTATGGTTTGGAATCAGAAATTCTCATTCGGTACCCCATGAGAAACCAGCAGTTTTGGAATATATGCATGCAGACATCTCAAATTTTGACCCAGGTAAATTAATAATAGCATGGTATAAATCAAATCAAATTGAGAAAGTTCAACACAATATTGAAACAGTGCCAAGAATGGTTGACTATCATCCTAGGCCTAGAAAAATGCACTGCCACAAACAATCTTAGGAATCACAGAAAGAAAAAGTCAGAATATAATCCTAAAATTAATAGAAGGATTTGGGAAAATGCAAAATATGTCCAGTATCACAACGTGTTAGCCCATCCCTAATACAGTGGAAGAACCTATAGATGGGGAATTTTATCTTTTGTTTTACAGGAGGTGGATGAGCAGTATGTGAAACAAAATGAAAGAAGTGTGAAATAAAGTTGGTTATAAAATGGGAGAAACAAATCGCATCAACCAAAAGGAAACAGAGTCCTGGGGCTAAGGCGGAGTGTAAAGCTAAACCAGGATCAATCTTTACACCCATAGGAAGATTTAAGAATGTAGGGTGGTGTGAATATTCCAAAGTGCTTAGCAAGAATGTTAGCAAACAAATTCCCGAATGGGCATGTAATCAAACTGGGATAATGGAACAGAACTGGGGAAATCAGTTTAGTAAAATCTGGGGTACCTCATTGCAGTATGCATATAAATACGTCTCCAACTCCATGGTGTATAATTTGGACTTGATATTATTGAAAGAAACAGGAGTTTGTGGATATTTGAAAAATAACCTCAAAAATCACTGTTGTATACACATTCCAAATATTATAGGAGACTTAGACCATCAGATGAATGAAATTTCCAAGGTAGAAGAAGAATCAGAAGAACTCCAGAAAAAGGAGCAAGAATTATGGCTGGATAAAACATTTTGATTAGTAGGATTGAATCTATCATCTTGTGTCAAATCTTTGCTTCGGTTTGTGTTGACTATAGTAATTATTGTATTGATTATAATGTTATTTTATTACTGTATGAGAAAATTGGTAATCAGGAATAATGATTCTCATAGGCTATTGATTCAAGCAGTACCAAGAGATCTGGAGCATGGACGTGTGGCTAACACCGGACTGCAACCCATAACTCCACCACCAAAAGTATGAATAGAAGACATATAGATGAAAGCAATGAATAAGGACATCCAAAACTTTCAAAGGGAGGAATTGTTGGAAAAGTTAACTAGCCTAGCTGTTAACCTTTGTAGAGATAAGTAATTTTTGCCAAATTAGAAATAAGTGATTATAGTGTTCTTGAAGCTCAAAACGTGGTTGCTTTGTAGTTCTGCTACACTTATTTAATGCTTCCTTTGGCAATAGATCCTGTTCAGGATACAGGAGGCTGTAAATTGCTAGCTATCTCATGTTAACTGACAGATATCCTTGAAAGTAATTGACCAGTCCTGGTGCAGCTGCTAAAGGGGTGACAATGAACATCTTAAATGAGCAAGATGCCAGTGTGGACCCCCAAGTAAGAAAGGCCAGCCAGTGAACACAAGAGAAGAAGAGGAAGATAGGATGAAGGCTCCCCAAGTGACCACCAAGAGACCCCAGACTCACCTAAGAGACTGGAAGAAGCATCCATAAAAGGACACTAATAAAATATTCATTAGTTGTTAGAATACCTATGAGTATGTATAATGACTACGGGAGTTGTAATGAATACGTAGTACCTGAGTGCAACACAACTGTTGTTTCATTCTTCATAAGGGGGGCACAATTTGCGACTTTAGTCCTGTGCCACCCAGTGCTGCTAATAAAGATGTGCCTGCTTATCTACATCAAGTTGGTGTTGATGTCTTCTTTGCGAATTTCCAGCTATAGGATGAGGCAGAACATGAGGGCAGCTGTGCAGACCCCCTGCCCCCCCCCCCACCGCACCCAGGGTGCCGTGGGACACCTCCTATTGGCACCTATGGGGTTTAGGGGTGTCCTTGAGTGTCCCCAGCCCCTCCTTGGGGAGAGGACGTGGGGACACAGCCACCCATAGGTGGCACTGGGGACACCCAGAACCCAAATGGGGCTTTTGGTCCTACCTTGAGGTGCAGGAGGGGATGTCACCTCCAGTGTCATGTTGTCCCCAAGGGGGGAGGACAGATAGGGGTGGCTCTTGGGGTGATACGAGCACCTATAGGCACCGGTGTCATTCGGGGCCACCCCAAAGAGGGTGAAGGTTGTGTCCCCAAAATTGGTGTCCTGGCACTGGATTGGGGATGAGCATCTGTCCTTGTGCAGGAAGAAGGTGGCCACACAATTGCACCAGCACTGGATGGTGACTTTTGTCCCTGTCCCCACGCGGATTCTGGGGCTTGGGGATATCCCCACGCGTCCCTCATTGCTCAGGGAAATGCTGGGTGGGGGGAGGCTGCAATCTGTGAGGGGTCAGCAATGTGTCACAGCCCCACTGGGGACAGCCCAACTGTCCTCAGCGCCCTCCTCACTTGTGACAACCAGCTCCACAGGGTCACTCATCTTTGATGTCCCCCGTGGCTCCAACACAAGATACAACATAGAATAAATGTCCCAGTTTGTCCCCATTCTGTGATGGTGAAGGGAAACTCAGCCATGTCCTTGTCCTTTTCTTTTTCCATGTCCTCGTCCTTGTAGTGGCTGCATCCCAAATCCCGGCAGAACCGGTCCACAGGGTTCATCTGGGGCAGGTGGCACCACAGGGTGATATTGTTCCCCAGGGACACTTGCAGGCTAGGGTGCAGCGAGAGGGAGGGTCAGGGCACTAGGACAAGGGGGCAGCAATGAGTCTTGTCTCTGCATCGTCACGTCTGCGTCTTGGTGTCCCTACCCACACTTTGCTGTCTCCCAACTCTGTCCTTGTTGTCCCCATGCCACCACCCTGTCCGCCCCATATTCACGTTGCTGTGCCCTGCTTGGTGCCACCAGCCACCAGCCTGCAAAGGGACACAGGGTCCTGGTCTGACACAGGGCAACCAGTCCCCCTGCCACCATCAACAGGGCCACCATGTCCCCTTTGTCACTCACCGAGGATGAGGGCCACCACCACTGGTGCCATGAAGCAGCAGAGGAGCAGCCTGGGTACAGCAGGAAACTAGTGAGGACAAGGAGTGGCCTCAGAGCGGCTCTCAGTTCCCCTTGGGGACAGGATGATGTGATGTCACCTCCTGTGTGGCACTTGTGGTCCCCACGGGGTGGTGGCACAGGTGGTGCTCCATGGGGTGCCCCACACAGACTGTCACTCCTTAGGTGTCACATGTTGTCTGTCCGTCAAGGCCTGGCATGGTGTCCCCAGCGAGTTGTCCCATGGTGTCCCCTGTGGGATGCCACATGCAAGGGTGTCGCTCCAGAGGGATGTTCCACATGGGGCGTCATATGGGGTCCTGTAAGAGACTGAGAAGCAAAAGGGTTCAGTCCCCTGACAGGGGAAAGCCCTCTGAGGCTGGTGACAGTATGTGTAGTATCCCATTGTGGGGCAGTGAGCGAACGGCGGTGTGGTGCTGAGCTGCTGCTGGGTTAAAGCACAGCAGTGCCCATGGGTGTGTACCCACAGGTGGGTCTCCCCATGGGTGGGTCCCTCCTGATTTCTCACCCCCTCCCTCAGGTTCCTATATGTTCATGCATTGCACTGCAAACATGCAATTACCTTTCAATGTCACAGAGAAGAACAGAATTTCCCAGTTTCTGTCTTCTTTGTGTGTGTGTTTTCTTAGTGGGCATGGGACTAGTGCACAGCCCTGTTGGCGGCACAGCGGTGCCCTTTGAATTGTGAAGGTGACCCAGGGCTTCCCAAGGAATTATCTGACAGCTTCGTCTGCAAAACTGAATGGCCATGGGGATGCATTGGGAGAATGTTTGTTAATGTGACAACTAGGCTTATCTATTACTCACATATATTTGATGGGGAGAAAGGGCCGCAGTCCTCTGAGTTTGCACAAGTGGGAGGGGTCTGTGTGTCCCTGTGCTCATTGTCCCTCAGCTACACGCCCCTCCTCATTCCTACAGAACCCCTGGGATTACTCCAAAGGGACCCCACACCCCCAAGGGATGCTGCATCCCTGCTGGCCCAACCCTCACCCACCCCACAGCTATGAGGGGATTACCTCCATTTGCAGCAATTTTTTTTTTCCTGTAGTGCCTCTTCCTCTTGTATCCTGTACATTACTGTGGTGTTACACTTGCTTTCAGTTTCCTTCTAAAATATCTGTTTGTGGTTCCTGCTCTGCAATGCTCTGGTGGCCCCACAGTGAGATGCGGCTTAGGCTTGATAAAAGCTGGGGGCACTTAAATTCAGCAATATTCAAAAGCATTTCCTGGGTGTAAAAAAAAAAAAAAAAAAAAGTGCAGCAACTTCTGAGAAGGGAGAAAAATAATGAGTAAGAGAGGAAGCAGAAGTTTGGGGAAAATTTCCTGTTGAAATGAGCTCCTGGAAAGCACTGCACCTTCCCCAGGCTTGAGGTAGTTTGGAAAACCTGGGGGAAAAAGGGGTGAAAGCAACAGAAAAGAGTTCTGCATCCCAGAAGGAAAACAAAGAGAATTGAGAAATCTCCAGAGCATTTGGAAAATGAGAGAGTTTATTGAGGAAATAAAAACAGGCTGGAGCCTTCTCTAAGCTGATTTTCCTTAGAATGCATTGTGACTGATGAGATGCACCTAGAGCAGTGTGAGAGAGTTCAGCTGGGGGCAAAAAAAAGTTTCATCAAAAAAGTGTGTTTTTTTTTTGTCTGAGAAAAACATTTGTTTGTTTGTTTGTTTGCATGCAATGTTTTCATTGATTAGGAAAAAAATGGAATTCTGTGGTCTTGGTGGGTCCCAGTGGTCTGGATGCAGCAGGGTGGGGTCTAGATGGTGCCCAGGGGAGTTCCTAGGGGGTGGGTCCCAGTGTTTTCTGGGGGATTCCAGTGGGTTCAGTGGGGTATTGATGGTACCCAGAGTGGTTGTTGTGCCTGGGAGGGTATTCCAGTGGTCCCTGAGAGTCCCCATGGATCCCAGAGGGGTTTCAGTGCCACCCGTGGGGGGGGTCAAAGCCATTCCTGGTGGGGTCCCAGCGCACCACTACCACCCCTCACTGCATCACAGCCCCCCATTAGGTTTTCAGCTAAGCCCCCCATTGGAACACTATTTGACCCCCCCAACCCCTCCGTGCTCACCTCTGACCCCAACATGAGCATCCAGGTAGGGCTGGGCCCCACCCTCATGGTAGGCAGAGCCTGCATGCAAATGAGGCTCAAGGGGGCGTGGCCATCACTCTGCCCCCTGATCCTGCAGCCAGATGGG
The DNA here is from genome assembly GCA_013399715.1 of Alectura lathami. Lineage (NCBI taxonomy): Eukaryota > Metazoa > Chordata > Aves > Galliformes > Megapodiidae > Alectura > Alectura lathami. The sequence goes on from VXAV01000096.1 coordinate 13,422, forward strand.
GGGAAATAATGGTGGCAGCACGGGGAGGTCTGCCCTATGCACCCCCCTGAAGAAAGGAACACTCAAGAGAATGCAGGGAATAAAAAATACATTTATTGATCAGTTTAAAAGATAAAAACAATAACTAATTATGGGAGGAGGTTCAGCTCCTCCTGCCCCCACTACCCCTGAGATGTTGGGGTTTCCCCAGGTACAAAAAGTCAAGGCCATTTTTGATACAAGTGCCCGTAGTTGCTTTCAGGTTTTGCTTGAAGCCAAAGCATCATGGAGAAATGCGTTGCACTGAAGGAGGGGTCAGGTTGATCTCACGTGTGAAGAAAACTCTCCTTTCTAAATAGCAGAGGCATTGTTATATGCAAGAAAGCTTGCTTCAAATGATAATAGTTTTTTTTTTTTTTTTTTTTTTTCCCCCCCTAATGTGTTTTCATAAAATCATAAAATATTTCATCCATTTTAAGTGATGAGGTTTTTTTTTTTTTTTTTTTTTTTCCTTAATAACATATGTTTCATCTCTTTCTATAAGAGGGTTTTTTTTTCCAAGTAACATTTATTTCCTCCCATTCCAGTAGACTGCTTGCTGCCCTCTCCCTGTAAACAGATCTAAATTCAGTATTTATGAAGAACAGAGGGAATGGAAACACACAGCTGCTTTGCTTCTGTTTTATGTTTACTGAATCATTGGTAACGTTTTCTACTGCGTAACCAGAGAAACTGTCTTGTGGGATAGAGGGCTGAGGACGGGAGTTGTCATCTTTGCTGTACTGAATTTACATGAAATTACATTTCCTTGTGGTGATGGCAACAGCAAAGTTGGGTGCAAAGAAGATTTCTGCTGGTGGTGCTCTGCAAGCAGTGGAGACAGTGAGCTAGCACCTGGGGCATTGGGCTGCTCCTGGGCTTCTCACTGCTGGGGTTCTCCCTATAGGGTAAGATGGGGCAGGTGGTGGTGTCAAAGGAGCAAGGGCACAGGGGGGAAGGTGGGGACAGAAGAGATGTCCTGCAGAAGGTTGTATTTAAGGGGAGCTTATAAAATAGATGGAGAGTGACTTATTACATGGTCTGACAGTGACAGGACAAGAGGAATGACTTTAAACTAAAAGAGGGAAGATTTAGTTGACATGTGAGCAGGAAGTTCTTTACTCAGAGGTGGTGAGGCCCTGGCCCAGGCTGCCCAGAGAAGCTGTGCATGCCCCATCCCTGGATGCCCTGGTTCCAGCTGAGACAGCGTTATCAGCACACCAATATTTTGGTTGTTGCTGGGCAATGGGTGTGTGCCCAAGGCCGGGCGCTCCGCAGGATGCAGCAGCTGCCATTGTGGTGTGGTGGCAGGGGCTTGGGAGAACCAGGACAGCTGGAAGGAATTGGGCAAAATGTCATTCCATGCCACGTGACATTATGAGGGAGACTACAAAGCTGTGGAGAGTTGGCCAGGGGTGGCAGATGCTCGGGGATGGCTGAGCATCAGTCAGCGGGTGGCAAGACCTTGTCTTGCATAGCTAAAGGGGCATGGGTGGACAAACAGTGACATTGTTAGCTGGAGTCAGTCAGTGGGTGGTGAATAATTGTACCGTGGTTGTTTTTGTTTTCTGTTATCATTGCATTTTTGTTTTTATTTTCCTTTTTTTTTTTTTTTTTTTGTCTTAGTAAATAATTTTTATCTAAAACCATGAGCTCTGTTTTGTCTTCCAGTGTTCTCCCTCATCCCACTGGGAGAGAGTGAGCAAATGGCTGTGTTGAGCTACTTTGTATGAGTATACAAAATGACTGTGTATGAGCTACTTCTGGGTTAAAACACAACACTCTGTGACAGGCTGGGGATGGTCAAGATGTTGGGAGGGGACAGAGCCAGGACAGCCAACCCAACGTGCCCAAAGGCACGTTGTACAGTATGAGGTCATGCTCAGCAATCAAAGGTGAGGGAAAAGAAGGAGAAGGGAGATGTTTTCTGCACCTCAAGAGACAGGAAGCACAGCCTGTGCTATGTGGCTGAATGTCTGTAAATAAAAGCGAGGGCTCTGCAGATGCAGTGGACACATCAAGGGCTGCATTGCTGCCTCTCACTGTGGGAAAGGCTCTGCCGGACACAGAAACCCAGCAGGACGGGCCCTGGGGTCTCTCTGTGAGCCTCTGATCTGCTGCACCCAGCTCAGAGCACAGCAGGCACCCAGGGCAGAGGGTGCAGCACCCCAAGCCATGCTGGGGCAGGTGGGATGGGCAACATCGTGTCCTCGTGTCCCTGCCCTCCTGCTGCTGGTTCTCGGTGAGTGGGGGATGCTGGAGGGAGCAGGGAACCCTGCCTGGGACAGGAAACCCAGCAGAAATGGGCTGGGGATGGGGCAAAGGGGGAAGTAGGTGCAGGACAGACATTTCCACAAAAAAACCCACGAAGATTTAGGGATGCTTTAGGAAGGGAGGACACTGCACCTGGAAGAGCAAACCCTTGCCAAATGGCCTTGGGCTTGCTCAGAGGGAGACGGAGGCAGTGCGGGATGGGGACACGCGGTGGGACGGTGCCTGCTCAGCAGTGGGGACATGGGCAGAGACAGGTGGGTGAGGCAGGACGTTGTCCCTCTGACCCAAACCTTCTCTGCCCCACGGTTCAGGTGCTGGCGTAGCCACCACGGACATTTGCAGCTTGCCGGGTGATGGTGAGCATGTGGTTGTGTCCAGAAAATGAAGGCGTCCTGGAGATGGGAAGAGAGAAGGGAATGATTCCCCCTGAATTCCTGATGTCAACCCCTGGAGAGCAGGTTTTCCTAGCCTTGGGACGTGTTTTGTTTTGCATCTAACAATGACTGAGGAATCCCTGTGCCATCTCTCCAGGTAGACACCAGGCTCCAGTCCCGTTCCTTAACGCTTCCAGAGGCCAGCAGGGGGAAATAGTGAGCCCAGGCTCACTGGGCCGTTCAGGGGCAGATTCCTGCTACCTGAATTGTCCTCTGCAAGAACAGGGCAGAAGTCCATGGGCATCATCATCCCATGCCTCTGTCCCCATTATGCCCCTTCTTCCAAATCACTCTTCCGTATCCCCATCAGATCCCCTCTTTCCCCAGATCACCACACTCACCTGGTCTCCACAGTCATCAAAGTGGCCCTGGTGGCCATCACTCTCCTCCTGCCTGCAGCCACCTATGTGGCCATCAAGAAAGGTGAGGACTTGGTGCACTGTGGGGGACCATAGGGTTATCACAGCCCCCAATATGGGACTTTTCTGCTTGCAGGTGCCTGCAGGGAGAGATGCTGAAGGTGAGCAGTACGGGGCTGGGGTGGGGGATTTGGGGGCATCTGGGACCCCGAGGGCTCCTTGGGCAGGGCTAGCATTGTCTGTGCATTCCCCTGTGATGATGAGGGGTTGCCATGGGGCTGGAGGAGGAAGCATTTCTCCACAGGAGCGTCCCCCATGGCCCCTGGATGCATGGAGGGCGAGGGGATGCCATGGGGCTGAATCTAACTCAATGCTCGATGCAGGGAGGCGTCATTCCAGTGAATATCAGACATGCCCCCACCCCAGCAAACCCCCACCCCAAATGCATTTCCCATTCCTCCCCAGGCAGCAGCATGTTCCCAGCCAACAGGTGGAAGCCAGTGACTACAGTGAAGTCCAATGTGAGTTCTGGGCACCCTTCTGCCCATGGGGACCCCCTCCCCATTTGCCAGCCCATCAGTTCCCCCTGGGACATGCAAAACCCTTTCATCCAGGGTAAATTTCTCCATAGTGCTTGCTTTCCAGTGCCCATGGTGACAAACCCCAGCTGCATGGGACATCCCCCACTCCAGCCACTGCTCTTCTCCCTTCTTCATTTCCCCTTCACAGTGGGTTTTGCTTCAGGCCCAGCACAGGGGGATGTGGCCCCATTCACAGGCACCGCTGGGGAAACATCCTGCAGATTGCTCTGCGGCCGCAGGCA
>VXAV01000099.1:11493-23393 GCA_013399715.1 Alectura lathami
ACCCCCAGATGCCTGCAGCATCCCTTTGCAGCATGGTGCAAGGGGCAGCAGGTGCTGGGGTTTCCTGCTGGGGCAGCTGATTGCTTCGTCAGTGCCAGCTGGCTTAAATGAGCTCCTCCTGGCCACTGACAGGGCCTGCTTGGAGGGGGTGCTCTGGGCAGCCTGGGGGCAGGAGGCCCTGCGCGATGGCGTGGGGCAGGGCTGCCCCAGCAGCCGGCCCTGGTGCCGCGTCCCTCCCTGTGCCGCCTGTGGGAAGCACGAGGTCTGCTGGGCGCTGTGGGTCCTGAGGAGGAGCAGGAGAACCGGGGTATGTCTCTCTTTGCAATGCTTACTTGCTTCTCCTCGGGCAGATTTTGCTGCTTTTGTTATTTTCCCACCTTCCAACGTTCATGAGAGGCTGCAGTTTGTTAGAGCTGGGGTCAAAGCTGACCCTAGGGCCTTTTTACATGTGGAAGAAGCAATTGTTTGGGTGTTCCTGAGCCAGGCCAGCTGCTGGGTGAAGGAGAAACACTGTGGAAGGGAAGCTCGCTGCACGTCTGGCCCGGAGCTGTGCTCTGACCTCCGCTGCTGCTGTAGCCGCGGTAGCTCGGGGCCGCTGCCTGTGCATTACAGGCGTGCTGTGTGTGTGGCTCTCGTAGGCGGTCCCAGCTCCAGCCCTCGGTCTGTTTCCCCACTGTTGTAGATGGAGCAAGGCGAGGTGCAGCGAGCCCCGCGGCCATCTGGCACTGCGCGAGGCCGGGGCAGGAGCTCCGTGCGCTGAGCGCCCATCCCCGCTCCTTAGCGGACCCGCTGGGCACGCTGCAGGTGCCCGTGGGTCAGTCCCAGCTCCTCCCGGCTGCGTGGGCTGCAGGCACGAACTGAAGCCACGGGAGGCACCGGGCACGTGGCCCAGCCCTCGCTCAGGTGGTGCCGCTGGGGAAGAGCTTTGGTTGGGAATGGTGAGCACTGCAGGCTGCACACCTTGGGGAGGCTGGTGCAGGGCTGCCCCGGGGCAGGAGCTGGCATCTCTTGGGATGCAACTCACATACTGCTGGTTTAAGAAGAGGGGGGAGGGAGAAAAAGAAAAAGAAAAGAAGCATTTATTCAAAAATATATCTTTATTTTATCAGTTTATCAGCTCTTTAAATAATCCAGTTAAAATATATTTTATTGCACATTAAAGAATCTTTCTGGATTCTCACTTTCCTATACAAAATAAATTTATCTAGAGACAGAAAACAAGAGAGGGACTTTCCTTTCGCATGTGCACACGGTCACTGTGTAATCCCTAGGCAGCCAACCCAGCGAGGCTGTTGCTGCTCCACATCTGTACAGCGTGCTCCAGCCAGCTGAGGACAGGCTGCGGCGGGCAGAGCAGGCGCCGGATCCGGGCTGGGGGGGGGTGCTGCCGCTGGGTGCCCCCTGCGCGGGGCCTGGCAGCCGTGCTGTGCGCTTGGGCAGCAAGCGAGCAGGGGCAGGAGCCTGCTGGAGGGCAGCTGCAGGCCCACGAGCGAACGCTGAGCTCCGCCTTGGGCTCAAAGCCAGTGTTCTCCGGCAGGACGTGGGCTGTGAGGCAGTGCCGTGCTGGGACAGGGAAGCAGGCCCTTGCCCAGGGTCGAGCAGCAGCGGGAGGAGAAGCCAGCTCCCTCTGAGGCTGCGGGGAAGCCACAAGTCACAGAATCACAGAGTGGCCAAGCTCAGTGCACTGCTCCAAGGCCACGTGTGATGGGTGGCACCAGCGGCGTTAAACGAAAGGAGCTTGCGGAATGTGCAGTTTGTTGTTGTGATATGAATTAGACTTCATGTCCTTTCAGGTGATCATTTTGGGATGACTTATGCCCTCCGACTCTAGCTGTGAGTAACTTGCTCTGCAAGGACATCTGTGACTGCCCTACCTTTTCATCCCAAAATAACAAGCTCTTGAAACCACTTTTGGAATCAGGAACCTAATCAAACTCTGACTTGAGAGCCTTCCTTGTATCCATTGTGTGCCCTTCCCAACGCTCTCTCTCTTCCCCTTCCTGCAAGTGTCACACTGCGTTCCTGAAAGCCCCGGGTTTTTCCCACAGGTCAAGCCACACAGCAGAGAGCAATTAGTGCTGACAGTCGGTGTGGCATCCATCTGCTGCTGTGGAGTAACTCCTGCCCGCAAATGATGGGGTGCACGCAGCTGGTTGCTCATGTACGCCTCTGCCTGGCAAGAAATCCCGGCTCAGTGCTACATCCTGCTCCAGCCTCCTCCTGCAGTAATTAACTGGGGAATTGATCTTGTTTGGAGCTCCTAATGTCTCCGAGTCCTTGGCTTTTGTGTCTGAGCTTTGCTCAGAGAAGCTTTGACTGCAAGTTCCATCCCTGAATAAGGGTCTGACCCGGCAGACCTTCAGTGCTTGAGTGGGCACGTGCCTTTCACCCCGTGAGGTGGGTCCGGCACCCACCTCCGGCGCTGGCACCTGGAGGAGGGGGTAAAGGATCGTCAGCGCCGCCCAGCCTCCAGCGTGTCGGGCAGCTGCTCTGTGAACGTGGTCTCTAGCCGCAAAGTGCTGTAGTTTGGGGGGGGAGTCCTGGGCAGGGGGCTCTCCTGCGGCAGCGGCAGGCGCAGGGCGGTGTTGAAGGTGGGCAGGTCCTCGTCGATGCAGACGGGGTTGTCGTGGCCCTGCCTCTCCGCGTCAGTGACCTGTGGGGGCTTCCCCGGCCCTTCCCTCTTCCGGCCGCTCCACCACTTCTTTGCCTTCTGCCACTGGCGCCGCATGACAATGGAGAGCGAATCGATGAAGAAGACCTCGATGATTTCAATGACGCAGACAACCGAGCAGCTCATCCAGAGCCCCAGCTGGCCGCCCAAGTTGGAAAGAAGGTTGACGAGCTGCGAGAGGAGAGCGTGGGGTCAGTGGTTCCAGCGGGCGCCAGGCGCCTGCTGCAGGGATGCGGCACCCAGGGCTTGTGGCGAGCCCTCCCCTGCCCGCTGTGGGGCCCCTGCCGCACTGCTGCGGGTCAGTGAGCTGTGGGCTGCCCATGGGACTGGGGGCAGCCTGGAAAGCTGCACAGGGCTGGGCCATGCTGGCTGCCGGCTGGGACCCCTCCGTGGCCAGGCGACAGCCCCCAGCCTGGCAGCAGGAAGGAAGGGGCATCCTCGTGCGCCCGCTCACCGTGTTGGTGGGGTTTTCCGAGATGAACCTCTCGTTCAGGTCTTTGTAGAACACCATGAGGTTCGCCAGGTCCGTTCTGAGAGGAGAAACAGAAGGCGGGCTGAGGGTTTAGTAAAACAATAACATGAAACATACTGAAAAACTATGCAAATAACCAGTTGGACCAGTAGGGCTGGGCCACTGAGGGAGCTTTTTCCCCAATTGCCATCATTAAGGCTGCTGAGATTGTATCTGAGCTTGAGGTGCAAGCTACAAACATATAAATGGCAACTTACTTGTTCAGCTTCTTGTTGATTTTCTGTCCTTTGTCCCAAGACAGAACTCGAAGCATCCAGTCCTGAGAAAAAATACAGAAAATAGTGCTATAGCTGTGCGTGCTCGGGCAGAAGCTCAGGGTCTGTTAGCTCTTCAAGCTGTCGCAGCCGAACAGAACTGGAACTGACCTCGGACACGATAGATGGCCACTGGGCGATGCTGGTGGTGAGTGCCCACTCCTTGAAGCTGCAGGGAAAGGCAGGCTGTGAGCCAGGAGCCCGGGTGCCCATGCAGCCCCCGGCCTCAGGCATCAGGCAGGACTCACCTGCAGGCGTCCTTGCAGATCTGCTGGCAGCCCAGCTGCTCCTTCACAAACTTCTCGTGCAGCCTGTAGTAGCAGTACACTGTGAGAAGGGAACACAATGGGTATCTGAGAAGCTGGAAAGAAAAGCAATGATCTTTTGCTGCCTGCGCTGGAGTGGGGCGAATGGGGTGCAGATGGCCCCTGCGGCCATCACCTCTGTGACGGAGGTAGCGAGAATTCCCCACAAATTTTGCAGAACACTGAGGACTGGCCGTCGCTTGCTGTGAGCATGCACGATTGCCTCACGCAGCCGAGTCCTCCACTCCAGGCTCCCGCAGTGCGCAGATGACAAGCCACCAGGAAAGCTGACAAACAATCGAAGCAAGAGGCAGCTCCCACGCCCCGCGTGGGCTGCAGATCCCCTCCCACCCGCCGCGTGGGGCCGGGCACAGGTGGGGCCGGGCCGTGCCGTGCTGGGGGGGCGCGAGGTGCCCTGGCACTTACTCCAGTTGGGGTACTTCTTGTAGTTGCAGTACTCTGCCCCAGAGGGCAACGGCTGTGCATACTGGGCGCAGCCGCAGGACTCCACCATGGCCTTCTGGAAGCAGGAGTGCAGGCAAATCTGTGGAGAAAATACAAAAACTGGTGCTTTGGAAATGCAGACAGCGGCCCTGTGCTCGTGCAGTGCTGTCCCTGGCTCCACAAAACTTCCCCTGCTCCTGACAGCAGCAACAAGACGGGAACTGCAGGCTCTGCCAGCCGTGAGCACCAACAGACAGAGTTGTGGAGGGTTTAGATGTCGTGCAAGAACAGGAATGTAATCCCACGTCAGGGGGGATTCTGTGCACGCCCCCTTCCCTCCCAGCCCCGCTGCCGTTCCTCCCACAGCCACGGAGGTTCCCAGTCTGCTGCGGGACCTGCCCGTGGGTCAGCAGCAAGGTGGGGAAGGGACTCGGCAGTGAAAATGTTCACAGCTCCCATTTGTGTTGGTGCACTTTTGGAAACTGGGAGTTGGATTACAGAAGGGCGGTAGAGTCAGTGTTTTGTGCTAAAATTCTTCATCAGTTGGAACAAGTGTGCACAGAGCTTTTCTGTTAGAAATCTTAGTGATCTTTTTTTTTTCCCCCAATCCCAGTCCTCTTGAGCCCTGAGTTCTGGTGAAGAACTGCTACTAAAAAACTGAGATATTGACAGGCAAGATCACAGAGACACTACAACACAGCAGGTGTCGGGTACAATACTCTAAAATAAAAATCCAGCCTAGGCGCAGGCTTTGCAGAAGGCAGCAGCTACCGTAGTTATCATGATTCTGTTGTTCTGACACACTCCCAGAGGAACCAATTACAGAAACCAAGCAAAATTAGTGGAAACTTACTCTGTAAACAAACATCCTGCTATCTGGATACTGATTAGATGGTATCTGTTATTCGTGGAGTCCTAAAGGTCACCATTTCTGGCTTCAAGGGTTACTAAGCTGCAACATTTACTTGGCCAATGTTTTCAAGTCTCACATTGCTTGAAAGTTGCCTAATGAGCCCATGTTCTCTCTTTATCTAACAGGGTGCCTAAGGGAACTTCAAACATCAACCACTTAGGAATAAAACCTGGATTCTAAAAAGTGCTGTGGTATTTTACATCAGTGATTAAGAGCAGTGACCCTGTGCCTGCACTGTTAACAATCTTGGATTCTGAACTGCAGACCAGTGCAGAGTTTTTTACGAAGGTAGTTTTCAAGCAGTTGATAAAATCAAATGCAGTAGAGATTTACCTGGAGGGAATAGCTCTTGTTGTAGAGATTTTCTACTGGTATGTCATCTCCGGTCTCTGTACAGTCGCTGTAGGGTTTGCTCAGCTTGCGGGACCGAGTCTGAGAACCAGAAAAGAACAGGTCTTGAGTTTTGGATGTCACAGAGAAACCAGGGCATTTAGCTGCAGTTCGTTACAATCCTAAAGCCTCAAGTGGTGGGACAGGTGCGAACTGCACGCTTACCCTCTGCCACCTCAAATTATTGAACGGGTTTTCTGGTCAGCAGTGCCCCTTTCCCAAAGGCTGCTTTATGCAGCTGGGTTATCTGCTGTCCCCATACCCCGCCCCTGCAGGCATGCTCTGATGGCATAACGGTAGCAGCCGGGATTCTCCCCAACACGTCGCTCGCAGGCAGGATTTCTCTCGCTGCACTGTGCACCATTTATCCTGGAGAGGAAGCACGTGGGCTGTGCAGACCCACACTGTCCCGAGCTGCTGTGCTGGCTGCTCCTGCTCTGTGGGGAGCAGCACTTCAGGCTCCACTAGCGCTCAGCAGCACCTCTCCAACATCACTCCAAACAAAATGTTTGTATCTCCTTCAGGACTGTTTCCATGAACTGCTTTGACCTTTCTCTGGGTTGATTGCTAACGGCTTTCTCTGTTCTGCAGGAGCTCTGAAATGCCAAGTGCTGCGCCCGTGCCTGAATTCAGGAGCCCTCAAATTCGCCAGACCCGGTTCAGGCAACACCCTCTGCTCCCCGTGGCCTGCAGCACCTCCCTCAGCCCCCAACTCCTGCTGTCTTTCTGCTGTAATTGTCCACTTTATAGCACAGAATGTGGCCTGAAACAACACGAAATGTCGCACATCTCGGTATCCTTTCACCTATATTTCTGAAAGGAGTTGGAATCAGTGGCTGATCCTTCAAGGGATCGGTTTAGTAGGAACCGATCAATGCCGCCTGCCTTGGAGGCACTGGCTATAGACCAACAGGTTACCGAGGTCAAGCCTGATAGCAAGCTGCACCGCTTCCGGCTGCACTGTGGACATGCTAAGTCTACAAGCACAGATTTGGCAATAGAAGGCTCTGGCATGCTGGTGCAAGTTGTTTCCTTTAGAAATACGCTCAGACCTCTTTGGGGAACACAGAAACACGTGATCTCAGTGTTAGAGACGGCCAAATTCCGAACACCAAATGGAACCAGCTGTTAATAGTCACTCTTTTAACATCTGCAGACAGTCTAATGCCAGCATGCCTGCCTCAGAAAGTACTCTCTGGCAGATGATAGATTCCTTGTATAGATTTTTTTTTTTTGTCATGGTTTATACCTCTACAAAAGCATACTTGATCATTCAGGTGCTGAAATAATTTCCAAACTAAATATTTAACTGAAGTACTGAAACTCCTACCAAGGAATGCCATGTTTGCATTCCAAACACCTTGGAATATTTTTAGAGGGGGGCGGTCCCAGTCCACAGCAGAAATCCATCAGCGATGGCCCAGGCGCTGACGTCTGTGCCTGGAGAGCGGCACTGGCCGTGCCCGGGCCGAGGGAGCGGCACCGGCTGCGCCCGCTGTGTCCCCCCACAGCCCGGGCTGCAGTGCGGGGCTGAGCCAGCAGCCAGCTGCTCCGCTGATACATTGGGATGCAATCTGACCACTTCTTCATGCCAGATCTTCTAAACACAGCCACCAGGATGTGTTTGCTCCTGGTTTTACACCATGTGCAATAGTCTAAACCTACTGTGCCAGGGAAGTGTTGTAGTCAGCATTGCGCTCTACCTACAGTGACCTTCTCCCCTGCAGTGTAAGAGTTCCAGAGGAGATGCTGTTCTGTGAGCCTGCCTCCTTTCCACCGTTCTCATTCTGATGCCCTCTATTTGCTTTTTGGTTTTCAGGCTGCATTTATCCCAGCAGGTTGGCCAAGCAGTTGGCGCCCCAGTTTTCCAGATGGCTGGAAGACAGTTAACAATTTGCACATCTTAAAACTGTCAGCCCTGTCCTTAATGTCTTTTCTCATGCGTGGACTATCTCGATCTGGCACTCCCAGCCAGGCAGATAGGGCAGATAAGCGCTGGCTGATGCCTTTGACCCAGCCATCAGAAAAAAAAAAAGAAAGGGCAGAACTAAACGGCTCCCTTAACAGCCCATCCAGATGAAAGGGGCCTGCTGGCACTGCTTTCACTGCCCTACTAAGGGAAGGAGCCCCTTGGGTCAGGTGCCTTGTCTGCGCTGCACCAGTCAGGGAAATTTGGAGCACCCCATGAGGCTGGCAAAGGCAGAACCACTGCCAACAAAGTTATCTTTGCAGCTGGGATAGTAAGAAACCAAACCAAATGAGGTATACACCCCCAAAACTGTTGTGATTTGGTTTCCACAGACCCGACCCTAAAGCAAGCTGCCACTGTCCAGCTCAGCCCCTCCTGACCCTGCAGCCTGCTGGAGCCAAACCGGGTGCTCGCTCACCCCGTGCTGCAGCTGTGGGCTTTGCTGTGAAAACAACAAAACCCTGCAAAGCCAAAGGGCTGAAGAGAAGGGAGAACAAACAAAACCCCCAGTAGCTGTAGGCTCATGAAGACCTGATTTTCCACCTGCACAAAGGAGAACTGCATTCAGCAAAGTGCTATTGCAGGATTTTCCTGTGGGCACTTGAGCTGTGCAGACGAGGCACTAGGTGCCCTCCCAGCTGTGGCTATGTTCGAACATGGTCTCAGCTCACACCTGCAGCTGCTTCAGGGGAATGGGGCCATGCACCTGGAAGCAAGATTGCAGCCACTCACAAAGTGCATCCCAATGGAGGTGGCCGCTGCAGTCTCAATTTCCGTGCCGATGTCCTCAATGAAGGGATATTCATCTTGGTCGTGGACAATGATCTTGGCTCCTGTTGATGTCACCAGGAAGGGGTTGTAGTCTGCTTCATCTATGTACAGAACAACCTGCAGCCCTGAAGGACACAGAGGCAGGAGCCGTGTTACGCCAGAAGCCAGAGCCAATGGTTCTGGCCAGGGTGGGCAGCGGTTGCTGGGCACTGTCTGCCCGTGGGCGCAGCTGTAAGGACCGAGCGATGCCTCTTGCAGTGCTAGGTTGAGGCCTGACCCTCTGCAGCCCCGGGTACGGCAAACAGCCAGTGTCTCCTCAGAAGGCAGCTGAAATTACTTTGAGAAGTTATATAACCGGGAAGCAGCAATTTCAGATGGAAAACATTAGTGATGCAATGATATTATCTTTGTATTCTCTGGCAATCGTTTGCACTAGTTCAAACAAGCACTTCCCCAATCAGGCTGCACATCTAGAGCCAACACATCAATCACTCTCCAGCAGGATCCAGTTTGCTGCACCGCTCGCTCCCTGACAGCTCCTCTGCCAGCCAGCTCTCCTTACCGTACTCGCTGCCCCCGGTGGAGGTGCTCAGGACCGTCCCGTTCTCCCCACTGTTGAAGGTGTAGCAGTTTCCGTGCAGGGGATGATGGAAACGAGTGAAGTGCCTGAGAAATCAAATATTGTTACATTGCCCTCTGCAGTTTTAACCATCTCTGGCAGAAGCTCAGCAGGTTTGGACTTATTTTTTGGCAGAGACATAGCGGGACAGGATTTTTTTTCCCCTTAGCAGTGCCTTCCTCCCACGCCCCCCCCCCCCCCCCCNATTTAACAGCACCAGGAAATGAAAAGTTTAGGAGGTTTTCATGTAGGAATGGAGGCTGAGAGGCTGGAGAAGCAGAATTTACTGAGCTAGCAGGAAGGGGGCAGAGCCCTTTTTCATTCAACAGTCAAGTTTCTAATGGAGCATAAATCTTCATTTTTCAGAAAAGACGTCAAAGCCACTGCCGTGTAGGAGAGGCACAGGAAACACCCTCACAATTCAAGCACATTCATGTTTTTTTTTCCTGAGAATCTCCCCTCCCACTCAAGCTTCATTCTTCATTCCAAGACAACATACAATATTTGCACGATTACAGACATAAAGCAAATGCTTGCAGGAAAGATTGAGCGATACCTGCTGAGCTGACAGCTACAGCACAGCTGGCTTTGCACATGGCAGTGGGGAAAGGGCTAAAGCCGTGTACAAGCGCGTTTCTATCGTGATGGCTGCACGTGGGAGCTCTGCTGTAACCCCCAGCATTAAGGGATGACTCCCCTGCCACCGGGGCACACAGGAACTGCACTGCAGCAATCGGAAGCAGGTAGACCCTATTCTGTCCACAGAATCTAGTTTTATCTGAAATGTGGACAGAAGAAACTAAGACTAATAGAATTACAGACTGTAACTGAAGTTTGTAAGACTAGAAAGTTTGCTTTCATTTAAAAATGGAATGCTGGAATTCAGCAGACACCACATACTGGACATGTATTACACACATGGAAATAAACTGTTAAACTGGCAGGTATTCTCTGTGCACTGACCTTTTGTCACAAGATAGGCCATCAAAAAAACATGTCAGTAGAAGGTCATCAGCAGAATAACTCAATTCTTCTTTAGTCTCCAAGGGAATCTGAGCCATGATGTTCATGTAATGCAGCTTGTACCACTCTTGGATAGCATTAACACCAGAACTGAATGTATAAAGTGCACACTCACTGCTGTTGTTTGCATCGCACTGACAATTACAAAGGGGAAGAAGCGTTTGAGATGGAAAGGAACGATGTGTTCTGTGAAGTACGCGAGGTATCATCTCTTTCTCACAACAACAATCACATATTGCAGTGGTAGCAAGGGGACAAAGGAGCATCAAAGACTTTTCATTTGGGGCTGAATGGTTTAGCCAAATGTTTCAGACCCACAGGAAAGGTCACGGGTGGCACTAAGTCTATTTGGACTTCAGGAAGGTATTTCTCTTCCTGAGAGCTGGAGATGAGTCTGCAGGCAGCTGCAGAGGCATGGCAGAATGGGCAAAGGAGCAGACGCCGTTTGATTCACTACCACGCCACTAAGCAAGCAATAAATCTGGCCAGTGGGATACCAGCCCCAGCCCCTTTGATGCCCCACAAGGAATGTGCTGGCCAAGGAAGGGAGGCACTCACCAGCTGGAAGCCAATGATGTCGTTTGAATCCCCAGAGTTCACTATGGACGAGTCCTTGTGGAAGACCTTGCCATCGACCTTCCTCTTCCGGCTGGTGTGGAGGTCAGTGGCAATCCTAAAGGAGTCCTCAAACTTCAGCAGTGGGATCTGCCTGAAGAACTGCCTCTCAGAGCTGTTCCAGTCGCCCGCCGCCCGCCGCACCTTGGACTTGCCCTCTGAGAATCCATAGAAAGTCTCCAAGGCTTTTTTTGTCTCTTGGTCCAATTCATATAAATACTCTTTCATCGAACTGTACCTGCATTGGAGAAAATGTGAGAAAATTATCGTTTGCCTCATCTCACCACGTGCATTGCCTGCTGTGCTACGAATCCCTCGGGTGGGCTCTTTGTCCCAGACTCACATCGATCTCCTTTGACCCCACTAATTCAAATCAGCGTGGGCAGGGGCAGCGATGCCCCTGACATCTCAGGGCTGTCGGGAGCAGGCTGAGCCATGCAGAAACTCTCACAGGCTCCCGGGCTGCAGGAGGTTTTGCTGGCAAACCAAGGAGGCAGTGCACGTGGAAATGTGGCTGCTGCACCTGTGCCAAGTGGCACCCGCAGAGCTGGCGGGGGGGCCGGGGGGGCAGCTGGCAACAGACCTCAGCAGAAAGAGTGATTTGGCAGGAAAAAAACATTGCTGATTGAAACAGCCAGCGTGTCCCAAAAGCGAAGAAAGAGGTAACAGAGGAGTGATGGCTGGTGCCTTTCCAGTCTTCAGGAGATGCTGCTGCTTATAATCCTGGAACATCAGCCCTGGCAAAAAGGGAATTTGAAGAGAACCACAGACCCAGCCAGGGACTGTCTGTAGCAGAAAGCCAAGTGGAGTGATCAAGCTCAGCAGGCAGCAAGTGAGGGGTGTGACTGTAATCCGCAGGTGCCTGAAGAACATTAGGAGGTGGATGCGCTACTCAAAGCACTGCAGAGGGAAACCTGCTGCTGGAAGAGCTGCAGAAGGGCAGCAGCACCGCACAGCGGGATGAGCTGGGGATGGGGCCTGGGGCAGCACGGGGACAGGAGCAAAGCAGGGGCTGCCGGAGCCCCAGAACCTGGCCTTACTTGTAGGGGTTGATGTTGCAGATGGTGACAGCGGGGAAGGGCAGCTTCTGGAACTGGACGGTGACGGACACTGACGCACTGTAGTAGTCCATGATGAGCTCGGCGCACTGCCAGAGGATCAGCCCCACGGCGCTCAGCGTCAGCAGGATCCAGATGAACCGGCGCAGCCGTCCCCGGGACACGACGATGCGCCGGCAGCCGTGCGTGTTGGTGTTGAGGCAGTACCAGCGCATCAGCTCGCTGAGCGTGGGCGCCTGCGGGCCCCGCACCGGCAGCGTCTTCTTGATGCGGGCGGTGATCTTCTTCCCGGGGGGCACGGCGCTGCCTGCGGCTGCGGAGAGAGCGGGGCTGAGC
>VXAV01000104.1:27964-85781 GCA_013399715.1 Alectura lathami
AAAGTGAAGCTGGCTAGGACAAGAGGGAAAGGGAAACTGCTTTGCCTTTTTTATTTTATTTTATTTTATTTTATTTTATTTTATTTTATTTATTTTTTTTTAAGTGTTCTGGAATGCCTCTTTCAGGTTCCATGCACGGTTGCGAAAATGTCGGTCTGGTGGATGAGTGAGCTCACGGTGACCGCAGGTTAGGGAGGAGGACGCTGAGATGGAAGAGGGTGAGTTTGGGGCTGGAGTGTGGCGAGGGAGATGATGTCAGGAACATGGGAACATGCAGAACAGGAAGAGTGAACCAGAGGAGTGGTGATTAACCGGGAAGGGCCACGCTTCTTCCAAGCCCTCGGAGCCAGTGCCATGTCATTTCTGTTTATTCAATTTGCTTAAAAATCTGTCTCAAGGAAGCTCTGACTCCCCAACAGCCCCAAGCTTTCCCTACGGCCACAGAGCTCTACACAGGTTGTGAAACTGATCACCCAGAATTTGTGTGTGCTCGTCTAGGGGTGCTTTTGGAGGGGCTCCCAGTGCAGCTTTGGTTCTAGTTCTTGCAGGCTCAGGCTACCTGGTTCTAAAAATGTGAGCCTGGATTTAAGCTCAGCTTCTGCAGGCGTTGTAGGAGCGTTAGGCTCTGCGCTAGTGCTACCAGGAAGGTAAGCCTCAAGGCTGTGAGCACCAGGGATGATGAGGGCACCAGGAGGGAGCATTTAGTATTTGGAAATGCTCAAAGCCACCCTTCAGGTCAGTAAAATATTCAGTTCCCAGCCCTTCCCAGTGTTGCCAGGCTCAGGGAGACACCGTGGGTGTATCAGAGGGACACAGCCTTCTGGCTCCCAGTGCCCCACCTCCGGCCTCGTTGGCATGCTCACTCAGCTCTGGTTGCTGCAGCAGTCATGTGGAAAAGTCACCCTTGATGTCAGCCAGGTTTAAGCACCTCGCACCTGTCACGGGAGTATTCGTTCACGTCATGTTTTCAGGATGTCGGTTTAGTTCTGGCTGAGAAGAGCAGGAACTCGGCTTCCAAAGGCAATGTCACGGCCTCAGTTTGGTTTTGGTGCCAAGTGGGACCTGGCTCATTTCTGCAGCCAGCTTGTGAATGACCAGACTGCAGATAAAATGGAAGATGAACAGGGTTGCCCCCTTTAAGCAGTGGGATGGCACCCACAGAGGTGTTTACAGGCAGGGATGCAGCTGGCTCTTCACTCCAGAGCTCCACGTCACTGCTGCTTTTGGGCACAAGGGCTGCTTTGGCAGCAGATCAGGATGTTCAGGAGATTATGTGAGGTCTCGTAGCCACTGTGAGGCACCTCTGCTTGTGAGCAATTGTTGCCTTGTTGTTATACGGCTGAGGGAGGTGACTGTTAGCCTTGGAAAGCCGGGATTTCCTGCCCTCTGTATTATTAAACCCCTAGCTGCTCCTGTTGGGTCTGGGGCTATTCCTAGAAGACAGAGGAATCAAAACTTTTCCCTCCCAACCGTAGCTTTTGCTGAAACAATCTGCTAGTGTTTGTTTTCCTCGTTGGGATGAGTTTATCAACAAATCTGAGCCATTTGATTGTGTTGGTAAGCTTTCCAGTGGATGCCAACACTCCTGATGTGTTTGCACAACACCTGGCACAGCACAGCTTTGGTCTCAGCTCAACACTAGTGTGCAGGTGCCAAATACCCTCCGAATTTCCCTTCCCAGCTTTCAGAGTTCATACCCCCAAATTTACTTCATGCTGCTCTTGTGGGAGCAAATGAAATAGAGGAATTTCTGAAAAGGAAATGGAACAGTTGGTGTTGGTTAAGAGCTGGATTTTGTTCTTGATGTGTCTTCATTATATTATAAAAATGTATACCTGTACAGTAACCATCTCAATTTCTGGCCTCTATTGACAAAGAGGCTCACAAACCTCTGGGGCCCTTTACCAAGGGTTAAAGCAGGCTGTCAGCTAGCTCTAAAATCATTAATTAGCTCTTACAGCTCAGCTACCAGGTATAGGATTAGTGCAGGAATTACTATTTAAATTTTGCAGGCTAGGGTTATGAAGGCATCAGAGTGGCCGCTTCTGAGCTTTTAATTGCTTATAATCTGCAAAACATCTTGAGATTTTTCACAATGTGAAACTAGAGCTTTTCCTAGCGTTATTCTTTGATGGCAGCAGAATCCACCGCCATGTTCACCATTTGTGACCCCTTCCGTTTTGTACAGGTTGAGGGCTGGGAGAAGGGAAGGGAAGGATTATCACCGCCATCACCTAAAGGGGATTAAGTGATTTGTCCAGGTCATACAGAAAGCGAGAGAACAAGCTGTAAAATAAGAGAGTGCCACACGTGTTTAAATTCATTCTTCCTGTATGCTAGCCTTTAAATATTTATTAGATCCAGATTATTTTTTTGAATAGAACTAGCAGTGTGCCATCCTGTGATGCACGTTTCCATTGTGCAGCCAAGTATTAACTTTTAGAGGTCCTGCACCTTAGCAGGGAGAGACTTGAGCAAGATCCCTCCATGCTGCCTGAGCACCTTTGTCAGAGGGAGCTGGCTTTGGATAGGGATCAGAGAATCACTGCCAGCTCTGGGATCTTCCTGAGGGATCTCCCTGATGGCAGGGCAGGAGCCAGCCACACCTCACCCTCACCCCTGCCCAGCATCCGGGCCCTGCTGACGCTGCTCACAGCACAGGCGCACGCAAATTGCGTCTCAGGCTGCCGTGAGAAGCCAGTGCCCCGTTGTATCACGCTCTCCTCGTGCAGGAATGGGAGGGCAGAGGGAGGTGGACAGCCTCAGAGGAAAGGCAGCTCCTCTGGGGAGGGGTTACCCCTGTCCCAGTTACCACCCACACCCGGCACTCGGGGCACGCGGCATCTCCTCCCAGGGCACAGCGCGATGCAGCCGGCAGGGCTTGGTGCTCAGCGAGCGCAGGACCCTGGGGGTCCCACTCTTCATCTTGGTTTTAAAACATTGCTACAGTACAGCTTCTTGGCTGCGGGGAGGAGCTTTCTTTCCCCTAAAGAATCCTGCGCTTAGGGCACACCACAGACAAAGCCATTGCTTTTAATTCCTGACACTCCGGCTACAGAACCCCATTCTAGTAGGGGAGTCCCTGCTGGAGGGAGCAACGAGCCGTAAGGGATCTGCCAAGAAAACCCACCTGGCACAGCTGCACCAAACCTGGCAAAGCCCTTACGGCAATCACATCCAAATAACGTGTTTCACATCTCTGAAATACAGTCGGAAAGCAATGGAGAAGAAGGCTTGAAATCAACCCTCCAAGCATACAAGAGTATTTAATTAGTGACAGAGAATGGCCCAAGCAATTAGTTAGATGAATACCTCCCATCTACATTTCTTGCTTTCCCAACAGAAAATGTGCTTGTTTTTTTTTTTTTTTTAAACCACAACAGATTTTGTTGCAAAAAATAGAAAGTTTCATTTAATTTTAATGTTTCAACTAAAAAAAAAAAGTTATGATGAAAATGTCTTAATTAGAGGTAACTGGGTGGTGTGGGGAATCCATGAAGCAGAAATACAGTTTCTCTCTTTTTTTTTTTTTTTTTTTTTTTTTNGAGCTTGAAAAAACGATTTCAGATTGAAAAAGGAATTATTTCTTATTTTGCTATTTTTCAAAAAAAAGTTACCTTATCTTTTCCAATCCTTTCTCACTACAATCAGTGTCTGCTTCTATACCACACACCTCACTTGAAGCAACAAACACAGTTCTATGTACAACGTACACGTAGGGCTCAATACTTTGTGTGAAGGTGGCTGAGACACTCTTGCAGTCCACAGACTCGGTATGGCAATGATTTCATCACACAGCACTGAAGAAGTAGAATAAGAAACAATTGAAGCAAATACATTTTTCCCCAAAAGAAGTGTCAAAGGATAGTTTTTACTTAGAAAAAAAAAAAAAAAAGCTCACATTTGCCTAAAAAAAGCCATCAAAAAAAAAAAAACTACTACTCAAAAATGTCTATTTACAATCTGAGACAAATATTCATTTACTCTAGTTTCACTGAATTAATTACTTGCACCCATTGACAACCTAACCAGGAATTTGTGTCACTCAAATCTACTTTAACAAAATTAAATATTTACCCCTTTCTGCAAGGAGAGTTGCAAAATAACCACAGTTTCCCTGGCAAAATCCTGTGAAAGCTGACGTTTCCTACACTTTGGCGCCTCAGGATGTTAGGAAACACCTGCACACAGCATCCTCCCGTTTCACCCCTGAGCAGTACAACCTGTCCTCCCAGGGAGGGAAGAGCACGCTGCAGAGAACCAGCTACATCAGTTACAGCACGGGACAAAGCAGAAGACGCACACCTCTGCTCCAGAGAGGCTTTGTTTGGTATCAGATAAAGCCCGGTGGGTTAATGAAGGGAAGGAGGCACGGTCAAGGCTGATCTTTGTCCCATCAAATCAACGCAAACTGCTTTTGTGTTCAGTGGAGGCAGAAGTTCACCCAGGGTTTCAACCAGTGACATCCTCCAGGGGGGCAGCGAGGCCAGCTGTGAACAATAACAAGACCTGGACACAAATTTTGCAAAAGGAAGCAATTTTTTTTTAAAGCAAAAATAAAAAATAAAAATAAAAAGAGAAAGCGCTAAAATAATTAAAAAAAAAAAAAAAAAGAAAAAAGAGAGAGGGAGGAAGAACAGCAAAAAAAACCTTCAGAAACAGGGCAGAAGGGCTCAAAGCAAAGCAAGCTTGGTGGTGGATGAAGCACAGTGTCGTTGACCTTGGCAGCCTATTGAAAACCAAGGCTCACATCTAGACACAGGTCTCTGGTGAAATGAACTGGGTAACCTCGGCTCAGTTTGGGGGTGTGGTACGTGTGCGTGGCAGCAACAGCGTGGCAGACCCTCCTCGTGGGAAGCCCTGAAATGAGTGAGGGGAAAGAGGGTGCTGGCAGAGAAATCCTTCCAGATCAGGGATTGCCAGGCAATCCCGTGTGAGTGCAGAGGGTGGCAAGCAGAGGGCAGTGTTTCATGCTAACAGCGCTAAGCAAGGGCTCGTTCTCGAAGTGAAGGCATGGAAGAGAGTTAAAATGTCACTGTCGGTGTTGGGAATCCTCGGGGAAGGTCAGCTGCAGTTTGAGTCCCTGGAGAGTTCTGCTGCTCTGGGTTCCCCTAAGCACGACCTTCATGTGGCAGCAGTTGGAAGGCACTGGAACGCCAGATGTTGCCCCAAGCATTGTTCCTAGAGAAGTTGGTCCATAGCTAGAAGCCAGAGCTCCTTTTACACGGGGTGGAGGAGTCGTCTCAGTGGAGGTAGGTAGGCTGGTTCCATCGGTACCAAGATCTGCGCGCAACACAGGGAATAAGAGCTACGGTTGCCATGCTGTTACCTTTTCCCCTTGAAATAAAAACCATTCCTATGCTGTTTGCAGTCCTGCTTAGACTTGGCGGCCAGCAAGCAATGCTTTGCCCTGTAGGAAGCTCACAGCAAATCCTCTGTCTGTGTAAGCAGCCGCCTGCTTTGAGCTCGTGGTTTCGCACACCTGGCTGCTGGACTTCCTCTGTGTTAAGAGCGGGGCTGATTCACGGCACGGGGTGATCCGTGACTCAGAGGCCAGAAGCTACACGTAATGCCCTCTGCTCTCAGCTGCCTTCCCTAGCATCATCGCTGTCACGTGCGGTGAGCAGCAGAAACCACGAGCGCAGAGAGCTCAGAGCTGCACGGGCTGCAGCGAAACAACGATGAGGGCTCTGAGCCCATGCGTGTGCCGCAGTGCTTTTTTGCATCTAAAGGCAGGGCAGAGGGAAGTCTGTGTTCTGGTTTTGTCTGCTGTTGTGGAGTCATTACTCTGCAACAGAGCTCTCTGCCCGGCGCTGCAGAGTGGCCTGGCTGTGGAGAGGTTTACTGAAGCAGAAACAGCAAAATCGGCCTTCCTCTGCTTCCTCCACACAAGGAATTAATTCAGTACCGTCCTTATGGGTATAGCTTCCATCCAGATTTTTTTTTTTTTTTTGCTTCTCTAATCATCACAGTCTTTCAGGCAAAACTGGGCTGGCTTCAACCAGAAAATAGCCACATGCCAAGAAGCTTCAGGTTAGGCATGAATCTTCGTGTAACAACAAGCCACCGTGTAGCTCAGCATTGCTAGAGCCTCTAAGGGGCTGCACGCTCTGCTCTAAAGCCCCACTGCTCTCCTCTCATCCAGCACCCACGGGACTGAGCCATGTTCCCCCCACCTTACCCTGAAGAGTTGAAACCGGACGAGTTCATGGCAGCTTTGGAGTTGCTCTGGGCTGTGCTGGGGCTGCTGGCATGGAGGGCACTGCCAGGGGACGAGGGTCTGCTGGAGTTCCCTGGGGAACACGATGATGTTACTGCGCGGCAGAGAGAGCAGAGTGAGGCTGGGATCTCCCTTCCATGCCAAGGAAAGTCCAAACCCTTCCAGCATCCCGTTCCCACCCCGTGCTGGAGCAGCGCAGAACCTGTCCCCAGCACTCCCCTCGCTTGGCTGCTGGATGTGCCTGGCTCCCAGACATCAGCACCCCAGTGCCATTTGCCTAGGATCATCCTGGGAACGTTCCCATGCCCAGGAAGGTTTCCATGCCTTTATCCCAGCCAAGAGAAAGACTCTGCCCTTCTCACCCCCTGCACACCAGCTATGCAGCGCTACCTCTCCGAGCCTCTGTGGCATAATGGCTGGCTAACAGGGCCCAAAAGCCAACCAGCCAGAGAGCAAGAGCAGAGGAAGGAGGGACGGAACAGCGGTGAGATGGTTTGTCAAGGCTTACCTGTCCCAGGCATGGTGCTGTGCACCGGGTTGACAGAGAGGGGCCCCAAGGACCCTGAGGTAGAGACCTGAGAAGGAACAGAGGCAGATGGTCAGCAGCTGGCACTGAGGGTGTCAGTCACAAAGTGCCACTCCTTCACGCTCCCTTCAGGGCGTGCTGGCACCCAGGCAGACTTTTACCAGCATCTGAACCTCCCACCAACACACCACGCCTATTCCTGTGCTGTTGTACAAGGCCCAAATCCAGGGCCAGGTAAAGAAACCAGAACGAGCATTGTATGTGCCTGACTCTCTCCACACAGATCTAAATTTTCTGGTCAGCTGTGGAAAAGCCTGAAATTAAGCTTTCTGGAAGCGATGAGATGCAGTCAGTAGCAGCCACTGCCCTTTGGATGTTCTCAGTCAGCAACACCCCAGCTCGTTCTGGTCTCGGCACAAATAACCCCGTTTCCTTTGAGGAGCTCTTGATGGGTGAGAATTCTCATGTGACAATTACTAATTTGGTGACTGTCATCAAAGCGAGCCTGGGGCATTTGGTGTCCAACTGTGATATTTAACTGCAGGCAACGCGCTGGTCGGAATGGCTGATGAGCAAAGGCCTGCTTTGCACGATGCGTTCACAGGATGACTGTCCACCGAAGCTGCTGCTTGAAAAATTCAGGGCTTGCAAGCAGCACTTTGTGCTGGCGGCTGTAGACCAAATGTATTGTGCAACAAGTGACCAAACTTCTTGCATGTTTTTCTGCCTTCTAATGGATAATTCCAAAATCCAGAGGATTTCAAGACCAGGTATTGCTTGTGAGTATGTCCCCCCCCTCCCACTCACATGTGCGCCGGTACCAACACCACAGGGATGTTCCTGCCTCTTTTGTACACGTAAGTAACCATTAACCAGCAGAAATGCAGCAGCACCTCGTTATCCCCAACAGCCACTCCGCCAGCAGATTACAGGACACGCTTTCACTAACTCTCACAACAGCTCATTTCTTTCATCTTGCCTGGCAATGAAAATAGATCTGCCCAGACGGGAAGGCACGATACGTGAGAAGGACAAATTGCACCGCTGAAGCCTGTTCAGCATTTCTGCACAGACGGAAACCAACAAACCCTAAGGACACGGTTACCATTGGGTTTCAGACTCAACCAAGCTGCCATGGTGTGCTGCTGGATCCCCCCCAGCCTTGTGACAGCTCCTTAAGCCCAAGCCTCTCACCAGTCTGGAGTTGTAGATGGGTGATTTGATGGGGGATGGCATCGGGCAGCTGATCCGTTTTTCCTTCTGGCGCCGGTTGCAGAACCAGACCCGAACCACCTCCTTCTCCATGGAGAGCTGCTCTGCTATCAAGGAGATCTCCTCTGAGCTGGGCTTGGGGTTCTGCTAAGAGAGGGCAGGAGGTTAAAGAAAGCCCCGAAGATGTTTAACTTACAGCATCAGTGCACACTTCTGCTGCTGGACAAGGGTGGGGTTGGTTGTAAACCGGAGAGGGGAGAAAACTTGCTTCTAAGGGAAAGGGTAAACATTTGGGTGAGAGATTACGTTCTGTGAACCAGAAAGCACCTCTGATTCAACATCAGATCTCATGGAATCAGCAGGGATGAGTCACAGTACCTGGCCCTGCTGTTGCATAAAGCACCACGCTCTTTGATCTTAACAGCACCCTCAACGGCTGCTTGAGGGGAAGCTGGCGGCTGGTGGTCCTCTCAGCACGGCGCAGGACACACGAGCTCCAGGTGCTGTTTGCACACCTGCCTGCACCATCTCCCAAAAGCCATTTCCTCCCTTTCTTCCTCCATCCCTCCTTTATAAATGGAAATAGCAGTGCCTATCCTTTTTCTTTCTGACTCACTTGTTTTCTGGTACATTTGACAGCATTTAGCTCTGTGGTTTTTGATCTGAGTTGGAGACTTCAGGGGAAAAAATAATACCTAGCACAGAGATGCCAAGACAGTTTGCCCATTACAAAGAGTGCCTCATACTAGCTAAAAAATGAGTTGCCCATAATGATCTGAAACGACTCTCTTTGTTCTCATCAACAGCCTGAGAAGGAAAATTTGATATGATCAGATGTGAGAGAGAAAACCAGAAAAAATGAGGGCTGGTCAAGAGCAGTTTTGATAAGAAATTTTCAATAAATGATGTAGTCCCATTGATTTAAGGTTCTGCTCGCTCTCTGCAGCGATTTTTCTTGAAAACTTTGGTGCTTAAGAAGTGAAAGGCTCCGTTTCCAAGGCAATTCAGCAGCACCCTCTGGAGTGATGCTCTGGTCCCTCCTGTACCCTCAGGAGCTGCCCAGCAAGGCCAGCAGCTCACAAAGAGAAGGGTGCAGAGGGGCAGCTTCTCAAGCATTTTCTAACCTGCTACCAAAACAATTAAGATCTTCTTTTTTTTCAAGGATTCAGTGCTACTACTATGAGCTAGCAAATGCCAAACTCAGAGGGAGGTCACAACACACTGAAACATTCTCCTCTCACATCTTGGAATCTTTTCTCCAGTGTGGAGCGAATGTTGGTCTCAATGCTGGTCCGCTTCTTTCTTTTCCGTCCGAACATCTCGTTCACTGAGGGGTAGGAGCTGGGAGTGCTCATGGAAGAATCCAAAGGAGCAGATTCTGGGAAAAGAGGAAGGGGAAGATACTGATGAAGAGCACAAGTTACTTTCATTCCCAGATCCTTTCTGGGAACTATGGCAGCTCGTGCAGCCGAGGCATTTCTTCAGGTAACGTCACCAACCTGCGTCACTCAGCCACTTCTCCAGCAGGGGTTTGAGCTTGCACATGTTCTTAAAGCTCAGGTTGAGAGCCTCAAAGCGGGAAATGGTGGTCTGGCTGAAGTCATTGCCATAGAGCTTCCCCATGGCGAGTCCGACGTCACCCTGCCAGAGAACATCCAAGTCACAACGTGAGCTCGGACAAAAGCCCTCACCGCTGCCTGCTGTCACCACTTCTCATGCTGCCTCTAGAACAGACGTAGCCTGGTGTCCCAGCCTGCCTTCCAGAGGGAAGGGCTTCTCTTCCCACTGGGGTCTGCCCCACACTGCTGAGCCCTTTTGTACTGTGCAAGGTGTAGGTGGTGAGGTCATGGCAATGAAATACTGGGAAGGATCTGTCTCATATTTGGAAGGGGGTGTTCCAAAGAAAGCAAATCTGCATCTAACCCAGCCCTTGGTCCACGCACTCCTTTGCCACAAACTCCCCACCAATGTTCCTGTCGACGAGGCTGCTCACCTGTGTGAACCCTAATTTGATTCGCCTTTGTTTGAAAGTCTTAGCAAACTTCTCCAGCTCCTCCAGGTCGCTGGGCTCCTCAGATGCTCCTGATGGAGTTAGGTGCTTTGCCACTTGCAAATGCTGGGGTACATCCAGGTGAGGTTCAACGGATGAGCCAGGGAGACCAGAACGGCCCACAGCCTGGTAAAACAATTAAAAAAACATGCACAGAGTCACAACAACAGAAAAACCACAGCTTTCACTGCCATTCCCCCGTAATGAAGCAGTGCTTTACGTAGATGGGTGCTTCTCAGGGTGGGACTGTACACGGGGGGCAAGTTACCTGTGATGCCAGGCTGGGTCCTGGCTGGGAGAGGAGAAGGCTGCCCTGCTGCTGAGGGAAGGAGAGGATGTTTGGCTGCAGAGCTGGGGAGAGAAAAAGGAGACATCTGATCAGATCGGTTCCTCCAAGGCATCTGCTGAGCATCACGCTGCACAGGAAAGGCTCAAGAAGCTCTGAATGGAAAACGCCAGCTAGCTCTTCTTCAAAATATGAGAATTTTGGCCAAGTGTGAACGGCTCAGGTTTTTGGTTTTGTTTTTTTGTTTTTTTTTTTTTTCATGGCCTTTCAGCCTGCAAGGGATTATTAGAGCGAGGATGTAAGTAAAATATTTCAGATATTGATCCCTGCATGTAGCTCGCTAACATGGGGTTGAACTAGGACAGACATTCTATACAGACATCTAAATTTGATTTTAGATGTCAGGTAGCGGGGAATTTATCACATCCTTAGCAGTGATCTCTCCTAGTACTTAATCACTGTAACTGCTGAAAATGTGTGTCTTATTTCCAGTAGACGCTTTGCTGACTCCAACTTTCAGGCACTTGATCATGTTAAACATATCCCGATCCTACAGTTAATCTCGTGAGCCTACCCAATCTGCTCCCGCCTATACATTTCATTTTGAAGTGTCATTTTGACCCTTTCTTTTCTACCCTACCGTATTTCATACAAATTGAATTTCTTTTGGAATACATACACTGACACAAAATGATGAAAGAGAAAAAAAAGAGAGGAAATCTATAAAACTAACAAAAAATAGTATTTATGGACACCGTGTAATTGTTTAGTTGACAAGCTGCCAAGTACAGGCCCATACGTCTTGCAGGGAACGTCCTGAAGGATTTAGTAGCAACCAAAGCAGTGCAGTTCCGTGGAAATTTAGTTCGGTCCTTGAAATTTGTTGTGGGTGATGCCTGTGGAATTTAGGGAGGATTTATAACCTTTCCTGAAACAGGCAATATATTCTATTCATTGGAACTGACAATTATTGGGAAATCTATAGACATTTATGGACTTCTGCTGAAAAAGGAAAAAAGATCATCTCCAGAATCTCGCTCCCTCTCTGTCTTTCCTTTTTTAATTTAGATCTGAATGCGCAGGATCCCATTTATTTATTTAGATTGGTGTTTCAATAAGCCTTCTTTAATGCTGGAACAACTTTGAATTTCAAATGCAGGCTGGTAATGAGGTGCACATTTTTAACAGAGAAGGTAATTAATCACTGGAATGGCTTGCCTAGGGACATGGCGGATGCTCTGTCATTTGGAGTCTTTAAAAACATGATTGAACACCTTTGCAGAAGCTAAGCTCTAGCTCAAATGAAAATTATGGGCTGGATTCAGGAATCGCCGGTTTGACAGCTGATGAGACGCAGACTGTGTTTTCATGAGATGAAGTCTTCAGCAGCAATATTTTGGCTGACAGTATTCCCAGCATCTCCCCGGCTGCTTGTTTCCACCTCTGCAGCACAGAGCTCTCGCCCTCTCATCCAATTTACCAGCATTAGCTGTCTGAAGGGCTGCACAATGAATCAGATCAGTGCATAATGAATCAGGCCTGGGAACTTATCTGGCTTAAAAGAGCTTGAAAACGCTGAAATCAACCCAAAACCTGTGACCTCCTGGGAAGGTTAAGCTCACAGCCACACCCCTTTGGCTGTGAAATCCATGACCTGATGTACCCATCAGGCAGAACTCAGGAAACACCGAGGATATTCCCGAGGGAAGTCCCAAGGGATTCCTTGGGGAATACCCCACGCGCCTCATGGGTGTGAGCAGCGCTCCACCTGTGCCCAAGAGCTCGTTGCACAAAACCCAGCTGCGCCTCCACTTTCACTCTCCAGCGGCTGTGCATGCACGCAGCAGAGGATCATTAAAACTCGACAATCATCTATTCAGATGGAAGTGCTCTTGCACGAAAAGCTGGCTGCTGGCCAGAGCATCCATCCTTTGTCAAGTCTGGAAGCAAAAGGGGTCGCGGCCAAACAAGTGGCCATCTGTTGGAAGGGCTGCAGCTGCCAAAGCAAGTCACTGAACAGTAGAAATTGCAACTCTATCAAAGGAAGCAAAGTGCTGTTTTCCTGCGTAATGCGTTTCTTACTAAACATGAATAGAACCAGGCAGTGAGCAATAGATTGCCCGACCCTGCCAGCTCAAACAAACTAAATTGTAGACTTTTGGCAATATACATCAAGTAGTTTCTTGATGCATCGGTCGGCAGAGAGAAGAGCGCATGTACTGTCAGTGACAAATAGGTTTCCCACTTGCCTGCAGTGTAATTTCAGAGCATGTGCACTGTGGCATTCGAGCTGCAGAGATTCTATGGTTTTAATTCTGAGTTTTGGCTCATATAGAGGGACTTCTGTGCTGGAATAAATAAGAATGTAAATGAAGGACCCAACTTCCTTGGCATTTGGCAGGTTGTGGATCGAGGTCTGTGTGTCTGTCCACAAGCAGCAGAAAGCTGGGTCTGTGTGCCACTGCCTGGAGAAAGGCCATAAAAATATTGGAGATGATAAAAATAGAAACACGAGGACTTCCTCAAGCACCGGGTTATGCCCTCGGTCCTTTCACGACGCTGACTCCCCCCCAGGTTTCCTGTGTTCCCCTGCCCCGCGGCTTGGAGCGGGGTCTGGGCTCCTCCCGGGCCGGCCCCAAGGTGGCACTCGCGCCGCGCACATCGCAGCTTACCTTGCTGCCCTGCCTGGGACTGAGAGAGAAGAAACTGGGGAACTGACTGCATGTGGCCAGGAAGCAATACGAGCTGCTGCAGGGTGTGAAGAGAGCTCATATCCTGTGGGAAAAAGCAAACGGCAAAGCTCAGAGACGTCTGCTCTTCACACAGCATCGCCTCTCCCACAGAGCTCCCCGACTCCCTGACCTTTTACACCATCCTTGAATCCATTCATATTTTTCATTGGATTGCCAACACATCACATATGCGTAACTTGTGCACGGGAGAGCTACAGATCCAGAGCCACTCCAGGATCTGAAGTTTTCAGCTTCATAGGAAAAATTCTGTGCGCACACAGATATCTACAGGGAGAATGTCTGCTTTTAACTGAAAAAGTTAATTCTTGAAAAAGCCATCTTTGAGAGACTGGAAATCAAGACCTGCTTGTCAGAAGTAACAACAGCTCCCCTCGGATCTCAGTTTCTTACGGATACTGTCCTTTTAGAGAACAGAAATCACACAGGGAAGGTGCAGCTGACTGTCCCACCTCGCCAGCACTGAGCCTGCCCTGCGCAGAGGCTGACTTCCCCGACAGCCGTGCGCTGGGATGAGGAAGAAGCAAAGCCCAGCGGTGCTTGATTGTCTGCACCACCAGCAGACACGCTGCAAGGGACACAGCCACCAGATCCCAAAGCGTTTTCTGCTCTTTGTCACATAGATGCTGGGCATCTCCCACCCTGCACTGAACAGGTACTGAGGGATGAGGAGTGCGGTGCTCTCCCAGCAAATCCAACACTTCCTCTTGGTGTTGTTTCAGCCTCCCATTATTTTCAGCTCACGGGACTTCCTGAGCATGGCATGGTTTCCCTACTTAGGAAACCCTCAAAGCAAATCTCTCCAAGTACATGTCCAGCCTGCCTTTAAACCAAAGTCAAATGTTCTGCCTCCTTTGGCAAGGCATTACACAGGACTGCTGCAAAAAAGAGGCTGAGACGGAGGCAGACTTGTGCCAGCACAGATTTGCTTTTCCAACTTAGTGTTTGTCATATCCTCAAGTCTCCTTTTGTCACTGCCAAAAGGCATATCAAATTGGGCAAGTGTCTCAAAACCAGATTTTCCCTTGGCTATTCTCAACCCCTGACGTGGCAAAGGCACTTACCCCTGCGATCTGGCTTCCGGGCATCATTGATGATCCCTGTACAAGGTGTCCTGACCTGGGGGGGATTGTGGATTGCAAGGAGTCACTGAGGTCTTCAGTCTTAATCTGGAAAAGAGTGAAGGGATTGCGGCGTTAGGGGACAGACACGGGGGACGTGGAAAGTCTGGGGAGGTCGGGAGTTGGAGGGGCTGGAAGAGATGGGGAAGGGACTGCTTTCTGAGAGGGGGAGAGGTCAAGGCCTGCTGCCTCCATCCCTGTCTTTGCAGGACAGCACGGGTCGTCCCCCACTTCTGCTCTCCAGTTTATAACACAGATAGTTTTCCTGCTCTGCCAAACCGAGGGGAGGCTTGCAGCTCGCTCGATTAAAGCACATGAATTAAAACAATTTAGGAAGTTTCCAGTGACTTAGCAGGCTTAAAGCATGCAAGTGCTTTCCTCAGACAAAACACTGAGGCATTTTGTGGTGTCATGAGGAAGACATGACAGTTCCCCTCTACAGATCACGACTCACAACCCTGTGCCAGGCTGGCTGTAGAAGTGCTCACATTTTGCACTGCAGGTAGCAGAGAACGGTACAAGGGAGCAGGAGAGGAAAGATCATAAAAACCTCAGAAAGCAGCACAGCCTTCCAGACTTGAAAACGCAGCACCCTGGGCACCAAATGCACCAAACTATGAGAAAATAAGAAATTGGAAAGTGCTATTGTACTGGCCTTGCAAAGAAAAATAACAGCAACAATAAATCAGTCTTATTAGCTGGAACAAGCTGTGAGCAAAAAAAACCTGTCAGGCTTCACAGGCATTGGTCCTTTGAACAGTGGTCACTGTAAACTGCTTTATTTTTCAAGAAAGATTGCAGTCTACAAAAATCACGATTTCTGAGTCCACATTCTTAATAATTTACCCAGGGACCAGAACCGAACACTTTCATCATAGCCTCCATGTTTGTTTTTAATATTGCTACTATGTTTATAATAATGTTAATACATTACGTCCTTTTGTAGTATGTGAAAAATGTTGGTACGGCCAGCTGGGAGAGAAGAGAGGGGAACCTGGCTGGGGAGATCTTAGAAGTTTTAAATTAATTCCTGAAAGATGAGGAGCATTAGGTGCAGATGCCATACACAAGCAGGAGAGAAGTCATGCAGATCTCTCATAACACGTTTTCTCTAAGTAAAGGTACAAAAAACCAGCGCTTGGACCAAGGCTCACCCCAACAGTCCTCTTCCTAACCTGAGCCCTTCCAGTGCAGGAAGAGGCCCCTGTTGCCACAGGCTGGAAAAACCAGGAGGAAACCAGAAAGGACAGGCCTTGAAAACCTCGTCCACAGCCTCGGCATCGCAGATTCGCTCTTACCACCAGGGCTGAAGCTTGCTCTGTGCCACCAAACAGCCCCCCAAGCCCAGCGTCGCCCAGGAGCCGAGCGGGGTGGCTTCGCTGCGCACCGCTGGGATGGGCTGCGGGTCGCGCGGCCTCCAACCAGCGGAGGGGGACGAGGAACGCCCCTCCTAGAGCCCGTGGCCCAAGCGAGTACTTTTGGCTGAGGGAGGTTTTACCTCAGCTTGAATAAAGCAAACAAACTCACAACATTTCCCACCAAGAGAAAGAGAAAACGCGATCGCTAGAGCTGCAGCGCAAGAAGCCGGCCCGGTAAACATTCCCCTCTGCATTTTGGAAGGCGAGGTGCAGAGGGAAGCGTTGCAACACCTCCTTCGTTACAACCACGGCTCTGGGTACTGCCGAAACTAGTTTCACAATAACGCCAGCTCCTTGCGACAAGAGTTATACGTGCTGCGAATTCCAGTTCTTTCCTACCTTTCAGGTTGGCATGATCATCCCGCATAGCCTGGCGAAAAAATCAGATGGAAGAGCTCCTTGATCGCTATCAACGTGGATAGCGTTTAAACTACTGAATGCTAGGCAAAAGGCTCAGGAGAAGCACCGTTACCCCTGAGACATCCAGTCAGCGCAGGGAAATGGTTTTTATGCACTTTTTTTTTTTTTTCCTGAGGGTGCATTAAAAAAAAAAAAAATCATCCAAGCCAAAAAGTACAAATAAATAAATAATTTGTTACCCCTGCTGGCAATCCATGCGTCTGCCTCACACACTGCAGTCATCCAAGTTTGAACAGTCCCAAAAAGAAAAGTTGTCGGCGTCTCAGAGGACAAGGTACTGGATCCTGCCTAGGTTATGATCCCAACAGGAGCAGAGTGTTGAAGAAGCATAAGCCATTTCCAAACTGAAATCAATTTTTACAGCTGCCAAGCAGAATGATCTGGAAGCGTTCCAGGCTGAAAGGGGTGTGTAGCTGCATCCCGGCATCGCACAATATGAGAGCGGGAGGTGGGTTTGGCATGGGGCTGGTTCCCCATTTAAAAACAACAACATCTCCCACTGCTCCTTCCCCCGTCCCTGGAATTCTCTGGCTCTCTCCTGCGCAGTGGGCGGGAACCTGGGTGCTCTTGACAAATCCTCCTCGGCACCTTTTTTCATTGGTTTTGGGCTGAAATTTACCTCTCCCTCCTCTTCCTCTCCCCAACAGGCCTGCAGCTGGCTAATTGTTCATTAGCGAGAGTTCGGGGTATATCCAAAACTTCTGGGATGGTTTATGCAAATCCAGGACCTTCATTTTTTCCCCGGCTAAACCGGCACTGTTACCAACCGTACATTAAAAAAACCAAACCAAAAACCCCAAAAAACCACACACATTGTGGGCGCGGCTACTCAAAATCATGAGACTCCCTTAAAATCATGTGAATTTCAAAGTAATAAAACAAGGGGAGGACTTGCCTGCTCCTTTCCCATTGCATCCGACCCACGTTTGCAGGTATTTTCTACAACTACGAGAGAGCTTTCCTTAAGGAACAAAAGAAGTTCGGAATTGTCACAGAATCACCTCGTGCAGGTATTCCCCCAGCTCCATGATAAAACACAGCAAGCGAGCAACAGTAATTTAGTTAAAATCAGGACCGTGTTGTGCTTCCCTCGCTTTTACACGATGCTCATGGTCAGAACAAGAATTTATGGCGAATGAATGCTCCTTCCCATCGACTTGGATTTGGGGGTAAAGCTAAGGATAAACGACCTGGTAGGAGAGCTGGCTGAATGCAGGCAGTGCAGGGCTCCCCGCTCGCTCGCGGGTGCCTGCTCCGGGCTGGAGCAGGTAACGGCAGGCGGCACCCGCATGCACAGCTCCTTTGGGGTGAGGAATCACACTTGCAAATCTCAGGTGGATGTTTCCACAGCCTTAAAATAGGGTCAGTTGCCCCCGAGCAACGCGAGTGGAAAAAACACGGGAAGGGTGACTGCCTGGAGGGAGAGTCCCTTCCTTAGCTGGCTAGCGCATCTGCTGGGCACGGCCAATGATGGATTGCTCCTTGTCTATCTCTAGCCTGAAAACAAAAACAAAAAGCAAAACAAACTAAGAAACATATTGAGGGCGATGGAAAATGATCAAAGCTCTTCAGCTTGCTTGCGTAACTGATTTGTGGAAGGTGTTTCATAAACATTTCATAAGAAGGAGCATTATGAAGAAAACATCTCCCAACCTGCCTGCAATTACTGCACAAACTCTTCCTTACCAGTAGGAAGAAGGGGAGGAAAAAAAAAAAGTACATCTGTTTTGTAACTGATCTGTGAACTTTTGGCAAACATTCGGCTCGTGAAAATATCCTGCAGACAAACTGCAAGGCTGTAAAGAGGCAGCCTTACACAAGGAAGTTGGAAAGGGCCACGTTAGCAGCTCCGGTCTGGCGGCGTGGAAGGCCATACCCTTCCGACAGACGGACGGACCGAGCCACGTGTGCTGCAGTGAGCTGGCAGCCAGATTCCATTGGTTGGACGGGGCTCCGGCTGCAGCTCCTGGCACGAACCCAACGCCACTGCCAGCGGCGGCTGCTGTAGGTGCTTCGCGAGCTGCCTGTGAGGGATCAATTAGCGATTCGGCTAATGAACAACGAGCAGCCAGCTGCGGACCCCAGAGCAGCAAGCAGCAAACCAGGGGGGTCTGAATGGCTCAGTTTTGCCTGCGTACAGCCGCAAGCCGCCTCCTTTGGGTGAGCACCGATGCAA
The DNA here is from genome assembly GCA_013399715.1 of Alectura lathami. NCBI lineage: Eukaryota > Metazoa > Chordata > Aves > Galliformes > Megapodiidae > Alectura > Alectura lathami. Next base: position 46,144 of record VXAV01000104.1, read on the forward strand.
TGTTAGCCCCGCTCCGCCATCCTCCCCGCAAAGGTGGGACTGATTCCACGCCCGCGCTGGGATGCTTTCCCCGAATCTAGATAAGAGATGCCCTGAAAGCCACGCCAGTCTTCTCCATCAGCAGCTACAAGGCAGGAGCTGCGGTCGTTCTTGTAAGGCTGAAGACAATTGTGTGTGTTGGGTAGTTTCTATTTAGCCGGTAACCCCTTTGAAACAGGCGTTTATCTGCCCCGGTATCTGACTTATCTCACAGTCAGCAATTCGCGGCCGCTTAAGACTTCAACTTACGCATGTCCCTCCCTCTGCAGCTGCAGAGGTAATGGCTGCTGGGAAGAGGACTGGGTGCAGAGGCTTCAGAGGGTCTGAGCCAAGTGCCCCTCACTGAGAGACAGCGGCACTGAGTTCCCGGGCTCAATCTTTCCCAAAGCCACGTTTCATACAACGGCATTGCCTGAAGTCAGGCTAGAAACAGATCTCAAGACTGCATCCAAGGCTACTGCAGCCAGCTACGCCCTCCCACCTTCCAGTGGCGTAAGTGTGCTTCTCCGTGAATTACCTGCACATGTGGGCACCATAAAATAAAAAACGCACTAATAATAAATTATAGCAATAAGAATAATGAGCTTGCAATTACTATTTCCACATGTACTGTCCTGCACATGCAGCACGGCTTAACTCAGGAAGAAAGCAGAAAACCCTTGGGTTAACAGAATAGTATTCACCATATAAAATTCTATATCCTGTCATTCCAAAGGGTGAGATTTTTAAAGCTGTCAGCATGACAAAGGCAGAATTAATCCCATGCTGAATGCCTAGCAGACTGTATCCTAAAACTCAGTAATGACAGCACACTGAAAAATTAAAATGTAATCCCTAACCTCAACACACCTGCATCAGAGCCTTACGAGGCCCTTGTGTTTATTAATTGAGGTCTGATCTGATATGCTTCACCCTCTGAGCTTCAGCTCAAGACACCATGGCTGTGCCTTAGCTGCAGTAGAAGTCAGGGTGGGAAATCACAATGGAGTGTAACCGAGACACACGCTGCGCAAGGGGAACAAACAGAGCCACGCTCGACTTTGCCTTCACAGCATTCCTGCTGCAGCATTACCCGAGTGTTTCTGCATTGAGGCATAGAACAGGAAAAAGAAAGAATTCATCCCTGTCCTCTGCACTGAGTGACAGGCCTCAAAATGTTCACGCCTAGCACAGTGGGCTTCCAAAGCAAGTGGTGGGCATGGGAGAGGGGAACCGAACCCAGAGCTGGGGCGAGCACCAGCCCCAGAAGGCCACGCTCACATCTGGACTGCCTCTGCACAGCCTACAGGAGCACAGCGAGGGCTTTGGTGCGACTGTCTGCATCCAGAGAGCACAGAACTCACCAAAAGACACTGAAAAGCAGCAGCTTAGAGCATCTTCACTCTTATTATTGGTACGCAGGCATGCTCTGCCTTCCCTGCCAAGGCCTGTGGACATGCCAAATGGGAAATATTTAAAAAAGGGGGAGGGGAAGATGCCATTTTCTTGGTGAGAATGGTGAGAACCTCCAAACAAAGCGTGGAAAGCGGTATTACCACCATAAAGGCTGTGATTTCTCCCACGGCTCCGTTCCAGGACTCTCCCTGCCCGCTCCTCCCAGCCCCCAGCCCGGAGGTGCTGCCCTCCTGCCCCAGCCTCCCCGTGCGTTGCAGCACTGCTCCCGCATCTCTCTCGATTCCACTTGCCCAACTCCCAGAGCTCTCCAGAACTCCACCTCTGCCTACACCTTTGTCCTTATCTCTTCTGCTCCCACCCTGGGCTGCATCCCTGCCCCTTTCCTTATCAATCTGATTTCACACACGCCAGGCTTGATGGCTTCTCCCATGCCCTCCTGCATGCTTGCACAGGTTCCCTGGAACCTGACCATGTTCCTGTTGAAGTCAGCAGCAAAGTTGTCTACTGGGGCTTTCCTGGGGCCAGAACCAAACCTCCAACCATTCTCCCAACACCCTACATGAAATCGTTCCCCTTTCCCATGGATCTCTGGCATAGGGGGAGCAGACCATGCTTGTTCCGTATTCTCTGCGCCCTTTGGCTGCCAACCAGTCGGAAACCATCTCAATACCTGGCGCTGCCTCCCTGCTGTGCAGCACTGACGTCCTCGGATCGGGAGGGCAGGCTGAGCCGTGGTGCAGGGAGCCCTCGGTAGCGCGGCGCTTTCCACCACATCCCACACTGGAAAGGAATTCGCTTGGAATCAACTGGCTCCTGAGACTGGGGGCTGGCTCCATCCCAGCTCCGCAGGTTTCTCTGATTGGTTCAGGGTAGTTTTGGCACCCGTTGCCGCGCCCCAGGGAACTGGGACACAAGGAGAGCAGCTAGAGGAATTGCATTCAACACTCACAGGTAATATAATTAAAAAAGAGAGGGAGTGACAAAGATCAACTTTGCTGGAGAGTATCGCGTAGTTTTTCATTCTGAGTGGAGGGAATGAAGGCTGCAGATCGAGGGAAGAGAGCTCTGGGCAACTTCCACGTGTCGGGGAAGCAGGGTGAGGGTGTGCTGCCAGCGAAAACGCAGCGTCTGCCCCCCGAGGGGCCGAGCAGCACCGGCACAGCCCACTGATTTCACACGGAGCACAAGCACATCACCTCCGGGACGGGAGAAAGTGCACTCTGATGTCAGGCTTCCAAAATTAGAGGCCTTGCTTGAAACCCCATCACCTTCACCCTTTTATGCTATGACTTGCCCTTCTGCAAAATGGGTGTAGGGCCCCACCCTTGCTGGGTGGTGCAGGCTTTTGACTGAATTATTGGAGCTCACCAGATGAAAGGCCTTCAAGAATTTGGAGTCTTCTCTTTATTACCAATGAGCCATTCTCTAGCAGGCAGGAGAGTCATATCCGTGCTTAAAAAGGTGTCAGACAACCTAAATAGTGCCTTGACAGTGACAACCATGCCTTGAGCTCAGTTTCTATTGTGGAAGCAATTGTTGGGTCCCTTTAGTCCATGGAAACAGGACTTACTGCCTGCAAGCTCAGAAAATATTTACCCAAGGATGAGAGAAGCACAGCTGGAGCAGAGAACCGACAGAAAGAAGAGGCCAATCTGTCTCTGCCTTGTCTCTAAGACAGCTTTGGAACACCACCACCAGATACACTTGTTGCCTTGATCCGCAGCAATATAGGAAACACCTGATAAATACAGGTTGCTCTTCAGAAGCCCGGAGTAGGAAAGCAGGAGTTTGTGAACAGGCTGCAGCTGGACCTTAGAGCCAGGTAGGATCCAGCTACTCAGAAGCAATATTAGGTTGTTGTCAAGTTGTTAGCTAAACAAATGAATTTAGTGATTTCGAACCATTCCTTGATAGGAAAAAAAAAAAAAAAAAAAGAGTCCAAAAAACCAAACCCAAATCCTTCTTCCTACTTCTATCCCCTTTCCCTCCATAAGCTTCCCTAGAGAGTCACTGGCACGCTTTGGAGCTGGTTCCCAGCAATCTCATCTGAGGGCCTCTGCAAAGTGCCAAAACAAAACTAGCCTGCAGAAGAGGTTCCTCTGCATCTCTGTCCTAAGCAAAGCAGTGCCATATATAGCAACAGAGGACTTTCCCTCAAGCCAGGGCTTTCTCTGATGCTTTCCCAAAGGGCTGCATTTCAATGAAGAACCAGCACACAAACAAATTTATGCAATCAGTCTATCCCTAGGACAGAGCAAGGGAACTTCAAAAGGGAGGGCCAAGGTAGTGCTCAGCTTAGATCCAGTGTCAGTCAAGGCAGATATGGACAGCCGGGCCAATTTCCAGCTAGGGAAGGCTCAAGAGATGAAAAAGCAGCTGCAAGACTTCGGCTGAGACCCTGGGGCAATGCGGAGAAGAAAAGAGAGTGAAATCTGAATTGATCCCCAGAGGGGAGAAGGAAGCAGGATGTGAACCTCCCCTTGAGAGGAGGGCAAAACAGGACTGGGATGGAAATCTGGAGGGCAGACTGAAACCTGAACTACCCACAGGGAGAGCCAAGCAGGAACAGCAATGACATATAGGGAACACATGAGATTAGGGGGAGGTGGGAACACAGAGTGGAATGAAAAACTGTGAGAGAGATCGCCGGGGGGAGGGAAGCCCTGATGGAGCAAAATTAAATCTGCAGGGAGTTTTGCATCCCAGATATTAATAACAAACTACCCAGCAAGTTGGGCCCTTCTTTCCACCTTCAAAAGGATGGAGGGGAGGAAGAACTTGTCTGTGGTTGAGCACAAGACTATGAATCAGAGAATCGGAGTCCGTATCCCAGCTCAGCCGGGGAGCGAGTCCCTGGATTACAATACGCCTCGATGTCCACAGGCAACTCGCCCGTAAAGCATCCACTGATTTCAGCTGCAATCACAGTGCTCAGCATCTTTGGGAAAAGCCAGGTCGTCAGTCTCTGTCTGCAAGGCAGGGTTAGAAACACCTCCCTACCTTCTGGAGGCACCGGGATGCTCAATTCATTAGCAAAGCACCTTCAGACGTGTGGGTGGAAAGGACCAAACAAGGTCAGGGCGTTATTAATGGCACTGAAGAAGGGCCACCCGTGATTTCAGATCTCACATGCAGTTTGCCTGCTTTCTCTTCTCACATCATGTGCCTACAGGACATGAGCTGTGAAAAACTGAAATGACACAGCCTCTTACCTCGAAACATCTGTTGAAAACCCCACATAAATGTAGAAAATTTAAGTTCCCACACACAACGACCCCGTTAGATACGAACAGGGCAGGGAGATGATGAGGCTAGGGAAGCAGGTCCTGAAGTGGGGGAACCCCTTTGGTATCTCTGGCAGAGGGCAGGGGATTGTAACACACGGGATCCTTCACCTGGGTTTGGAAAGGAAGCACCCAGTCCCTGTGCTCTGTTGGGGTGCACCGGCAGACACAACTGGCCAAAAAATCTACTCGAGTCCTACCGACTGTGAATCTTCAGCAGCTCAACGACTTGGTGCTGACTGAGCACTGGAAGAAAAGGGGTTTGAGATGTGTCCCTTAACTCATAAGGGACCGTCGGAATGGCGCAGTGTACGAATTTGGGAATTCAAGTGTCGAGCTGAAGTGCACATGAAACACCCGGGCACTTCAGTGCTCTTGCCTCCTGATTTTGCTCTGGATGCTTCCCCTCGTGCTCTGAAGATCTCTCCTGTCCCATCAACACGTCCCCCAGTTACCTGCTTCTCCCAGGTAAATCATTCCCAAGGACCTATTTCTAGGGGACCCATAGGAAAGGGATGTATCCAGGTTACATTCCCTAATGGGTGTAAAACAAAGAAAATAAAATAATAGGACTAAAGAACCAATGGGAGAATTCAGGCTATGCTGAGCCCTGGGCTACTCAGGCACGCGATTGCCTGCTCATGTCCGAAAAATTGTCAGGTCTCACGGCAGCATCGCCTTTATATTGGCACAAATATCAAACCTGTCATTACCATTAAGCAAATGACAGCCTGTCTGCAAGGTTAGCCTCTTGCTGGAATGAAACTGCATGGCATATTTGGATACAGAGCACATGCAGATGCTGCAAAGCCATTCCTGCACGAGTAATGCGTAACCCTTCAGCCCTGTTTCAGAAGACACGTTCTGCCCTAGCACTGGAGTGCAGCTCAGTGCTGGAGAGCGTTTCTCATTCCATCCTCTGCAAGAAGAGGAGACTTGATCCTTCGTTCCCCCCAGCACTCAGAGGCTGCGTTGCTGCAAGGACCAGCAGGTGACACAACCCTACTCATCACTTCCCTGGTGGAAAAGAAACCACCAGTCCAGAATTTGTATGCTCCCCTCCGAACTGTGGATCAATGCATTGCACCATGCTGGCCTACACTCACTCATGCACACAAGATCTGTTGTCTCCCCACACCATCAGCCCCAGCTCTGTGTGCGGTTTCCAGAAAGCAAACTCAGGGACCAGCTCCAGACAAAGGGCAAACTACCTGCTCTCCAGAACAGCTCTCTTCAGAGCCATCTACGAAAACAAACAGTGCAGTATTTCCTTAAAGGGTGAACCTTGAGTTTACCAACGGGGAAATAAAACAAACAAGATCTCACCACTTGGTGGGGATCACCACATCGCAGCCAGGCAAAGCTCTGATTTCACACTTTGAGCCAGACCTCATCCCGGACCCGCTCGATTTTGCTGCTGAGTCCCTCGCTTCTCCCCCTGACACACTCTGGACTTGATCCCAAACCATCTAGAAGCAGATGTCCCTATCCAGGTTGCCAGCACTGAAGGTGAAAGTTTATTACACTCTCTTTGCATTTCCCTTGATATAAACAGGAAACAACCAGCATTAGACGCTCTAAATAAAAAGCCAAACCAGATAGGCAAGGCAGAAGATGCTCCTTTTTTCCCTACACACCCTTTCCCCTCTCATTCACATACAAATTACTGTTGCATCCAGGTGGGAGGAGAGTTTGAAGAGGGGAAGGGGGGGGGGGGGGGAGAAATGGTTGCCAAATAGGTTGAGGGATCAGAAGGCAGCTTTCTCATAAAGCTCAGGGCTGACCCACAAACTGCGAGAAAACCTCAAACCCCACAAGAGTTTCCCTCCTCCCCATCTGCAGGGTGAGAGCAGCCGCAGCAGGGAACTGGTAGGCAAGTAAGGGGTCTAACCAGGTCACTCCACCCTTCTCCTCCCGCCTGGAGCGCAACAGGGGAGGGAAACAGACCTGAAATGTAGGCCATCTACAAAGACTGGGGGAGAGGCTTAAACGATGTGAGATTTATGATCTTCAAAGCGATTAGCGCCCAACACTCCAAATAAAGTCAAAGAGCTCGGCAGCGTTCGGATTGGAGTTGGGTTTCAAACCATATTTCTCTGGCTTCAGTTTGAAAACTTGAATTGCAAGGTAACAAAGAAAAAAAAAAAAAACAACCCCAAACCAAAATTAAAAACCCACCAACCTCCACCCTAATGAACAAGCTCAGCATCTGGTTTTACATGAAAACACTTTGATATTCCCATATCTCCCCTCTTCCTTTTTCTCATCGCTTGGAATCTGTTTGCTGAATTACAGATAAATCCACCAAGAGCTGAGGTCAACCTGAAACGTGAGCGCACGGCCGGTGTGCATTTGGGCTCGTTGGCATGTCGGATAACAGCAATAATAAGGGTGGCTCGGCTCCACACGTGGCCTGGAGAGGGCCAAGAGAGGGAGACAGAGAGCCACGCTCCCTGCAGGGCCCGTGCACGCCCGTGTCCTCCCCGGACTGCTGCAGCCCCAGCCCCACACCCTGCAAAACCTCTCTGCAGACACTGCCGGTGTCCTGGGGGATCAGGACAGAATGAAAAAGCAATTGAAAAAAACATCAAAATGAGCTGGGTCACAAGCTTTTCCTGTTAGACCTTGGTCAGTCCCAGCCAGGTTTGCTGCCTGGTCACACAGGTGTGCTGGCAGAAATGAGAGGGATTTTGTGGTGCCGTGGTGGAGGGAGAGAAATGAAGTGGGAAGCGAATGCTATCAGAAACTGCCATGAAACCACAGCCTCGTTTAGGGAGGAGAACATTTCTATCAAGCAGACTCTGGCCAAAACCCTACTGACTACGAGGCTGCCTGCCTCCACGACGTTACCAGCATCCCTCATTCGTCGGCAAGCAGGGGACCAGGACCTTAAAGATAACGAGTCCAATCACGGGAGTAATACAGCACTGCTTCACCACAGTCAATGTTTCCCTGATTAACCTCCGCCCAGGATCCAGTTCTAACATCTGTGTGGTGTTGCCATAGGAAAAGTTTGCAACGTGTAACGATCTTGTACTCTCATAGCTTATTTCTATCTTGAGGGAATTTTCTTTTATCACTAGACATAAGCAGATTGGATTCTTCTCTTGGCGTGCAGAAAGCCTGTGCTTTGGGCTCTGCAATCCGCAGAGCTGGAGACACAAGACTTTTTGTTTTCAGCTGGGTTTTCCAAAAACCTGGAAGATGGCTGAGCGTGTTAAGACACCTTTGACAGGAAGTTACGACCCACCCAAAACCGGCGCAGCCAAAGTAAAAAAACAAACAGCAGCTTGCTGACATCTGTCAGACAACAGCCACCACGGCAAGCCTGGAGGACAGGAAAGGGGCAGGGGAGGCATCAGCTGCCCACCTGTTGCTAGCAGGAAGCCTGTGCTAAAATCGCAACCCTTGAACTCCAGGCAGGAAAAGCTGGCAGCAGGGAGGCTGCTGTATTGTTAGGAGTGCCAATATCTGCTTCAAATGGTAGCGGCTGCCCGTGCAGCTGCAGTCCTGCTTGCTTTCCTCGCTCCAGCTCCCCAGCCAACTCCAGAGTCCTGCAGCAGGTCGGTGGCTTCGCTCTCCAGGCCTCCTGGTTTTGCTCACAAGGTCTGAGCTGAGCTCCAGTGATGGCCACAGGAGTCCTTAGCTCAGGACTCAGACCACTTCCTCACGTCTCTGCACAGATTCAAGATCTGTGCTCTGCACAGGGCTGTCACCTGCCTCCCCTTGCAGTTCTGCTTTGAGGTTCAAGGGTACCTGAGAGCCAGGTCTGAAAATCTCCAGGCTCTCCATGATGCAGCGGTTGTTTTAGCTGCATGAACCTGGAGGATAACATCTAACAGCAAAGACAACATCCCTCCAGACCCTCACATGCTGCAGCTAGGGCTGCCCTGCTGTCAGAAGCATTTGCATTTATCTGCTGTCCCTTTCCCCACCATCTTGCACAGAGGAGTCTGCCGTTGTAGGCACGCCTGGTCTTGACCCAGGCGCTCCAAGACCTCAAACCACCTCATCTTCAGCCCTTGCTGATACTCCTGTGAGTCAGCCCCGTGCTCCTAGACTCGCATACCACAGTGCTTTCAGTGCCAGTGTCGCACATGGTGCAAACGCATGGAGCTCTGTGGCAGGATTTACATGTTTGCCAGCGTAACTCTGGTCCCTTTTGTTACTAAATGACAACAGGGAAAAAAAACAGTAAAAGCTAGAAAAAGCCTCAAGCATAGCGTGATTTAAAGAAACTCTATAATTAACCAAATTTCTATGAAATGGGAAGGCCTGGAAACGTGAAGTTTTATCTGTCATTCCCACAAGGGGAATCACGAGGAATGTGGCTTGTTTAATAGTAGCTCACAGCCTAACAGTTTTTATCTCCTAGCACTCTCTGCCTGGGACTCAGCAAGATGAGCAATCCACAAACAGTAATCCGAGAAAGCAGGAGAATCCAGGGAGTGTCTTACCTGCCTGTTAAAGTCCAGCCCATTCTGTTCACTTCCTACAACGAAACAAACAGAAAGAGGTCTCAGTATTAGTGGCAGTCAGCATCTATCTATACCTTCCAAGCCCAAAGACATGCTGCTCGCCCAGAAGTTACTGTAAGCACAAGGAGGGGAGGGGAAGGTGGAGCTGATGTGAGCAATGGGAGCACAAGGGCAGCTTTTGCTTTTGCAGCCTTTGCCAAAGCGCTTCTGCCTGGGAGACACCTGGGTGGGGAGAGCTCGCTGGCAATGGGAGATTCCAGCAGAGGAGAGCTGGAGGATGTTACAAATCCCAGGGAAATCCAGCAGTGAGGATTGTGCATAAAGCAACACCTAACTGTGGGAGAGGCCAGCAAACAGGTGGCCGGGGCTGTTAACCAGGGATCTTCAGGAACCCATGTGGCACCAAGTAATTACGGGATATCTAAAGGAACAGAGGGTGCCGTGGGGTTGTGCTCAAGAGGCGTCTCCTTGATTCCAAGAGAGATTGGCAGGCACAGGGGGAAAATCAGACAGGTTTCAGCCTGAAGGTACCGCACAGGCCCTCACTCATTCCCCTTTGATGATAAACATCCCCCCCCCCCCCCCCATCACACCTGCCAAATTCATCAAGAACATCACAGAGGGAAGGTTGTACACTCCACAGATATGAACGCTTTAAGGGATTCCACGAAGCCTCTTTAGCTGTAAAGGCAACCCCAAGAAACCCCTTCCCTTTGCAATCCATTCCCTAACTCATTCTCTTCCAGCCCAACTGGGCTTGTGATAAATAGTCTTAAATCGTTCACATCCCACCAGCACAAGGCCCCGGGGGCCTTCTCCTCCTGTTTTTTCCAGTATAACGTTCCCCGTGAAGCACAGCCTGTGCCCTGTGATCTGATCAAGCTTCAACACATCATGTTTTTCAGGAGTTCATGCCTCTTGCAAGCAGCTGGGAAGCGGTTCAGGGAGGCTGTGCAGGCAGGAGTGCAAATCCAGCTCTCAACTTACTTTGGACGGAGCAAGCCTCTACCCTAGGCTAGCACGCAGCTTTCCAGCTCACACCATGCACGTATTCCCAGGTGAACCAGCAGGGCTCTTTGAGATCCTCGAGGGGAGTGTGCTTGGTGCAATTACTCAGAAACGGCAAAATACTTCCAGAGTCAACTATAATAATTTCATGGCACCCTGTTCTCTGCTATCTAGAAACTGCTCCGGAGATTTTATCTGCAACACTGTGACAGCATTGGCGATAGAAACTGAGCTGCTTTGTTGTTCCTGTTAGCCTGAGCTGTGAGCCTTGATATAGACAGAAGCAGGGCTATCTCACAGCAGGGCAGGCTGTTGCCCCCTGCTCCAAAATCTCCTCTATCTTCTCACCACCTGCAACCCAATCCCTCCCCAGGTCTGCAACTTTTCCACCAGCCTGTCTGCATTTCTGCTGTGCTAGAACCCGCCCTCCCTTCCTGGCTTCCTCCCGAGTAGCTTTTTAATGCTTTTGCTCTTCCCAACCTCAGTTCTCCATCTTTTCCATGCAATTCCCTGCTCCTGCTGCTGCTCTGGCCATGGCCACCTGCTCCCTGACCACCTCTCCCCGGGTGCTCCACCCCAGGCATTTGTTCATTCATTGAGCTCCAGCTCCGAGAGCCAATGGCTGCACGTAGAAGTGATGGGAATGCTGATAGCGTTAATAGATGATCGCAATCAGCATCCACACACCTGAGCAGGGCTGCGTGAGGATCTTCAAGGCCTGCTGTTTCTACCTTTGAAACCCACGAGGGGCTGATGCAATCTAAAGGCAGTAGCTGAAGGGAAAAAAGGCAAGGAGAGAAGCAAATAAAGTTTGCAGTTGCTAAAATACAACAGGAAGGAAAAGGTAATCTGGTTTCTTGGATGCAAGACTTTCGCTCACGTGCAAATGCAGCATGTTGATGAGGCAAGATTCAAAGACCTTGAGGGAAATCCCTAGGTCTCAGTGATGAGGGCTCTGAGTCACCACCATACACCCCAGCTCTTGGAACCGGGCAGCCGCAGCTGGAGCGCAGTTTCGTGCTGCATCACTACTGCCATGAGCCAAACTCTCCAAACAAGACTCTGCCAAAACACACAGCGGTTCAAAGCACCCAGGCCCAAGCTCTTCAGCACATTCCCTCCTCCTCTTCCAAGCTTTCCACCTTTTCCTTTTCCCTCCTTGCACCTGGAAGCACAGCCATCAGCCTTCTACCTTTTCCCCTTCCTCTCCCACAGGACCACACAGAGCATCCTCCTCACCCCACCTCACACGAACCTTAGCCAGGTTTTCTGTGACTATGGAACATGATGGAAATATGCAGGGAGATCAACACGAACCCATCTGCAGCTCCGGTGTCTAAGTCTGAGGTAAGCGCCCCAGGCTGTCTTGGTAGACAACGAGGAGAAATCAGCACCTCCAGAGGCCATTCACCCGACCTATCTCAGGCGCCTATCTCAACCTGAGATGAATAGCCCTCTGGAGATGACAATTTCTCTTTACGGATTACAAAGGGACCCGGGAGCAACCAGTTCAGACTCAGATGTCCAATAGTGAGATATTTAAAACTGGGCGAGGTGATTTCTGCTCCCAGTGGTTATGTAAATGGGAGCTGGATACACAAATCTCTCCAACATTTCGGCAGGATCAGTGAGTGTTTGCGCTCAGATTTATTTGCAAACAAAGCTCATCTTTTTCTATTTCAGTAAAAGCTTGTGTGTCAGGTAAAATCAAAACGATTTCAGCTGCAAGCCAAGGTCTGGGTGTGATGGGGATAACAACTCTCTCTTTTTCCAGCTAAATGAGTAACTTTCCTACAAATATTTTAAAACCAGACTCATTTCCTCCCCGTTTCTATCAACACCAGGATGCAAGCTGAAGCGCTCATTTCTCTCCTTACAGGAACAGGCTGTTCAAACAATGAGGATCTGCACTTAAGATTTAATCTTTTCTAGCTCCAGGAGATAGAAAGGAAAGTGTAAATGGCAGCAGATTCTCAACTGCTGCAAACTGCCAGGGCTCCACTCGTTTTGGCGGAGCTCTACAGCAGCCAACAACGTGCCTCCTGCTACACAGACACGATGGGATCCCAAGTCTCAACGCAGCCCTCCCCTCCTTAAATCCCGTCAAACCGGGGAAGCCCTGGGATTTAAAGGGAGAAGGGTTGCTCTGAGCTCCTCACACTGCATTTCCCAGGAGCTTCCCCATCCGAGGGGCTCCCTTTGCCCTCCCCATGGGTGTCCTGGATGGGGGGGAAGAGGCAGCGATAAGCCCCGCTGGCTCCCCGCAGCAGGGCAGACAGGGACCGCGCTGCTCTCCTTGCTTCACCTGGCAGCTGTTTTGCATAGCACTGGCATCAGATCTGGTGCGAGTTTGCCTGGGGAGGTTTCTCTGGGGATGCGAACAGCGGAGCAGTTCCGGATGGGTTCCCCCCCACTCCAACCCGCTGCTGTTCCCCCCATCTGCCAGGCTGAGAAAGCCCAGCATCCGCACCACATCCCGTCCGACTCGACTCCCTCTGAAAGCCACCCAGCCAGTCCAGAACTTGAGGATAAAAGCTCCATAAGCAGAGAAAATAAAATAAAGACTGCAGCATGGCTTCACCCTCGCCAGGCAAACACATGTGGCAACATGCAGATGTCACCTACGGGGAGCGACAGCCGCCGGTGGCTTTTCGCCCGATGACAAAACAAGGCTGCAACCAGCAGGCTAACTTTATTCCCCTTCCCACCCAGCTACACGCTTAATTCACCTCGCAGTTTGATCTCAGAAGGGACGGGGAATTAGAAAGCAATTTCAGTCTTTAACAGGTGTTGGGGAATTCCCACAGGGAATCAGTTTTTTGCCCCATGCATTTGGGAGGCTAATTCAGAACAGCTGAACGATGGTGGGGGAACAGTGCCAGGCAGACAGCGGGCAGGGGATTTAGGCTCAGATGTCTAACTTTTCGGTGTCTAATTCGGAGCCAATTGCTCTAGGCTGCCTTTACAGCCATGGAGAGGAACCAACGCTTCCAGAGGGCAACTCACCTCACCCCCAAGACAGAGGGCAGAGGGATGAATCACCTCCAGGAGATGCCTATTCCCATCGCTGACTCTACAAGGCGCCTGGGGTGAGTAGGTCAGACTTGAGCCTCAGAGTACTGAATATCTAAAATTCAGATTAATCTCACCTACCCTCCAGTATTTTAGCACCCCAGCTGATAAATGCCATTAGAGATTGACAAAGCAGGCCAGACGCAGGGTGCCTTTCATGAGGAATTGACTTGCTCACATTGACTGATAGAAGAATCAAATCCCTCACTCTAAACTATGTGTAACGTTGGAGCATCCACGTTAAAGCACCCACTTCTTTACCAAGAGCAGGTAAAGAAAAGAGTGGCAATGTCCACTGTAGCTATGAACAATACTTGAGCCACATACTGTAAACGAAGAAAAACCTCACCTGCACTGAGAGCGGTGCAGTCCTACGAAGCCAAAAAGATATTCAGCATCAAACACACTCCTTACTAATTCAATTCACTTTGCATACTCAGGCAACCACCAGCTCATAGATCTCCCCACCGTTCCCAGCAGCCAGGCCAAGCACTTCCGCAGAATCAGCAGCAAAAGCCCTGGCAGGGACAAACTCCCTTAAATTACCTGCTCACATCCCAGTGATGCCCCTGACTCCCCCAACCTGTGTCCAGTGGTAACGGGGAGCAGAAGCTGCAGCTGAGCAGACACCCGTCAGTTCCCTGATCCCTTAGGTGCCCTGCTGAGATGCTCACTTTTCCCAAGGCCCCCTCCAGAAGTGTTTCTTAAAGGGAGAAAGGGAAAGTGGGAACAGGATGGGAAGTTCCCAAGGCAGCCAGCCAGGGCTGCAGTTTTCATGTTGGCTGTTTGCACTAACAACACAGACAGACCAACCAGGGCATCGGAGCAAGGAAAGTGAATCTGTGCTGACTCAGTGAGAGGGCCGCAAAGACTGCAGGGGAAGCTTTCACTGAGGACCCGAGTGTGTCACTCAGGTGGAAAAACCCTGGGTCACCCAAATGCCGCTCCTTCGGGAGCCTCTACGCGAGGTGCCCTCTGTGTGGGGCAGGGCGCGGGGGGAACGCAGGACAGCGAGTGTGAGAGACTCGGGCAGCTTCCAGAAGGAAACCTGAGGGCAGCAGTTGTTCCCACGGAAAACATTTCACCTGCAGGTGTTGGGAGAGGGCAAGTCTCTTCTCTTAGGCCAGAGGCAAAAGGCAGATCAGACCAGCTCTTCCTTTGCCCCTCTAATTCAAGTCAAACCAGCCTTTTGTTCCCCTTTCCCCTCCCCATCCTTTTTTATCCTCTTCCATAATGGAATGTTTAAGAAAAAAAAATAAAATAACCCAACCTCAAACCCTAATCACCTTCATTTGAATTTCAAATATCCCCCTCCTGGCCTCCCCCACGCCCCAACTGACTCGGAGCTGGGAATATGGAAATTTCTCCTGCTTGCCTTAAATGTGGCTGTGCTATGAAAATCACCAGCCTTATGCAAATCCTGAGCAAGCCCGATTGCCATAGCAACCAGCTGTTTCCAGCCCGGCTGCTGCTGCTTTTTCTTATTTGGGACTTGCCCCGGGGCTGTTCATGGCTACAGGGAAAAGAGACAAGAGAAATCCTGGAGGCTTTGAGGGAAGTTTCACCAGGGAGAGCTGGCCTTGGTGAGAGGTGCAGCCGAGGACGAGGCTCAGCGTGGGGCTGGGGAAGGCCAAGTTTCCTCAAAAGACTTGGGCCTCACAGCTTGTTACCAGCCCCCTCTGAAGAGGTAACAGCAAAAGAAAGAAAAAGGCTCAGCCCAGCATCCCTGTTGAGTTGGGGCCGCAAAACCTGAGCACACACCGACTCATTTCACACCGACATCACTTGAGCACGTTTTCTTCTGCCTGAATTAGAAGCTGGTGCAGAGGTGAAAGCCTCCACAACCGACTGAAGGGTAAGGCGTAGAGTTTACAAGAAACCCTCCCCAGTCAGCCCAGAGTCCTACCGCAGGGATACAACAAACCCCAGCGTCCCCAGAAAGCAGGGAGACCTGCACCCACCCCGGGGAGCAGCACCTGCAGCAAGGAGCTGACACCTTGGCATAAAGGTGGGACACGAGATGGGGACCCCCACCCTGGACCCGAGGAGCAGAGATGGACTAATTACGTCTGTATAGGGACCGTGTGGCAGAGACATTCTGAGACAAGGGGCCTGGTTTTCCATGAGGTGGATTTGGTGAAAAGCACGCACAGAAACGTCAGGAGCTTGGGTACTAGTAGGAGTTTTTGCTTGGACAGGAAATTTTAGTGTCCTCCTCTGAGCTGCCCTTGCTCACCTGCCTCTGGGGCCGGGGGCTCTCGGGTGAAGGCAGGCGTGCGCCTCTTGCTGCCATCCTTCCACCCCCACCACAAGGCTGGAGCTGAGCAGTCAGGGGAGAAGAGTGACATTCGAAGGGGCACCTGCTTTGCCAGACCAGAGGAGCAGATGCATGCACAGCTCCTCACCACTTGATTTCCTTGGAGTTCAACAGAAAGGCTCTTCCTAACCTTCAGAGAGAGGGAGGGATACCTGCTCTATTGCTTCCTAACACACCCAGAGATGCTACCCAGGCAGCGAGGGCAAGACAACCACGATGCTATTGCCACCTGAGAGCCCACTTTCTAGCTCCACATGCCCTCCCCACAGAACCACAATCCTCTGCCAGGCGGCTTCCAGATCCCAGCTGTGCAAAGCTCCATCCACCGCCACCAACCCGGGCAGCGGGAAGGCTGCAGGGCTGCCCCATGCTGCACAGCCCAGCTCCCTTCCCCGTGCACTGGGGTGCCCATCGCACCCTGCCCCGGGCTCCTGGCAGGGTGTCCAGTTCCCCGCGTTGCAGGGTGGGGAGGGAAGGTGTTCGGAGCGCCTGCAGCTATTCAGTTACCGATGGTTGTGTTTGAAGAGCTTCCCTATCGCCCTTTTGTTAAGGCTTTGGCTTCCCCCCCATAGCCTCAACAGATGAAATCAAAGGGAAGTAGCTTTGCTTGGTGTAACCTGTTTTGATCAAGCAGATAAACGGGGAACAAGTGTCTGACACAAACAAACAGACAGACAGAGGCAAGTCCCACCTCAGCATTTTGTTACATCAGATACAGAGGGCTTAGATAAACCACAAGAAGGGGGAGATCTCTGCCTCTCGGCTTGAAGACCAGGGGCGACACTCGGCAGTGCCAAGCCCCCACAGTTCCCATAAAAAAAAAAAAAAAAAAAAAAAAAAAACNACTTGCTGGCATGGCTTTCATCAGTTTAAAAAGATGAAAAGAGCTCGCAGATGAGCGCAGAACTCGCGCTTGTCATTACCCCCCATGGAGCCCGCAGGACTGCCGGCGAGCCCAGCTGCAGCCTCTGTGCACAGAGCCCCATGGCATCACACGGGACAGGACAAGGAGGACCCTTGAGGGGTCCTGCAAGGACAGCTGGGCTCTAGGGCTGTACGGCCCCACACAGCTCCTGGGCAATGCAGGGAAGCCTTTGCAGGAATAACCCCTGCGTCTCACGTGTGTGCCACGATGGGAAAGGCAGAAGTAAAGAAGGGCTTAAGATTCACGGGACAGGGTAGGTGATATCCCTCAGGTTTTGTATTATTTAAATCACAGCTTTTTCTCCCGTGGCAGAAATTCGCAACAACCAGTAAACATAGGGGAAAAAAAGAAAATCAAACAAGTGTAAGGTTTTGGAGAACCTCTTGCTAAAAGCTTTGAAGAGTTTTCTGCAAAATTGGTGTGGATAAAAAAGAAACAAGGAAACAAAGCTTACCTTTCCTAACCTCCTATGAAAAGAAACAATTCTGAAAAGTTTCTCAAAAATGAAAAAGACCCACAACCATTTTAAACACTTTCAAAGTAAAACAATGCCCCAGATTACCCTTTTCTCCCTCTAAGCCTAGAACTGGCGGAGATATGAAAGGATGAGGTTATACCTCTGCTACTGACACTTCCCATCAGATCTTTAGGCATCAGCTTTAGATCAAGGGCTTGGTTTACAAAAGCATTTTGGCACCGAGCTCCCTCCAGATTTTTTTATTATTATTATTATTTTAAATTCTTCTTGGAGCCAGTCTACATCTTTTTGTGATGAAAAGCCTTTGTAAATGTGCACCTAGAAAGATTTCCATTCTTTATAAACTATAATTTTTATAGTAGTTTGTTAATTCCCTTCTCCTTCGGAGGGAACAAGATTCCTGGGGAGCTGTGCATTGCTCCCGTTCATTAGGAAATGGCTCTCCAGTTAATAAGTAATTGGAAAACAGATTTTCCCACATGAAGCCAGTAAGCAAAACACCAAACTACTAGGCGTTGTGGTAAATATTCCTCTAACAATGTGTATCAGGGAAAATAAAAACGCTGGGGGAAGCTCAGTACAAAGCGCTTTGTTGTTCGTAAACGGGATTGTTGGAAAAGGGAAAGAACAAACAAAGGCACTGGGAGGTTTTGGTGCAGCACCAAGGCAGCCCCCTGAGGACTTGGCTGGGTGTGGGTGCTGTGCGGCCCCCAGAGGACTCCCCACCTCGGGGTCCCACAGGGAGAAGTGACCCTGGGCTGGAGGTGCTGCAGCCCCCCCTGGAGCAGAGCACGCTCTGCAGCCTCTGGTCCCAGCCGGGATCCCCAGCAGATCCACCAGTCACGGGGATCCCATTAGAGAAAAGCCTCATTTAAACAGATCCTTACATCATTGCGCAGGGAAGTGCAGGTCTGGTGTAAATGAAGGAGATTTACTTGTTCCGATTTCCCTGCCTGATTTGAAGGCTCCTGGAGCAGTGCTAATGCTGCTGCAAACGTTTTTGTTATTTTAAAACAAATTGGCTTCACTTCTCCGCACTCTCCTCTCAATTACCACTAGAAAGAGGTGCTACAGCTCACACTAATGGCTGTCTGCGAAGATTACACCGAAAAACCGTGTTTTATCCAATGAAGTGCGGTGCTGCCTTCTCTATTTAACACCATTAGCGGTAGCATCAACAGCCACAGCCTCCCAGTCTGCTCAGTAACAGCCAGTCCCCAGATAAATCCCAGTTCAGCTGCAGCACAGCCTTCCCTAGCCACGATTTAACGGTGCTGCCCACCAGCAACGTGTGCCAAGACGCGCAGAACGTTTCTGGGGACTCTCACTCCCCGTTCAGTGCCTGGTGGCAGCCACTCCATTTTCTGGAAGAGCAAAAAATCTGAGGATCCGAGGATCTAGAATCTGAGGATTCTAGACCTCAACGCACAGGGTAAGTAAAGGGGCAGTTTTAGTCCCATTAAAACATGCCCAGGCTTCCCTGGCTTTAACCAAGATCTCATTTTTATCTAAATCCTCTCAACTGACAAAAGCAAAAGGGAAGCAATAAACCCATTCCACGGGAAGTTTTAGTCTGTTGTTACACATCCCCCAAGCTTAGTGTCCGCTAACGAGCAGCAACTCATTGCCTGTGAGTTTTGTTTTTACACAGTGTTTATTTCTGCGTCTGCAGATGAGCCTCACCGATTCCAATAATATTTGTTTGTTACAACTGTAACCAGCGGGTACTTAAAGCACGTTTTATTGCTATGATTGGCCTAAAAAGGAACCTGACAGTAAGCTTTTGTGAAATTCTGTCCTCGAGGTCCTGCGCACAAAGCCCACTGCAGGCAGTGGCAGTCAGAAGTGACGTTGGAAAATATCAAATGGATTATTCCGGTCTATCTCGCACCCCATGGCAGTGCAGGAGCTGGTAGGTAAACTGGCTGAAGTCAGCGCTATTCTCAGGATCACCCTGTTCTTCAGCTGTTCGCTTTCAAGGAAAACTGGGGCTTCTCACCACAGAGCAGGGAGTCAGAGTCAAGAAGGAGCAGCAGGGACGAGAAACCCAATCACGCTTCAAGATGAAAAGTGCTACATTTTTGCCGGAACTACCTGGCTGGATTTCGTTATTCCAGAAGTCCCTCCTATTTCTCTACATATTTGGCCAAGAAAGACTTAGTTCCTGGGAGTTCTGCCTGGGGAAACCTTCCTGGCACGAACCCTACGTACAACGAAGAGCTGTTTGCGCTAAGCTGAGCGGACCAGGACTGTTCCAGTGGCATTATGCGTTTGGCAAGAGGGGAGAGCACATTGCCATGCTAAAACCGCAGAGGACGTTACTGAGACACACACTGGTTCTCTGCTGTTACAGAAGGAGCTGCACGCTGATCAAGATACAAATGCAATCCTAGCCCAGAGCGCATTCTTGATCAACTCCTGGCTGGCTGCAGGAGCAGGATGCAGCAGCAACAGGCGTGGAGCAAAGCACAGGCGGAAACTTGCAACACCTGAATCCCCCTCTTCCCTCCTCTCCCCTGGTGGACCCTCATGTCCCAGACTCTCTTACCTGGCTCCACCTGGTCAGGTTCATGCCGAGTGTCCGTGGAATCCGCCGCATCACTGCTCATCTTGATCTCTGGAAAAGATGGCACAACTGATTTTAATAACAGGTCACAGTCCCAGGCAACAGGCACATGTGGCTTCCACTAAACAGCACAAATGAATGTGTAATTATAATAAACCATCAGACTTTCAAATTTCTGATTCCTCAACATACAGCCACTAGAATATTCATCAGCTCCGAGGATGCACTTTCCCTCCTGTTGCTCTTTGCAGCCCCCTCGTTCCTCTTCCCCCTCCTCAATTCACCGATGTGCTTCTCACCCTCGGCACCATTCCTCTCCCCACGGAGGGCGAGGGGCACGTCTGAGCACTACAAGCTCCCCCAGCCTCTCCCTGAGCTTCATGAAGGCTTCCCACACGAGCTGGGGACACTGCTCCCCATCACCACACCGGCAGGAGCAGGGGACCCCTCCCAGCTTCCATCCTCTCCCACATCCCTTTTATTTTGGGATGGTGCAGCCGAGCCAGTTGCTTGGTGCCGTTACTGGCCTTGCATGGAGCAGGATGCTCCCAGGGAAGGAAGCGAGGTTGCTCCTCTTCTCTCACTCCCTCTCAAACTCTGCTTGTTCTTCCCGATCAATCTGTTTGCAAACTCTTTGCTCTCTCCTGCAAGCACGTGTTCACACCCCTCTCAGACCATACAGGAGCCGCCTTGCTCCGAAGCAGTGTCCCCAGGGAGAACGCTGCCATCGAGACCCGGCACGTTTCCCTCCATCCTTCTCAAAGCCAATAAGTTTGCCGTTTACCCTTGAAGTGATGGCTGCCACCACACCCGGGGCCACGTTCTCCTTCGGGGACAGCTGAAAGAAAAGGGTGGGAATAGTCAACTGTGCATGGGATTGCTCCTCTCCTCCTTAAAAGAGGCAAAGTACACAGTGAGTGAAAGAAGGAAGAATATCTATTCAAATTCAGACGGACACCCTCTCGCCCTCTTCTCCCCTTTGCATTGGAATTTTAACTCTTTCTAGGCTACTTGGGAAAAAAAAAAAAAAAGATAATAAATTTTATAAAGACCCAACCAAGTGATTTGCATGTGCCTCCTGCAGCCAATCCCAGCCACAGAAGTCATCCGATTTGCATCGGGGAATAACAACAGCGTGGAAGCGGGGCGAGTGTTTGCTGTGGTTTTGCTGGGACAGAAAAGGCAGGTGGAAGCCTTCTTAAAGGCATCGTGCAAACCTTTTCCTCTTTCCTTTATATGCCTTGTACTATTTCCAAGTGGACAAAAAGGTGAAGAGCAGCCTGTATGTTTTTATTCCAATTTCCCTCTATTACTCACAATAAATAGGCAGCCCTTCCATTTATTTCCTTTCTACTTTAACTTCCAGTGTGCAAATGGCGAGCTCCCTGCTTTTTGGCCAAAACAGAATAACTTCATTTAGGTTCAAGTCTGAAAAATTTTCCCCAGCAAATGACTAGAGGAAGAAAAAGATGGCAAAATTGTATACCACAGGGGTGCAGAAACATCCACACACTTCAGAAACTTCCTTTCCTCAGATTGTCTTAAGGAGCAAGGGAGGAAAAGGAGAGGGAAAAGTGTTTCTTTTCAAGTAATCCCTCTGCAATTAAGACATGAACATTTAGTGGGGCTTCTAAGCAATTCTACTGCAGGAAGAGTAATTATCTTCAGCTATAAACATCTCCTTGTCTTGTAATACTGCCAAGGGACCCTAACTTATGCAGTCTACAAAGCACAAAGTTCTGTTTGTTGCCAAAAAGTATCTTTAGGAGAAGCCAAGTTCTCATAAAGTAAAATAAGAGGAAAAATTCACCCATGGAGGAGTTTAGCATTTGCTTTAGTGAGAAAGACTGTGCATTAAAAAAAAAAAAAAAAAAAAATCTAGTGCAGGCTTCTTTGTGGGCACAGTGCTCACAAATGCATGCTAGTAAAAGAAAATTACCTAGCTGCCAAGACCATGGAGGCCCTCGTGGCACAGAGGGGGAGCTGAGGAAGGCAGGACACACGAGCAAGCAGGAGGAGCTCTGCCCCCCTGCAGCACCTCGCACACAGGCAGGCTAAGGCACCCTGCTGGAACCCTGCAGCAGCCTCAGTGACCCCGCGGAGCCAATTCCCACAGCCTGCGCACTTTGTACTGCCTGCGAGCAGCAAAATCACCCGGCAGCGCCAGTGCTTGGATCCCCAGCTCCCTTCACACCAGGGCAGAGCCAGGGACTGGGCTGCCAGCAGCAGCCTTCAGCCCCTCTGCCAGTCATAATTTGGGGTGGGGGGAACCAGGGGAATGGCAGCTGCTGCTTGATGACATATCAGATACGATCCATCAGCTAAATTCCTTCCTCCTGCAGTCAGGAGATAACGAGATACCCTGTGATGCTCTCAGAGAAAGCACAAGTTTTATTTTCACAAAAATTCAAATTCCCCTCATAAATGCACACAAGCTAAAATACATTGTAGGGAAAAAAAAATTAAAGAAATCATGAAAAAAAATCAAGCCCTTTTGACCAAAGCCTGCTGATGTGCCTGGTTTGGGACTGCCCACCTTTGAACACCCTACGGATAGCAACGCTGCAGCAGCCATTCTCCACGGGATCCTTGGGAACAAGGGCTAGGGGTACAGAGGGGTGACTTTCTGGTGTAAGCACAGCCAAGGTGAAGGGAACACCTCCTCCTTGTCCTCCACTATAAACCAGGGGCAGAGTAGCACAGCTCAGCTGGATTTGAACCCCCTCATACGACAAATTTTCTAAAGACGAAACAGGCTGTGAGACTTTGAGGCCAGCAAAATGCAGGCTCCTACCATGCAGCTTTGCAACATACGGAGAGCGAGCTGAGTGAAAACATCTCTGGGAAAAATAATGCAACTTGGGACTGCCTGACTCCTAACCACAGACCTATTAGGAGCCGCCACTGTGGCCTGGGCCATATTAAAAATGTGCTGCTAGACCTCAGCTAACAAACGTAGCTGGAGTAGGAGCAGCAGTCTGGTTTGTTTATCCAGACCAAAGAAACTCTACCAGTGCAGACACTTCTCTGGGGATATATCTGCATCTCTATTTTGGCCGAAACAAATGGTGTCAGCAACTATAGCTTTCCCAACCCCTTATTCCTAGGAGCTGTTCTGACATGGGTACCAGCGTAAACCAGCCCGGTGGCTTCAAGAGGAAAAAAGAAAGTCAGTGGTGGCAGCGGGGAGAAATTGGGTTGGCTGAGATCAGCACCTGGAACCTGTTGAATTTTGCTGCATGCTCTGTGCCTGAGCGGCTGCAGGAAGCTGAAAACGTGCAAATGCCTGGGGAGCAGGTGGTGGTTCTGCTGCAGGGAAGCAGCATGCAGAGCCCTTAGGTTGCTTTGCACGGACAGAGGGGGGGGACAACACGGGGCTCAACCCTGCACACGGCTCGGGCCCCACAGGATCGAGCACACCAATCCATCCTTGCAGCAATGGGAATAAACTCTCTCCTACTCACTCTGGGCTCTGCCACGTGGAAGCAGCAGGGCCCAGATTCATCTGCCTGCCTGCAAAACCACTGCTGAAAGCTCAGACCCCTCGGACAAGCAGCAGGGTGGGATGATTTGGGGGAAGAAGGCTCAGTGCGTGCCAAACGCGCGCAGCTCCCAGCCATATCTGCTCTGGGAGCGATGCCACGGGCTCTGACAGCGGGCATGGTATCGACCTGGGGAATCTTCTCATGAAGAAAGAGTCGCCCACAAGCTGAGCAGATGGGCCGATAGGAGCCTGCGGGGGCCAAGTCCCCAAGAGACACCGCACACGCACGCCCATCGCAGGTGCTCTGATGAGTTGGGCTTGCCGGCACCACCAGCCTCCCGCAGGC
Source organism: Alectura lathami (assembly GCA_013399715.1). Lineage (NCBI taxonomy): Eukaryota > Metazoa > Chordata > Aves > Galliformes > Megapodiidae > Alectura > Alectura lathami. Next base: position 69,536 of record VXAV01000104.1, read on the forward strand.
TTTCCTCATAGTGCCGGGGTCCCACTCGGCTGCACGTGGCCCCCTGCCCCCAGCACCCTGACTCCGCAGGAGGGGCTGCCGGGATGTGGCCCGCAGCCCCAAATGCCCTGGGGACAGTCCCTCCCCTCCTGCATGGGGGCTCGGGTATGGGGCAGGAGCCAAACCTGCTGTGCGGGGCGAGCCCGAGCTCCAGCCACGCTGAGGCATTTGGCAACCACTGCTCTGCTCCCAGCTAGCTGCAGAGGGGAGGTCTGCTCGGAGATGTGGGGCTGCCAGGCTGCACCTCAGTGTCAAACCCCTGGAAGCAGTGGGTGCTCCCTCTGAGTATCGCCATTCATTCATTCCTCACTCAGCCCATCCACCTTCAGCTCTCTCATTCATTTCTCCCTCATTTTCCCTCTTTTGTCATTAACTTTTCTCCTTCCAGCCCACATCTTATCTCCCTCACTCACACACACGCCCTTTCTGCATCCCGCTCTGACTTTACCCCTCTCGCTCCTCTCAGCTTTATCCCAATGACACCAGGCACTACCTGCCCATTTTCCAGGTGCCCCAAAGACTTTTTACTCCGCTCTTCAGCCCATGTCGGGGCTGGCAGCGTGAGCAGCACTCCCCACACTGTGTGCCCAGCTTGGCAGCCCCTAAACATGGTCGGGGCAGCATCGATCCCCGCACGGCTCTTAACCAGGTGCTGGCTGCAATCGCCAACCCCAACAGGAGAGAAGAGGGGGGAGAGGAGGGTGGAAAAGCCACAAGAATCACAGCAACCCCATTTCCTGCCTGAGCCCACGGTCTCAGCCACACGGCGAGCTGCAGCCCGATCCTTCCTCAAGTGCTCTTTACCTGCGTGCACGGACTCCAGGTTCACCATCCTGCCGGCGGAGGGAAATCCACGGTGCGCCCAGCCTCCTGCCGTCAGCCCCAGGTTGCCAGGGGCTGCCAGTTTGCCCTCCCTCCTCTGCCACCCGCTGCCTCTCAAACCAGGCGTGGGTCCGCTCCCGAAGGGACCTAGAGCTCCATTGCCTGTTGCCATGCAGGGCCAGGTGAGCATGCGGCTCCGCGCCACGCCTCGCCCCACCTCCGGCTCCCTCGGGTGCCCTGACACCCAGCAGCCTGGCGCCCGGCCCATGCAAAAGCACCCATTTGCATATTAGTAACCGGGGAATGGATGAGTCCCTGCAGCACTACCAGGGCGTGGGGTGGGGTGGGAAGGAGGAGGAGGAAGGAGGCGGATCGCCTGCCCGCGCCGCCTCGGATGCGCCCTGCAGCACCTGCCTGCCCGCGAGCAGGCCTCGCCGCAGCCCCGGGGCCCCCTCGCGATGTTGGGGAGGCTGCCGGCTCCGTCCCTCGCACAGGGCAGGTGAGAGAGGCTGAGGCACGAAGCCAGGCTGGGCAGCACCCAAGGGGGAATGCAGCAAGCAGCCCCCTCCTGTTATTTTCGTTAAACTCGGGGCTTGCCCGTGAGCATGGCCTGCACGGCTCAGGGCCTTGCACGGCTGGGCCTGTGAGCATGCACGGTTGCTGGCTCTCACAGGTCGGGGCTGCACCCGATGGATCAATCCCCCTGTGAAACACTCAGTGTCGGAAGGAAAGATGCCACAGCATGGCTGAGGGCAGGGCAAGGATCCACACACGAGACTGCCCCTTCTCAAGCCACGCCACAAGGCAGGCCTGAGGAGAGGAAAGCAGGGCCAGACATCCTGCTCCTCCTCCGCCATGTTGCTCCAAGCTGCAGGACTCAGAAGACTTCCAGGGAAGCCAGGGGAAAAAAAAAAAAAAAAAAATCCCCTAACACTGGCTTCTGCTGCAGGCAGTCGGGGCCCTCCGCCTACCCAGCGTCACCCTGATGGGCCTCAGTGCTCTGTCAGCTGCCCGTCCCTCCCTTGCGCTGCCCAGCTGCCCCCTGCCATGCCTGCAGTGGCACGAAGCCTGCAAGAACCTCCTGAGCTCCTGCTCAACCCCCTCCTGAAAGCGTTAACACGCTCAGTTGGGAGCTGCCAGGTACAAGCTATCACACATTCATCTCTCCCTGGCTAATTCACGTTCCAGGGCTCTCAGCTTTCCCACATGCTGCTCTCTCTCCCTGGAAAGACAGGTTTCTCCGAAGGGGACGGGTGGGCGGGCAGGCGGGCTCTCCAGGCCTCACCTCCACCCCAGTGGGGTGCTACCGGGCTGGAGAGCCTGCATGGTTGGAGGGGAAACCCTCGGGAGCAGGCTGCAAGGACACCACAGATGTGCTTAAAGAGAAAAATAAAAAAGAGGAGGAAAGTGAGGGCAGAGATGGAAGGGGGAAAAGTAGAGAGGAGGCTGCCAGGTCAAGCTAGCGTTTGCAGGATGGAGGAACTAAAGGGAGACGGCTACGGGCTGTGCTCAGAGCTGCTCCAGGAAGCAGGAGGGTGACTTGGGGCAGTTTGCCCAGGCATCTTGTTCCGGGGAGCTGGAGGGGCTGGCCTCCTGCCGCAGCCCCAGCCACGGAGGCCAAACCCGTGGGGTGCTCCTGGGCAGCTGCTGGGCTGTTCTCCAGCATTTTCGGCATGACCCCCACGCCTGGGATTTCCCCCTGTTGAAGGCTGACGCGATCAGGTGTCCATGCTGCGTCACACATGGACTTACTGGTGGCACCCAGCCAGCTCGAAAGGCCTGGGGTGCAGGAGAAGGGCTCCATAAGGGCTGGGGGCCGCAAACACTCTCCTTCCATCCCATCTCACACACCTGCTGACACTGTCCCTGGACACAGCTCCTCTCCTTCTGCTCCCTGGTGCTTCTCCCTTGCTCCAGAGCCGGGCAGCCCGGCCCCGAGCCCCTGGGTGGCCCAGGGGGTGCTGGCACCTCCCACGCACGGCTGTCACCGCTCATCCTCCGGCCCGAGAAGCTCTCCCGGCCATCGGCAGCCCCGCAGTGCCCTCTCCTGGCCCCGCAGTCACCGCCGAGCTCAGCTCGGCTTTTTCTGGCTGTTCTTTAGTCGCCGGTGGAACGGCAGGGGCGGGGTGGGGGGGGTAAATGGCACGTTTATCACCAAAAGCCCTTCACCTGGGTACCCTTGGCATCAGTGATGAGTCACACAGGCAATCATCCCTTGATGCCAGCAGATATGTTGCTGATAGAAATCAGCTGCAGTTTTTCTTCCCTTTTTTTTTTTTTCCTCTCTCTCNCGCTTTTTTTTTTTTTTTTTTTTTTTTCCTTTCCCCATGGGCATTGGTGCTTGACCTGTCTGCTCTCATCTTCACTGCATGCATGTCCTCCTCCACTCGTGCTGCCAGTGCTTATTCCCCTCTTGGAGGAAGGTGAGCTCTGCAGTTAGCAATTGATTTCTGCAGTGTGGCCTTTGGATGGGTCTGAAAGCACAGCCTGCAGAAAGGTGTTACAAAATCCCCTACAGCTTTCCCTAACAGCGAGGATTTACACCAATGCTCCTGGCCAACTGCGACTTCTCTCTGTGCCAGGCAGTTCTCCTGTCTCCACCTGCAGCAGCTGCTTTTCAGGGCTGTTATTTATATCAAGAAGAATTTTTTTTTTTTCCTTTGGAAAATCAAGCACTGCACTGCAGCTCTCTTCTTGCAGGATAGCAAGCCCTTGCAGGGCTCAAAGAGCCCAAACATAATTTGGGATGTGAAACACATGTGCCCCTGCCCTGTCACAGCCTCCCCTTGCCCTGGAGGAGGTCACTCCTCCAGCACCCACTGGTGGAGGAGCCCTGCACCACATGCGGTGTCTTTGGGTGTCCAGCAATGGGTGCTCAGAAGCTGGTCCCACCGTTACAAATTAATCCCATTCAGCTCCCCAGGATATGATCCAGGTACCCGCAGACAATTCGTGCCCCCTCCCGCAGCCTTGTGCAGGAGAGTGTGGTGGGGATGGGGCTCCCAGCAGACTGCAGCTTCCTCCTATCCTCTCCCTCTTTTCCCACCTTGCCTCATAGCTGGATTTAACTCTGGTAGCAGGGACAGCATCCCAGTGTCCTGCTGCAGCAGGAGCTAAGGCAGCAGAGAGCACCGTCTCTGCTTTCACCACGCTAGGGGGAATCAGCACTCCATGCTTCTCCCGCAAGCAGCCATGAGCTAGCAGCTCTAAGCCAGCCCCAAAACACCGCCCTTGTCTCCTCTCTGCTGCAGCTGCAGAGGAATGGAGAAAGAAGACCTTCCTGAGGCTGCTGCTCCCCCAGCCACGCAGTGCAGCTGCACATCTGCATGATGCACCCCTATGGGACCCTGCTCCCACTGGGAGAGAGGAGCAGGCTCCAGCCTGTCTAACCCCAGAACCACTCGTTGTCTCTGTTGCTGTTCTTTTACTTGCCCAGAGCTCAGGCTCCGAGCTCTCAAATACCTGAGGGGCTGCAGGACCACACTGATGAGCACTGTGCTCAGGCTGCAGGATGTCCCCCCAGCCCAAGTCCTTGATGTCTAAGGTACAGGCTTGACACCTGTAACATAACAACTCCCAGTCAAGATTCCCAACAAATGGATCAATGCAGAGGTTATGACAGAGTATTTTAGGCCAGGGATGCTTTAGAAAAAATCAGTTTATTTTACCTTACAAATGATAAATAATTTGTTTTTTAAAAAAATCATTCAAGTGTGTTTTACTTCATGTTGCAATATTAAAATACCTTTCCCTTCTCCTCCCCTTAAGTGATCATTACAAAAATAATTGTGACCTAATTTATTTCTGTCAAAAATTCCTGGATTTTAGGCAAAAAGGCACGTGGTGAAGGCTTTTCACCAGGAGGAACAGGGGTTCGCAATGACCCCAGCCGCCTCTCTCCCCTCCTTGCTTGTTCTAACTTGAGTGGAAGAAGACTCAGGGACCAGGCGGTGCTTCTGCAGCACTTCTTGTCTGATGCCCTCCAGGTATCTAACAGGGCTGTGGTCAGCTTGAATGTCATCCCTGCGTTACATATAAGGGAAATCAAGGCACAGCAAAGCAGTTCAGCTATCTAAGAGCTTCTTGTGAATAACTGGTAGAGTAGGACGTAAGACTGGACGTGGATGCAGAATGTTATCTTCTTCAAAATGACGGTGCAATGCCCATCTGATCATCTCCCACCTTGGATCCACAATGGTACGATGGCAGTCACAAATCTCTGGACGTTTCTTGCTTAGTGGGAGAGTCACAGGACCAACACTGAAAGCTGGGCCTTCACTAGTCTAAATAGGGACAAATCGGAGCCCTAATTACCAGCCCTTTGGGGCAGAAGTAATTGCTGGGATATATCCCTCCATAGTATCTCGTTAGCCACCGGAAAGATATACCAGGCAGCTGGACACTGCAAAAAGCTACAGGCAGGCTCTTGATTTGGGCGGGCTTCGTACCTTCCTTGTTCTGGGCATGTGGTCCCATAACTCAGCTATTTTCACACTGGGAAATGCTGCCGTGTCACCAGGAGGTGGCGAAGTCAGTGAAAGGGCTTTGGTGCCAGAGACGTTTGACAGCCCAGCTCTTCCAGACGGCTTCTCTCCCTGCCCTGACCACCCGACAGGATGCTGGAGGCTGATAACTGCTCAGGGCCGACCCCTTCAACGCCCCCTACCTCCAGAGCAGGGCAAAGCACAGCCCTCCTGGTGCTTTAGCCCAGAAACTGGCCTCTCCTGCTGGCAGGAAGCCATGCAGGGCAGCATCACCACACAGCGAGCCGAGCCCACTTGTCACAGTCTGAGGCAGCATTGGGTTTGGAGGGGGTCACGGGGTGCCAGAAAGAAAGGCACACGCACAGAACTCTCCTGGCACAAGGCATCGCTGTGAACTGAATTCCTTCTTCGAAGCAGCCAGCTCTGAGAGGCCTTTAGCATCACGATGGGTGGCAGGAGGCAGATGAGCTGCCCCTTGAAAAGGCTTGGCCCCGCTCTGCTAGGTCTCCTCGTCCCAGAGACACAGCTGCTTCTGCGGCACGTAGAAGTCAAAGGTGTAGCCCTTCTGGCAGCTGCGGATGCCGCATTTGTACGAGGAAACCTTGCCCGCAGCGTCACGACTCTTGCAGTACTTGAGCATGCACGGGTACCACTCGATGCTCAGCGAGTAGCTGCAGATGCAGGGCTTCCAGCGGTCCACGCACAGCTTGCAGCGCTGCAGGTCGGGGAGGTCGGATGTCTGCGGCAGGACCTCGAACATGGAGCCGTCCACCCCTGCGGGAGGAAGCAGGAACACTGCTCAGGGCACAGGATGGACCAGGAGAATGAGGCTGGGCAGAGGGCGCTGCCAGGGAGTGTTTGACACACGTCTGGATGGGAAGCACAGGAAGAGAAAGGGCGCTAGGGAAAACAAGCCAGAAGACACAAAGAATGTAAATAACGCATCTCTTTAGGGCGGTGGACCAGGTGAAAGGTTGCCTTGAAAACACCTGCCCAACTGGGTTCACGAGGAGAGCACTCTTACAGTCAGGTGCATGCTAAAGAACAGAGGAGTGCTGCGTGGTGTGCAGCAAGCAGAGCACAAACCACGGCCACTGCAAGAGTAGACAAGGAGCTGAAATGTTCTCCATGCCGATCACCAGAAGCCTGGCAGCAGAGAGCACGGCGGCGTGCCAGCTTGCTGACGGGACCGCTTCCAGCCAAACCGAAGGAAACTTTTACCTTTCTCCAGCCAAAATTTGACATCTTCTTCTCGGGTGTAAATTGCTTCTTTGGCCTCTGCACAGACGTTGTGGATGTGAGAGCTCAGCTGGCCCCCTTTGCTGAAGTTGACAGCTACATCCATGCTGAGATGCTCCAGGCCCCGCACCTCCTCCGCCTGCCGCACCGTCTTGGGGTTTTTCTGCAAAGGATGAAATCACAAACACCTGAATCCCGGACGCAACAAATTATCCCTTGCAGTGTGTCATGATTTCATGCCAACAGAGGAAGATGTGCAAACGGATGTTCCCCTGGAAGTGCACCTGCAACCCATCTGGACAGAAGGCACTTACACAGCTTCTTGGTGATGTTGAATCTGATGATAGTTTATTACTGCTTTGATTTGCCTGTGAACATTTATCAGTGCTTTGTTGTGATGGATGGTCCCGAATCAGTAATTAATTCACTGGACAACGTTGGGGTTTTCATGGTGACTGCACCAGGCATCTGCTCACCCTTTGACACAGGCTAAATTACATCATGCCTTCTTCTAGTTTATTAGATCGGGGTCAATGCTATTAATGAAATGAGTTTAATACTGAGCCCCTTAAGCAGGAGGGGAGGTCAAAGGTGGGTCTATCAGACAGCTGAGCCATGGGGCAGCTGTACGAGAAGATCTAAGCAGCCCTGGACGGCCTGGGGATGGAGCTGGCTCTTACCTGCCGCAGCTTTGCCATAGACTCGCTGGGGATGATCTCGTTGCGGTGGAGCCGCGTGACGAAGCAGAGCGCTTGGAACTGGCTCTGGCCCCTCTCCAGCTCCCCTAGGATTAAGGCACGGAAGATCTTCACCTCCTGACAAAGAGAGAATTAAAAATCACAGAGTGAATCACAGGCCTTTGGCATCTAAGGGGTGAATCAAGAAGTCAAGGTCTTGCAGAAAGGCTCCAGCTGAAAGAACACAGTCAAAGGTCTCATACTTCTGCTACTGAGCACAGGTGTCTGGTCCCAGGATCAATCCCACCCAAGCCTGCAGTGTAACAACGGGTGTCTAAAGAAGGGAGGGTTTTCGCAATCCCACCGTGGTGGGGACAGGCTGCTGCCAGCTCCAGCCCACATCCCAGCTCCCTCAAGCAACCCTGGGGTTTGTCCTTCAACAAGGCAGCAAGCCTCCAAGTAACCTCACTCTGTCCCAAGAGGAGATGCTTGCCTTCAAATCAGCCACGTGGGGTTCTCCCACTGCAGGCAGAGGCTATCACATGTCCACACTCTGCCCAAGACTATTTCCTTTGCCCTTCAGCCTGGAAAAGCCCCGTGTTGGCTCCAAGTCCCTCGAGGAGAAAAGCCATCGACCCCAGCCAAGCAGCACCGAGTGCCAGCACGATGGTTTCACTTTGCCAGGCTGCAGGAGGGTAAGTTTAAAGACAAAATCATCCTCTCTAGAGGGAAAACTGCCTCCCAGTGTTTACCTTCAAGCGTGTAAAGAAATAAAACATGTGGATGCAGCAGCTGAAGCATGCAGATTCCCCTCACCCTACAGAGGCAGGGCTATTAGCGGTGTTAAACAAGTTCATTGCTGCTTCCAGCTCCTGTAATGTGGCCTGTCCTGCTAGGGGTCACTGATGTGTGACCAGAAGGCAAAGAGGAAGGGACTAGAGGAAACACAAGCACATGCAGGAAGGCAAGAGGGTGAGGGTGGAATGGGTGAGAGGACAATACATGCTCAGTCCAAAAACCCCACTGTACTGTACAGTGCTGGGACTACTGAAATCGGATGACTTTTCCCAAACGACAGCCTGACAGGGACCAGAACCCCTGAAACCATATTCCAATCCACGTTACGTACCAAGTGAGGCCCATTTTTTCCCTCTAGGCTGCAAACTTTGTGAGCTGTAACCAAAGCCCTCTGGGGGCAGCTGGTCACAGCTTCCATCTGCCATCAACTAAAAATATCCCAAGGCTTCATTACAGCAAAGGTCCTCATTTCACCAATGAGCTAATAACAAGCTGGGATGGAGCACAGGCAAGACCTGCACCTATTTTTGTTCAACAAATATCACATAGTCATCATCTCCATGCATTTCTTAGGGTAAGCAGTCCCAGCTTTCCTCTGCTGCTTCTGAACAATCTGGCATTCGGGAGAACAAATTACTCATTTCTGGACCCAACAGCATGTGGAAGAGAAATTAAAGTCATGAACTGTTAAAGCCAGAAGGAACCCATTATGATCAGCTGCAGCTGACCTCCTTTTCTGCCACGGTCAATAGTTTTGGCATCTTACATACGTAACTTCTGATGTGGATTCTAGCACATCCCCAAACTCAGCTTGGAAACCAGCCACAGTTAGCTCCACACATGCTCAAAGAACACCTCGTCCGATGGTAAAACCTCCCTGTAGCCTGTTCTAGCTTAACTAAACACCGATTTCTCTGCAGGTGCCAATCCATCTGGTTTCTGGCTTCAGGGGCATTGGGACACTCTGTGGGAGTCTCACCAAGAGATCGAACGGTGCCTCCTGCTCACTCCTTCTGGCATCCAGCTGAGGCCATCGCTCTTAGCAGCATCCTCCACAGAGAGCTAGACAGATATCGGTGGAAAGGGAACTGCAAGCAAAAGCCACGCCAAGCTCCTAAGACCATCTGCTTCCTTCTGGCCTCCTGGGGTATCCCTGCTGTATAGCTCACGAGGTCAGGTTCTTCCAGACCTCCGGCTCCTAGAAGAAGTGAGCCTCTCTCTTTTCTACAGGCTCTAAGGTTCCCTCCGAGGCTTTCTCCAGACCAGGTCACCCAGGCCACCACGTATTCCCTGCCTTCCCTCCCCTGTCCAGATGAGAAAAGGATACGCAGCTCAGCGCACATCTGAAACAGCTGCAATCAGCAATGTGTTTCCCTCCCCAGGACAGGAGAAAGGATTTTGCTGGATGCACTTGTGCTGAAAACTCAGCACAAAAACAGGGCACAAGGGGGATTTGGAAAGAAAGAGATACCAATTGCTTTTGCCCACAAACACAAGAGTGTTTTAATCACTGCCTTTAGTGCTCTGGTTTGACTGACACCTCTGTGTAGACATGGGAAACATCTGAAAGAATGCAGCGTAGCCTGGCAGGCATCACCAACAGCTCAAAGCTGCTGTTTTCTCTGGGGTCTTAAAACAGCATTTGAAGGCATTTCATTTAAATAGAAAAAAAAATAAAAAAGTAAAAAAAATCCAAAGGAAAACAAAAACAATATGAGAAAAAACAAGTCAAGCTTTCTTAAACGGCTGGGGTTATGGCTGGCTGAAGCAGTACAAGAGGGGAAATGAGAAGAAGGTAAAACATGCCAAACTTCACATCAACCAAGCAAAACCCAAGATGAAATGTTTACAGAAATGCTTGTGATATTACACTGAATCCTAACTTTTTGACAGCTGTAATGGGGACAATTCCCCCTGAGACACTGACATTGCACAACGAGTCACATTCCTGTCTGCATTTGGTCCAGCTGCCTCCCAGATGAGCTTCTTTGCTGTGAGCTCTCGCACTGTGCATGGGCCAAGGACAAGCAGGCTGAAACCAGTGGCTGACCCTGGCATATCCTTCAACTGTGGATTTAGTTTTAATTCACTTTGAACAATCTGGAAACAGGTCTGGAAAAACAAACAGGGACAGCCATACCCTGTACTAGGACTGGAAATGTCACCTAGGCGCAGGAGATCAACAACAGCGCAGGACTTCCCAGCTTGGAGGTGAATTTTGCAAAATGGGAACATGCTGAGAAACTGACTAATCCTCATGATCTGTCTGCTTGAGAACCAGACCTCAGGCACCCAACTCTCTCCTCCAACGCTCCCCATCGATCCCACACGACTGTGGGTCCCTTGCTCTGGCTCCAAAGTCCAGCACCAGCTGCCCTGTGACATCCAGGCACTGTTAAGTTCTGTCCCAAGGGGCTCCGGGTCTGAAGGTACCTCTTCCACAATGTGTGAAGTTCCTAATTCAGCGGCATTACAGTGCCTCCAGCTCCAGACCCGCTCCCACTGCACCAGCCAGCAGTGACCCAGGGCTGCTGCTCAGTTATGCTAAACACTTATCTGCCCGTCTCTCTGAGCTCACTGATTTAAGGGTGAATGAGCGCATGTAACCTCTGGTGAAGATCCCTGCAAAAACTGCCACTTGAAAGGGCTTGTTGGTAAGGGATGGGAGGATGGGGAGAAAAAGAAAAGCTGGGAAATGTGGTCCTGCAGAGGCGGGGAACAGCTGGAGAAGAGAAGAGTGAAGGGGAAGATGGTAAAGACCAACAGGAACTCGAGAGGCTAGAGGAAGAGTGGACGCTGACCCATCCTTTCTTCCACCCCCAGGTTCTTTCTCAGTCCATCCTCCCCCCATCCCTCCCTCGCCCTTAGGCATGCACTCAGCCAGCCCTCTGCTCCCCTCCTTCCCCCCACAGCCCCTCACTGAATCAGAAGCTCCGTGCCTGGCTGCCCGCACACGTCAAACAGCGAAGGCTGATCCTTATCTAAACCAACCCTTCCGTCAGCCCTACTGACGCTGACGCCTGCCCCGAGCCACCCCCATCGAAGCCTGCAGACCACTGGGACTCCAGGTAGGGGAGATGTCTTCTCCTCCTGTGTCCCCAGGGCTGCTGGTCACCTCTGTCCCCCAGCAGCTCCATTCATAGGGCTCCCTGGAAATGCATCAACCCAACACAGGCTCCTTGGGTTGCCCTCCCTGCCTGGCTATGCAACTTGGAGCAAGGAGCTTGTCACATCGAAAATATGTCCTGCTTTTCACACAGAGAGAGCCACCAAAGGTTTTCCTGCTCCCAGAGAGCCCCTCCCTCCCCAGGCACCTCACCTCGTTCCCACCAGGAAGAGCAGGATGAAGCGGTGCCAAGGTGGGTACCCAGCCAAGGCAACAAAATGCACCTTGAATTCTGGGTTTCTGCAAAATTTCCCAGCAGGAAACAAGCCCCAACAGAGCATTGCCTTTGCAACGCGGGGACTCTCCAGATGAACTCATCACGGGGGCGTTGAGAATCCTTGGCCCCGACCCGCGCTTGTGTGGCGGGTACAGTTACAGCTATTGTTTGGCGTTGGACAAGACGTTGGTGCAGCAGGGAACAACCAGTTCTGCAGGCGTGCGCTAACCGTGGCATCGGGGGAACCGCAGCCTTGCGGGGCACGGGGAGAGCAGCTACAGGGAGACAGGAAATCTGTGCCCCCAGCCCCCAGCTTGCCTGTACATACAGAAGCAACTTCCAGTAAAGAAAAAGACTGCATGGAGAAATCACGGAGCTTTCTCCCTCTCTGTGCCGTCCTCAGCCAGCTCCTCCTGGGGCTGCCAGCTGGGGTGCAGGAACAATTCAGCCTCCATTTCCAGGCTGGATCCTGCAGAGACGTACAAGCCTGTGTGGTCCAGATCTGAGCCCGGCGTCTCGGCTTCACGTGGAGTGGAGCAAACCAGTTCCCAGGGAAATAAATTATTTCAGTGCCTTCCTCCCCCCAACCCATTCAGCATTCCTGCCAAACTTCTCTCCCCCAAGGACATCGCCGCTCCTGTGGGACCTGCTTTTGTCTTTGCTGTCGCATGTCTGCGCAGAATGGGGGCACAAGCAAAGGGAGGCTGCTGCAGGGGCACCAGGCACCCCCGGCCCACGTCCCCGCCGTGCCAGCAGCTTCTGCTGTGGTCATGGCCCTGCCTGCAGTGCCCCGGGGAACAGCTAGAGCTGGCCAGAAAGTTGTTTTGCTTGTAGAGCACAGCTCCACCGAGCGTGTGTTATTGCAGCCACGCTGGGGGGCCAGCCAGCTGAGTTACCCTGACTAGGAGAGGATTATGGTTTTTAACCCCTCTCCTACCAGAAAGGGCTAGGATGAAGACACGTGGGTGATTTGCCTCTTATACTCATGTATCCATTAACCTGAGTTAAGGATGCAGTGGCAGAGGGAGAAAAAGGACATTTTCAGGAGCAGTAAGGTTGGGCCCTGATTCTTACAAGCACTGAGCATCCAGAAAGCCCCAAAATGTTCAGAAGAACACCCTCTAGTTAAGCACCCTCACCCCTTGCTACGCCCTGGGGTAACGACCAATGCTGCGTTTTAATGAGCCTACTCGGAGACAAAACCAGCCCCCCAGAAAATACCTGCCTTAACACAGCATTAGACCCTCTCATGGTTAATTTCACCAGGGAGATCTGCACAGTGCCTCGCTCATCATCCCCAGCATCCTTTGAATTGCTCCATCCCTCCCAGGGAGACAGTTAGGAAGATCCCTGCTATCTGACAGCAGGGAACCGGCTTCATCTGTCCCAGGAGGGAGCCTCCGGGTGATGCTCTGAGCCTTTGAGAAGCCCTGCGACAGTACAGCCCCCAGGCTGATTTAGGGGACAAACAGCTGGAGGAGGGTGCTGAATGACCCTCCTTTCATATTTTTTGGTATCTCTAAAAAGGACAAGCAGCAGCTTTCCAAATTTTACAGATATCGCCTTTGAACGGGTGCTTTGCTGCATCCCCTGGTCATTTAGCACCTGATATCGTGAACCCCTGGCACACGGAGAGCCTCCAAACACCTCCTCAGACTATCATATAACACCAGCTTTATTACTGAGGAATCTGAAAGGACTGGCAGTGCAAGGGTTACAACACCAGTAGCCATGCTATCGCCCTTGTGTTTCCAACACAATTTTTCCAGCAACCAGAAGGAAAAAGAAACATCTCCACATCTTTGTGCTGACCTTGGACTAGAACCACCCGCTTTGTTCTCAGGCCACTGGTTAACAGCCAGCAAAATCCTGTCATCGAAATTAGACACAACACTTAGGGCTGCTGTCTCCACTCAATCCTTCTTGCAGCACATTTTGCGCCTTATTATGCTATGTAGGCAAAGAAGTGATTTCATTGCATGCTTTCAAACTGATGGGAAATAAATGGTTTTCACTATTGCACTCCCCAGAAAACATTAAGTTCCAGGTTGGAGCCCCACTGACCAGTTTGTGGTGCTCTGTGGAATGAGGAAAAACACCTGATGTGCTCTGAGGACACGACTCCTTCAGGTCCAGCTCTAGAAGGGAGGCAGGGGTGGAAGAGAAAGGAAAGCCCCACCTCTGTAGCACTGCTCAGGCCCCACTCAGCTTCCACCAGCGTCAGAGAAGAGAACTGAGCCATGATCTCACTGTTACTCCTCTCTTCTCCAGCCCATGGTCTAACAGCAACTTTTTGTCAGCAAAATTGAAAGAAAAAAAAAAAAAAAAACACAACAACGGCCTGTCTTTGGACTAACCCCCCGCAGTTTAAGCCAGAGAAGTGGAAAAGCAGTTGTGCAGAAACCCAGCATCCTGGCCACAGCATGACCACACAAGCTAGCTTGGGAAACCCAGCTCAACAACCCCAGCTGCTCTCACAAAGGCCAAGAGCCTTAAGACCTTCCCTCCAGAGAGAAGTTGTATAATGTTGGAGAGACGAGCACCAGAGCACAACAGGGAAATGCCTGCGTGCAGCCAGGAAAACAGGTCAGAAGGGGAAGCCTGGCCAGGCAGCTGCTTGCTCACATCGTTACTCACTGCACCACACATTCATCTCCTCTACGTCTTGCTGCCTTCTTCAGCCTTGCTCCAGCAAAGCCAAGAAATGCAGACAGCCAGGCCCCAGCTGTTCTAAAGCTGAAGGTTAGGAGCAGACTGCACCTACTCTGAGGCTTGCAAAGCTTCCAGGGAGCATCTCCTGTGTGTTTCCACCAGGAGCTGAGGGGATGCATGGAGCTAAGGACTCGACATACTCAAGGCAGAGATACCTTCAGAGAACCTGCCCCCAGAAGCAGCTCAACTACAAGCAGGATGAGAGCAGGGGAAGAGCTCATACACACGGCTGGGTTCATTGATGAGATTTGAGGGCAAGTCCTTCTGTGAGCTGATGTAAGTGAAAAAAGCTGGAAAAGTGAACAGCTCGGGGCACCAGAGCTCCCCACATCACATCCCAGTCCCCCAGAGGCCCTACCTAGAAGATCTGCACAGAGTCTGGAATCCCCTCGGCCAGGAATGTGCTGTGGTATGCAGTTTTACAATCTGCAGGCTTAGAAGCCCTCCTGGTGTGCCATGTCTTCTTGGAATTTATTTCCCCCCCACCAAGAGTCGTGGGACTGCTTCCCTGCATGTGTGCCGGCGTGCACGGCGCATGCCATCGTGCCCTGCACCACCATGGCTTCTGCTGGCATCTCAGCAACAGGCTCACCCTGTACCTTCCAGCCATCAAAGGGCCACCTCAGAGGGACCAAAGAGCACAGATGAAGGGACAAGAGGCATCAGCAGAGTCCTCGGGAGAAGGCTCCAAGGTTCACAACAGGCCAGGGCTCAACTCCTGCCTATCTCGTGGCTTTGAGCTTCCTCTTGCCACAAACCAAAGTCCACCAGAGCAAATAGTGTGAGCAGAGGGCTGGAACAAGATAACACTGCTGTGCCACCTGGACAGCTGTGCCACCCACACAGCAGCAAACAGCTTGTCCCTGGGCAATTAGAAATTCGCTGCATCCGGCCCGGCTCAGCACGCTCTGAAGTACGCTGCGCTGGCTCTGAAGCTCCCATCTCCCGCTGAGAAGCGTGGGATCTGGGGCTTCAGCTCCGCAAGCAGCACCTCCCTGCAGAGACCACAGGGCCTGGGAGAGGGCTGGGAGGAGAGGAGTGCGCCGGCAGCCCCAGACAGCTGCCAGTCAAACACTTCCCATACAACACACACGCTCTCAAACACAGCAGCACTCCAGCTGAGGAATAACCACACCCCACACGCACCGCGGAGAGATGTCCCAGGGATGCGCAGAGTCTGCGCAGCCCACGCAGGAACGAAGGACCCAAGCTCTCCCCATCGTATGGATGCTCTCCTGCCCTGGCCCTGCTTCATGCCCAGCGGCTGCTGCCACAACCATGCTCCTCTCAGCTCAGCAGGGAGAAACAGAGCTGCTGCACTCAGCTGGGCAGCAAGCACGCGTTGCTGCCCTTCCCACCGAGACCTTCACCACCTCCGTTCACCACCGGGGCAGCCCAGGCTACAGGTGAGACTGCCTGAATGGCTCGGAGCTGCACCCACGAGAGGTGCCCCATGCCGACTGTGAACAAAGACCCAGCAGTGCTTGCAGGTAGATGGGCTTGTCTCCTGCATGCACAGGACTGCACAACTCTCAGAAGCAGTTCTGCCTTCTGGACGCCCAGCCTGGATTTTTCCTGGCTCCAGGCTGGTCCCAAGTCTGAAGAACAATGTCACCACTGCTCATCCCACAAAAAGCTTGCACTAGAGTCCCGACCCAAACCTCTCGCTAGACCCAGCCAGGGCTCAATGGGCCAAAGGTCCCACGCCGCCGCCCTTGGTCTCCTCCAAGCTCAGCTGGGAATCGCCGTGGGCAGCAGCAGCAGCAGCACACGACGTGGGTTATCCCCCAGCTACCGGACCAAGGGAGGGGACAGGCTTTCAGAGCACACGTCTGCCTCGGGGGAGAGCACAGCATCCCCGGGAAGCCTTCCCAGGGCCACGAGGAGCGTGCGGAGAGCCCCCAGCCTCACCTGTCTGAAGTCGGCGGTGAGGGTGACGAGCGCTCCGTCGGCTTTGCGCAGCTCCAGGCTGATGCAGTCGGAGCCGCTGTCGGCTTGCAGGCTCTCCTCCGTCACCTGCCCGCCGGGCAGCCGCACCCGCACCCGCAGCTCAGCCCTGGCCGCGGGGCCGGGAGAGCCGGGCAGCGGGGCC
>VXAV01000104.1:86169-168651 GCA_013399715.1 Alectura lathami
GCGTCCCTGCGAAGAAACCCCGCTCCGTTCTTGTCGTCTGGGTGGCAGGAGGATGGAGAGGGATCTCCAGCAGGAGCCAGGCAGCTCCTGGTCTCTCCTGCACGTCTTGTTCTTTATTTATTTTCTCTACTCCACAGGATAAATAATTATCCACAAACTGCAGTTGGAAAGAAGAGAGGAGGTCAGCATGAACAACAAAGCCCAGCGCTCCTATTTGTACAACTACACACTAATCGGAGTCCCCTAAACATGTGGTTGTTGTGAATCAAGCGGCATTTATTTGCATGGTTGCTCAGGCTCTCCCTGTATGCAGGAGGCTGTTAGAAGCCTGCTCTCAGGCATGCTGCAGGTATTCCCACCCCGAGGATATAATGCAAGGCACTTCTCCGGCCCCTCTTCTCCAGCCCCTCTTCTCCAGCCCCTCGGACCTGGGTCATTCCAGACGGCAGCTCGCAGCCACAAGGCTCCAAATCTGCCCTTCACCCACCCACTTCTGCAATCGCTTCCAGATGGGCAGATGCTCATGAAGGGGCCCCTTTGATTTCTAAAGGTCTCTCTGCAAACGCAAAGGTCACTGTGGCAGCAGGATCAGGGTTTTGGGGAAAAAGCACAGAAATAAATAGAAACAACCATTTACATCCACACTTCCAGGAGAAGAGATCGCTCTTGCTTAAGTAGCACTTTTTGTGGGAACTCACACAAGTTTTAGCTCTTAAATTTTCACAGCCTTTCTCAAACAAACTGAATCCTTGAAATACTTTTCAGGACAATAGCAGTGCAAAGAAGTCAGAGCAGAGGAGGAGAGAAAGTTAAGAGGTGCAAACAGGGGAGAAAAGAAGTGGTTCAGCTCTGACACAAAAAAGAGAGGCAGGGTCCCCAAGGTAGAATCGTACAGCAAGGCAGCTCTCCTTGACAAAAGCTGCAGAGAAAGCCCCACTCCCAGTCTGTTTATTCAGAGGAGATTATGCAAAAAGACCGGAGGACCCCAGCAGGGGCTGGAAGGAGAAGAGCCATGAGGTCAGTGGGCACATATCACCCCCGGAAAACTTCCTGTCCAAAGGGCCGTACTCTGCTCGGCTCAAACCTGGGATCAGCTTCCCCATCGCACCAGGGTTACTTCAGGTCCATCAGCTTGCAACCCAGCCCCAAGTGCTTGAGTGCAGCATGATCCCGTGCTGGAGGACAACAGGGATGATGAGGCTGCAGCCCTGCACTCTGCACAGCTCTGGGGACATGCACACCTGGTGTAAAAGGTAATTTAGGGCTTCCTGCATTGCCCAGCCAGTAAAGTTGGCTTGGAGTATGTGGGATCATTTTTCCTCCTGGTGCCTCCCAGAGCAAAGGAAATCAGAAAGGAGATTGTCTCAGGGGGCTCCTTCCAAGGCCCAGCACCTTGCCAGCAGTGCTGTAGTCCTGCAGATTGCAATTTGATCAAGGCACAAATGGACCCAGAACCTGACCCGGGAATGAAAGATTCGATCCCAATGCCAAGATGAATGGACAAAGACAAGAGAGCACTGGCATGCAGCAGAGTTAGAGAAAGCGAGAGCAGAGGCCACAGAAGTAGCCAAGGAGCACAGCAGAGGATAACAGCTGCTTTTCTGAAATTCAAAGAGACTGAAAGGGACAGACGCTGTCAGTCAGCACCCCAGCAGGGGACACTGAGCAGGTTAGGGGTGGCTGGAGAAATAATAGCCATGAAGGGCAGCTGGAGAAGAGTAAGCACAGCTTAAAGACTTGGGGACAGGTCTGGGTGGCCAAATCAGTTATTCAGACATGTAAACAGCAAAGCTGACGCTGGTGAAGAACTGCCCCATGTTAGCGATCTGTTTTCTAGGCTGTAGGGAGAAGAAGCATGCCTCACAGTTCAGTGCTCCCACTGCCGGAGCAGCCGCTGAGTTGCTTATAGTTTCACTGAATGTTAATGATCTGGGCCGAGAGTTTCTGGTATGTGTGCTGCAGCCTTTTTACTGGGAGGAAATTTCCATTAAAATACCTCAGCCATGCTTGTGAACTAGGTTAAGGAAAAATATGCAGTTAAAAAGAAAATGTTTTCCGCTGTGCTTTGGTGTGAAGCTCCAGCAGGGCAGCGCCTGGGAGCAGAGGATTACAATTTGACATGGGGTTCGCCTTGGATGCATCCTTTGTCATCCCAGTGGAAAACCACTAATATGTGGCCCAGCTGCAAATCTCCGTTCCCTCTTCCTCACCTCAAAATTTCATTTACAGAAGTTCAGTGACACAGCAGCACCTTGGAAAACCAGGAAGGGATTAGTGCCCACTAAGACGTGGATTCAGACAGCTCACAGCCTTAGCAGGCAAGAGGAAAAGAGAAGTGGAGAGCGAGAGAAGTCCTTTAGCATCCCACACGGGGCTCTGCAGGTAAGCTGCTTGCAAGAGCCCTGCCATGCAAATTTACCAGGCAAACAGAAGTGTTTGCTGCCACCCTGTCTTCTCCACTTGCCGCTGCGTGCATGCTGTCAAGCTGGATGATGCATAAATACTTGCAGCATCTTCCCTTCATCTGCTCCAAGGAATACACCTGCCCTTGTCCCTCGCCCCACACCAAAATCCCTTCCTTCCCTTAGTCCAGAATCATACTCTACAACCATCTCCCATGTACTTTAGGATGCATCTTGCCCTACTCCCTGAGAACAGAAGTATTTAAGACCAAGGAGAATGAAGGTCCTTTCTCCTTGCTGTTTCATCCCAACGTGAGTAATCAGTCAATACTCTAGAGGCCATTAGCATCTGAAGTTTACTCTCCCATGGAGAAGAGAGCAATAATTATTGCTACTTTCTCATCAGCTTACAGTAAGGCTCTGTGGCCAGTTTTCTCATTACGAGCACGAAACCCAGGTATTTAACACACCACAACAAGAGCACCAGCAATACATCAAAGAGCGGGGATGTTTGTTGTGAATGAGCTGCTGGTTCTAAGAATCGATCTCGGTAGCTCAGCGGGGAGCTGGGCTGTGTGAAGCTAGGCAGCGGGAAGAGCAGCTTGCTGAGAAGCGCAGCCTCTGCATCCTTCACCTTCGGTCCTGTCCCTCTTGCACACACCTGGTCAATTTGTCTCCTCAGCACAACTCTGGGCCTGGCTTATCAGCTCACCCCTGCCTGGGGACCACTGGGCTGAACCCACTATCCCCATCCCAGACCTGAGCTTAAATGGAGCTGTGGGGGCAGAGGGAAGAGGGTGACTTGGGGTAGGACTTGAGGGAAGCTCGTTAGGGCAATTAGTGCCTGCAGGAGTGCTCAGAACCACGCTGCTCTGAGTCCTCTCCAAGGCAGAGCTCAGACAAAGCACTGATGTCAAGTCTCATTTCTTTCAAGGGGATTTAGTAGGCTGTGTGTAATGAACTGGACATTGCTCCTGCGTGGTCAAGGCATGGAGGGGATGGATGGAGCAGGCATCAGAGCTGTTGCATACACCTGTCTTGTTAATGCAAGGGGTTTCAGACTAGATTACATTCACTTAGAGCAGACCGAGGACCGCAGAGCGAAGCAAGACCCTGATCCCACCCAAGCTGGAAAGCATGACATGCTTTTGGAGGGAGGCAGAACGGCAGCTGAACAGCATTCCCCATGGTCCTGGGCTCATCCACAACTCCGCGAGCTCCTCCCAGAGCACTCACAGCCCCGCAGTGCTTTCAGCAGGGAAAACGCTGCAGTTAGCTCATCTGTGAGGCTGCAGAGCTCAGCAGAACCCCGGGAAACGTCCTGTGACCGCAGCCCGGTGCCCTGAGCAGGCTGCTCACCCAGCGAGCGCATCCCATGCCATCCAGCCCCTCTCCCAGCCCTTGCTCAGCAGCTTGCCTGTGGCTTACCAGGGCTTTCCATCCCCTGCCCTGGCCCCATCAGGTTTATTTCCCTTGCTGGACTGAGGAGAGCTCTGTGCACACGCAGAGCCAGGCAGACTTTTCCTCCCTACGCTTTGGCTGACTGCTTGCACAGACAGAGATCAGAACAGCGATGCAAAGGCTGGGGGAAGGAGAACAGGCTTTTGCTTGTGCTCTGAAAGTGCACCCAGCACTTGTCCAGAACAGCCTCAGAGTTCTCAGTCTTCCAAACAAAAACCAACCAAGCAGAAGCTTTTGCTGCCTGTTCGGTCCCTGAGTTTCTCACCTTACTTTCACCGGTGCTAATTTCAAGTAAAAGTGGTGTAACTGAGGTCAGGGATCAGGCCCAAATATTCTGCCTTGATCTATTTAATATCCCATCCTTTGTTTTCATTTTCATGCCAAACTCTACTTTTAAAGCTACATGAAAGAATCATCAGTGCTTTTTGAAGTGTTCAATCAGGGCAACTCTTTTTGGGGATGTGAACACACAGAAATCAGCTTTTTACCGTTGATCCGGCACCGCAGAACCCATAGACCTCAGGGAGAGTTAATTGTGGTGTTTTTTTTCCTTTTTTGCTCTCCCAGTCCTCCACGCTGCTGACCAAACCCCAGCTTTTTCTGGGAATATTACTGCAGACCTATGGCTTGGTCTGACGCTCTGGGAAAGGATTTGGAGCTGCAGCGTTCAGCGCAGATCTTACTGTTACAGAAGTGCATCAGGCTCCAAGACATTTTTTGTTAATTAAGAACTACTCAGCATCCCTTTGGACTGTTCCCCGCTGCTCCTCCTGAATGCCCTCCTTTTCTCAGCAATTACATAAAGCAAGCTACTGAATGCTGTATAAAAACAGCTTTACTGTCTTAAAACAATGCCCAGCATCTTCTGTCTCTGACCTGCTTACCACGCTATTCCGTGCCCTGGGCAATTAAAAGGTTGAGGAGTGCAGCAGCCGGGCGTAATTGAATGAGTGGGGCCCAGTGGCAGAGCACGGGGAGGTTAACGGAGCGCTCAGACCTCTGCAGCCGCGGCCTCAGATGCAAACTCTCTTCCAGAGATGCTGATGGCCTGATTAGGTGTGCGTTAATTGAGATGCCACGCTCATTTTTTTTGTTTTGTTTTGCAGAGGCTGGGTGCAGCTGCAGGAAGGGCAGGGGATGGGGAGGAGAGCGGCCAGGGTGGGCAGGGGGCTTCTGCCCCTTTACTCTGGGTGAGTTCATCGGGGGATAATGGGAAATATTTGGAAATGCTTGCATCTCCTCACACCAGTGAAGCTGATTTCACGAAGCGGGGTCATGACTGGGCACGAGCTCTGGATGCTTCCTGCAGAAGGCTCCCCTCAGTCTGGGCTAGGGTTCTGTAGTCCATGTGGGTCAGCCCCTCTCCTACACCAAAGATGTGGGCAGTCCTGCTTGCTCCAGTTGTTCCTGAAGACCAGAATTCACACCCCTCCTGTGTTCAGCTGGTCTAACTGGGAGCTCCTTCCTCTCCCCTGCTCCAGCCTCGTTCTATCCCATGCATGCTACTCTGCTGCTCCCCCGGCATCTGGATTTAACTATCACAGAAGAGGCTTTCTGCAGCACATTCCTCGCCTCCCTCACTGCTCTGTGCCTCTCAGGGTTTGTCCTGTACACAGAGGGAGTAAAACAAAGAGGATGGGGCAGGAGGAAGGGGCTGGTGACCTGGCAGGCTGCCTGCTGTTGGTGGGTGTCCCCATGGCCAAGCCCCTGCAGCTGCAGCGATGAGTGCTGTGTCTGCCGGGCACGCAGTAAGCACCAGGGTCTTGTTGTGTTTGGGGCAAGGAGAGGTTCAGGAGGTTGGTTTTGTCTGGGCGAGAGCTCTGGGTGCAGCCAGCCCTGCCCAACCCAGTGCTGATGGCTGGAGCACTTACTAGGAATTAACTTCCACTGAGTAAGGACCTCAGCGGGGTCAGAGATAAAGCTGGGTGCACCTGGCCCCTGTCCTGCCCTCCCAGAGCCCCAAATCGCCTCTTACTGGGAAAGCAGTAGAATATCCTGCTGTGAACACCTGGAATAACAGCCCTCAGGGAGCACCGGCTGACCCTTCTCAATTTGAGGCTGGCTTTCGCCCCGAGGCACGTGGATTTAGATCTCTTCCAGCTGATTTCTCCCCCTGATGTGATCAAAGCTGGGCAGAAGCACAGAGCCAGGTCCTCCGTGGCTGTTTTTGGGAAGCATGGCTTCTCAAAGAAAGGAATTACCCCGAGGAATCCAGTTAGCCAGACGCTGGTGCTGACTTGGAAGAGGTTAGATGAGCACAGTTCATGGTGGAATAATCCCAGTGGAAATTAGTGGGGGGAAAAGCAAATGGTGAGACCTTGCTTGCTGCATCTAACTGGGAGGCTGACCAAAGCCTGGGTAAAGCAACATTGGTGTTGAGCTGAGCAATACCCTTTGAAACAAAAAGGATGCAAATCTCCTGTGCAAGACAAGCCGAGTGAAAGAGAGATTATAAATCTAAGTGAAGCCCTCAAAGTCTAAAGAGATATAAATCTAATTAAAGTGATATAAATCTCACGGAAGAAATACACTGTAAATCCAGCCAAAATGATATCCATCTCAGGAAAGTAATGCAAATGCACTGGAAACACCATAAATAAAAGCGAAGCAATATATAAGACGTAATGGAAGCAATGTGAAACCTAAGTCAAGTGATATAAATATAACAGAGTGATATAAAACTAATTAAAGTGATTTATAAAATGGACATTTTGAAAAGAATCACGGCCCACAAAAGATGTCAATAGTTGGAGAGAGGGACAGGGATACGTTTATGGGCAAGAGAAACACCTGCAGCTACAAAGAGCAAACCAAGGTTAATTAGTTGCTGAGCCTAAGGGCAATCTGCAGATGCAGACGGGGTCAGGAAAGCTGCTCTTTGAGAACAGCCCTGAGCCACAGTCGCTCCTGGCTCACGGGATGGGAACGGCAAGAGAGCAAAAGGGGGCAGCATGCATGGGACAGGTGTAAAGGATAAGGACAGCGCTGCTCGGGGCAGCCCCAGGGGTCTGCAGCCCAAGGTCCTGGGAACTGCTGCGTCCCGATGCTTTGGGGGGTGCTCGGTGAGGCAGGAGCTGGTGGGAGCGAGCCTTAACCCCTGCAGGGCTGAGCGCTCCCACCCGGCGCTGTGGGACCTGACGCGGCTGGGGTGGCCGGGAGAGCTGGAGCTGCCTTGGGGCAGCTCAGAGGGTTCCGCACCCATCGGAGCCCCAAGCAAAAGCCAGGCACACGTCAGCCGGGCTTTGCTTCCCATGTTGAAAGGCAAAAACTGCCCCAAATCTTCTGCATTTGCAGAGACAGACGATGGTTAATGTTTTTCTCCTAAACTGGAAAAAAATCTGGTTGGTAGTTTCCATTTTCATCCACGCTTTCATGTAAAATAAATTCCTAAGGAGCTTTTGGTTTTCATTTAAGTGATTTAATAATTGACCTAATGTGGCCACAATGCAAATAAATAATAAGGCTGCTGCTCGTCTTTGGGGAAAAATAAAAAAATAAAAAAGAATGAATTTTATATCTTCTCAAAATTCTGTCTTCATCGGGCTAAAAGAAAACTCGTTCTTATCATTCTGAATAATAAAACATCCTCAGTTCAGCTTTACAGTTGAGCTTTTCCCTTTCAATCTTATTCCAAAGCAAAGTGCCATATGTTTCATGCTTAGGATTTCAAAATTTTCTCATGCTTGAAAGTCATTTTGCATTTGAGCATCTGCAGTAGTCTGAATTTCATTTTTCCAGAGTAAGGGGAAATAACTATTTTGTGGAAACTTACTGAAAAGCAGCACCCTCTCCCCAAACCCCCTACCCCAACAATCTAGGTTAGAAACCAGCCTGGAGGGAAATGCAAATATTTTTCTTGCAGATTTAGCTGAGAATGTTTCCTGTGCTTTCCTGGAACATTAATACAAAATTAGGCAGTTGGTTGCACTGACAGGTCCCCTGAATCAAAAAGCTTTTTTAAAAAGCAACAAGTCAACCAAAAGGTCTTCTCACAGCTCTGCTCAGCTCTGATGTGGGCTGCCTGCACTGAACCCTCATGGACAGGTTACCTGGAGTGCAGGAGGCGGGCAGCGTTCAGCACCCCCAAAATTAAAGCCTGGTGTAGCCCAAACTGGAAGGAATGAGACAGGGTGCTTGGCATCGGTGAGCGAGCTGGAAACTGGGAAATGAGCCTGGTGGTAACGGCCAGGAGTCCCCAGGAAACGCAGGATGAAATCCCTGAGCCTGCAGCACTCAGTGCCCCCTGCTATCCTGCGGCTCCTGAATCCAGCTGGGGTGGCTGCAGCGAGAACCGAGATAAGCGCCGCGATACCATCAGCAAACAAAAGCCCAGAAGCCACCAAACACCCCCTCTATGCTGTCACTACAACTTTTCCAGTGGCTTCTCCATCCCTGCCTTTGGGAACGGAGCCCAGGCGGTGCTGGGGGCTCAAATGCTCAGGCAGGAGGGCAGAGCTGGGTCACTTCCAGCTTCACCGACTGATCACAACTTTTGGCTGTTGTCAGCCTTCACCGGGTGCTGCCAACAAGCCGTCAGGCTGGAGATGATGGAAAGCAATCCCCCGTGTGCCAGCTCCGTCCCCAAACCTGCTGCTTTGGCTGCAGCTGACACTATCCCGGCACGTGGCTCCCAGAGCAGCCTGGCGGCCTCGTCCCCATCCTCCCAGCTTGGGGTCCTGACGTCCCCATCGGCAGGGAGATGGAGGCAGGCCAAGGGACAATCTGTTCCTCATTGAGGTCATCCTGCAGCTTGCTGCTGATGTGGCGTTTGGGGGATGGAGCAAAGGAAAATCTCTCCTCCTTGCCTGGCCTCGGTTCCAGTGCTCCTGGGGGACTGATAAAGCACGAGAAGCATGAGGCCAGCAGAGCAAACCCAACTCCTGCAGGTAACTCTCTGTCCTCTGCTGCTCCCTGCTCCCAGACCCGTGGCCACGAGACACAGCGTCTCACCAGCTGGGCACACAGCCGGGCCTCCCAGGAATATTTTCCTTCTCCCTCCTCAGCCTTTCCAAGGTCCTTTTCTGGTTTTGGCTCTGATTATTTCAGACAACAGGCTCTCCCCCTGCTCCACTGCCCCAGGCTGGTATCTCCCTTTCTCTGCAGAGCTGCTGTGTCACTTTAATGACCCAGCTTGATTAAGTGCAGCTGTTGATTCCAGTCAGTTTCTGGGGTTCTGGTGAAAATTCACAGCTGGCTGAGAGCTTCCTGTTGCTCTGCCTTCCCCCCTCCCACCCCCAGAGTAGAGAGGGAAGCAGCAGCGCACGAGCTGAGAAGTTTTCAGAGCTGGGAAGCTTTTGTCCTCCCTCCAGTGCATCAAAGGAAACGTGCTTCTCCCATTTCCAGCACCCCAAAATCTGAAGAGATTTGGTTCCAGCGGTTACTCTGCAGCTTGGGATGTCCCTTTTGGTCCCGTGGAGGTGTAATTCCTGAGTTCAGGCTATTCAACAGCACTTCATAGCAGCAGGGTGGCATGAAGGAGAACAGAAAGACAGAGCTGGGGAGCCTGGGGAGCCCCCTTTGCTTGCCCAGGGCTCTGTGGCGTGGAGACCAGTGGCTTAGCTAAGGACAAAACATCTCGTTGGGCAGCCTGCAGGCCACTGAGGATCCAGGGCCAAGAGGATCCATCACTGTGCTTGCAGGGAAGTCTGCAGCTCTGAACTGACTGAGCTGCTCCTAGCTCTGTAGGAGGAATCACACCATATTCCCTTCCCAACCCTTGGGGTAGGATTGCAAGAGAAAGAGAATCCCTGTCTGGAGCCACAAAGGGGTCAGGGCAGCCTTGTCTGTATCAGAGGGGGAGGAGATGCCTTTTACTGGAGATAAGAGGTGCTAAGCCCAGCAGGAGGGAGGCAGAGCTTGGTACCGTGTGCTCTGCTGCTCGCAGCCCATAGGGCACATGCTGCACCCTGCAGGGTGCTCAGAGCAGCCCCGCACCCTGCCAGCAAGCTTAGGGCAGGGTTTTGCAGCAGGGGGCTGCATCGGTGGGGAAGCTGTCCCCAGGGGTGCGGAGCAGGTTTGGGGCAACACTGGCAGCAAAGCTGGGGTTGTGGTAAGGAGATCTCGGAGATGCTGCCCCAGGGACCAGCTGGGGGCTGCCCCAGCACAGTGATGCCGGGGGTTTCCCTGGTTCTGACCAAAAGCTGTTCCCGTGGGAAGAGGCCAGCCAGCTGTAGCCAGGGATGAGGGCTGACCCTGCTTCCCACCTCTGGGAAACCAGCCCCAGTTCATGATTCACAGTTACTGGAGTATGGAGACCGGTACATGCACGTCACCTCCTGCCCGCTGATCCCAGCTGAGGATGGACACGGGGGAGGTGGCAAGCGTGGGGATGAATTCCCCTTTCTGGTATGAAGGAAGGAGATGCAGACAGCCGCTGAGTCAGCGCAGGGTCAGCAGGGTGAGGCTGAGCAAGACCTCAGATCCCCTGCAGCTGGCCTCCAGCTTCCCTCCGCCTCCATGCCCAGCCCTGGCCCAGCACCCGTGGGTGCAGGGGGAGCCAGCTCAACCCCCCGCCTTCCTCTCTTTCTCTCTGCAGCCTTAGCTGAAGCCCTTCCTTGCAGTCACATGGCAAATGTGGCTCTGTTTCAAGGGACAAAGTGCAGGAGTTTCTCATTAACAGGGAATGAGAGCTGCCTGCTGCGATCCAGCTGCAGGAACTGCTGGAGGAGGGAGAAGCACCGCTGCAGGGTGGAGGGGGAGGAGGCAGAAGGACCCTCGTGGTGCTCCACAGACCCGAGCGTGGCACGGAGCAGAGGAGCTTGTCCTGCCCCTTGGGGACCACAGCTGCAGTAACCCTGGCTGCAGCTAACGCCCAGCAGAACCTCTCCAGACACACAGCATCCATCTGGGGTTTCCTGAGCTGCCCGGACACCTGCAGCCCATCCCGGAGTGCTGGGAGCAGGAAGGGCATTGCTGTCCCTAGGGAGTTTAGGAACAGGGAACTAAACCAAGAGGAGGATCAGGAGGAAGGGAAGTGCTGCTGCTGTGCTTACAGCTCCCCCTGCTCCCCCAGCCCCAAAAAGGAGAAGAAACTGTGATTGGATTTCCCCGAGGCAGCTCTCAAAGAAACTACCCTTGCACGTGGCTTTTTCACACTGCAGGGAAAAGGAGGCATCGCAGTAGGGTACGGGTTGGATGTGTGCGTTGTGTGGATTGGTGAGAGCAACCCTGCTCCTTCGGCAGCATCCCTGAGCCCTGGGGATGGAGGAGCTCGAGATGGAGATGGATGGGGTGGTGGGGAGCTGGGTGGCTGCAGGACAGCGGGTGGCAGCACAGGAGGAGGGAGGAGAAGCGCTCAGTTTGGGTACAGCATCAGCACAGTTTTCCTTCCACCGCACTGGCTCCGCACCAGAGAAATCCCTTCCCAGGGGAACTGTGTGATTGTTTATGGCAAAGGGAAACAAGCTGCTTTCCTCTTACCCCCAACACACGCTCACTTTCTGGCTCCTGTGCAGCAAGCGAACCCAAGCTGAGCTCCAACCCGCCAGTGCCTGCTGCAGCTTCCCCTCCCCAGGGGAGGCTGCAGGGAGCGGAGCCAGCCAGCCCCGGGTTGTCTTCCCAGCCTCTGCCTTTCCCCAGGAGGAGGTGGTGGTGGTGTTCCCTTCCCACCTCCTGGAAGGACCTCTTGTTGAGGGTGAAGGGCAGGTTGCAAGAGACAAAGCCCTGATCCTATTGCCATGGAGATGTTAATTCAAGCTGAGTTCAAAGGAAATTGTTCCAGCTAAAGCTAACAAGCCTGGCAGGAAAGCTGGCTGTCAGTTGAAAGAGGCCAGCCTCTCGTAAAAGGGAAAAGGAGGTGGGGTCGGAGAGAGGGGGCTCTGCTCAAAACACAAGCTCCAAATACACCCAGCTACTCCCTGCCTTCCAGCACAGCCAACCCCAACAAAGCCCAGAGTCACCAGCAGCAAAGCATGACACAGAAAGTCCCAAGCAAGGCACAGCGAGGGGTGGGAGCCCCTGACACTGGTGACAGAGCTCCTGACACCAGCATCAATGCACCAGCACCTTCCTCCCACACAAGCGACAGCTGCCGGGCAGGGCAGCAAAGGGCACTCTGCTCAGTTTTTTATTGAAGTCATTCAGGTCTTTACACAGCCGGTGCTGTTTCAGGTTTTTGTGGAAGCATTGCATTTGGTGTAATGATTAATCCTGCCAGGTGAGACTTGTCAGCTGGCGTAAAGCTGTGTGTCCTGCCTGGTGCTCAGGGAGCTGGGGATGAATATTCACAACCTCTGAGGATGGCAGGGACTGACCCAGCCACCATTCAGCAACGCTGCTGGGCACAAGGGCCTGTGAGAGCAGCAGGAGGGGAGGCAGGTGTGGCCTTCCATGCACAAGCACCCTCATCTGACACCATGCCCATCCGCGCTGCCCCTTCCTGCTGCAGGCCACGAGCAGTGAGGCAGCGCTGCCAGCCCCTCGGTCCTGCGGGCTTCACGTCCCGCTGGTGCAGCACGACTCGGGCCCTCTCCCACCTCTTCTTTCCCTTTCATCTTCCCCAGCTTCCAAGCTGTAGCTTGAGGCTGCTGCAAAACCAAGATAAATTTGCCAAAGAACAGCAGAAGAGAGATTTCCCATGAATGAGAAAAATAAATATTTTCTTTCTCTTTTTCCTCTTTTTTTTTTTTTTTTTTTTTCCCCTCTTCTCCTTGCGCCTTCCCCTTCCCCGCCACCTCTCCCTGCTCCCTTCCATGTGCGGCTGCAGCGCTGACTCCTGCGCTGCTCAGCAACAAGTCTGAGCACGAGGGAAGTAAGGAAAAGGGGAAGGATGGACTCAGGTTACTGCGAGCTGCAGCTTGAGAGCGAGGAAGCGGAGGAGGCAGCCTGAGCGTGCTGCAGGCAGAGAGCAGCCGTGCTTCTCAGAAGCCTCCTCCAGGAACCGGAGCAGCACCAGGAGAAGCTGTATCGCATGCTCCTTTCCTGGAAAGAGCTCGAGCTTCACCCTGAAGCAAGCTAGAGTTATTTTTTTTGCAGGCTCCATCTGGAAGTTGAGTCATCATAGCAAAGAACAACAACTCGTTCACCCTAGGTGGCCACAACGCAGATCATTTTCCACTCATATGCATCCTTAATGCGTCTTTCTTTCAGAATTTTCCCTGACATGCTGCTGAGGAGCGAGTGAGCATTTCTGCAGTCACCCAGACTAACGTCTCCCCACCCCACCCCCTTCTAAAAGTAGGCAGGAATATTGGTGCTCTGGTCCGACGATAGCACTGAAATGACACAGACCCGTCACAGACCAGTGACTTGCTCTGCTCTGCCACAACCAGAGGGCAGAAGGCATTTCCCCACAGCCCCCAACCAGATGGCGACCTCTTAGTTTTGCTTCTCCCAGGATCTTGGCCATTTCCTTCTTAACACCCTTGCCTTCACTAGCCCCGCTTTCAGCCCCACTTCCCCATCGATGATTAAATCCTTCCAAGGCAATATTTAGACACTCCTTAACCTCTGCCCTGTGCTGACTGCAGACCATCACCATTTCTTCCTTCCTTCCTTGCCCTTTTTGTTCTGCACCCAGAGAACTTTGGGCCGGTTGTTTCCATGCCTGCTGCGAGATTCGTCATCTCGGCTTTTGACAGCCCTCATTGATTCCTCCCCACGCCGACCTCTAAGCTGCTGCCTCCTCTGCTGATCCGCCTGTTTCTGCATCCCTCGCAGGCATTCCGAGTGCTGTTAGCATCCTTTTGAGGTGGTTATTCAGCGAGCTGGATCGGGCAACCTCTCCCAGCCCCCACCTCTCACACATTTCCAACTTTGTTTTTTTGACTTCAGAAAATTGCCGGCCTCTCTGAGCTCCTAAGTCCAGTTTTCATTCCTGCGGATTTCCCTTAGTCAACAAAGATTTGCCTATTTGAAATCAGGAGTCGTGTTTGCAGGCTTTGTTTGTCTTTCCTTTTCATTTTAATCGAATTAGCCCTTAACCTCTGAATCCAAGGTTGCTTCCTCAGAACTGTGCCCAACCATTTACCGAAATCCAGTACCTTCCCTCTCTGGTTCAGTGAACGCTGGTGAAGAAATCCACCTGCCAGCACACGCCGCAATGTTCCCTGCTGTTTCTACTGACCTTGGTTTGCCGTGCTAAATGAGTTTTTCACTTTCTTAATCTGTATCAGGCTGATAATTGTTGCAGAAACCTGACCCCCCAGCACAGCCGCCTCACAATGCCAGGATCAGCCCATATTTCTTCCCCTGCAGACCTAACAGGTTCCTCTGATGATGTGTCACGACTTGGAGTCCCACTATAAAGCTCTGCATTGCCTCTTCTACACCTTCGGGGAACTGCAGCTATTTCAGATCTCGGAGCAGTTTCCAGCTCGCCTGCTGCTCCTGCTCACCCCACCACAGGCGCAAGCTGCACTGCATGGTGCAGCGCTGCAGCATCCCCCTGAACTAGGGCTCCACTGAAACCAGGGTTCAGCACAGAGTGGAGAAGGCTTCACCCTCCCTTTCTAATTCCTCCAGCCCAAAAAAGCAGAGTTAACAGACACGGGCCTGTGCTTAGCTCATAGCCCCTATTAAACCTTGCTGTTGGTCGCAGTGAGGACAACTGCTAGGCACGTCAGTGCAAAGGGCCGACCTGGACACAGGGCAATGGTACAGGGCACGCCGTGCACCAGTACCTTGCTCTAACGTGTCACAGGGGCACACAGATTTGCTTTGATGTTATTACACCACTGCAAAAAGAAAACAAACCAAAGCAATCAATGCAGGACATCCAGGGGATTTTGTTCCCTCTTTAATCTGCATTAGAGCTCCCCTCTAAAAACTCTCCCCTTCATCTCCTGATGTCCCTGCCCTCCTCCGTGATCCTTAGAGCATTACTTCAGCCTGCGGAGGCGGGCGTCAGGCCAGGCTGCTGAACGATGCTGTTTGCTTGGTTTAACACTGGCTGCTGTCAGGAGGAGCCTGCTGGCTGCGCGCACCGTTTGTGGCCATATGTGGCGTTATTTACATGGGAAGGGAAGAAAAAATATATCTTTGTGAAATACGAGCTGAGAGGAAAGAGGGAGATCCAGGCAGAGCCGGTGGGAATGAGCCCATGGCAGAAAGGCAGCCTGGCCTGGACTGCAGCGGGAATTAGCAGAGTGCTTGCAGAGGGGCATGCTGCACTTAAAGCAGGCTGCAAGGTCTGCAGCAAAGCCTGCAGCAGGAGAGGAAATCAGACAGACTGCGGGGTCCATGCACAGAAGCTCGGCTCCCAGCTGGGGGACTAATGTCGTTTCTGTTTTCTTCCCTTCTCCCCACCCTCCCTCCGCCTTTGAATGGAAGGAGAGCAAGGCAGAGCTCAGCTTCTGGCAGACGGGGCACAGCGGGGGGCAGGCTGGTCACTGAGGGCAGTGAGCAGCAGGGAAGGCTGAAGGGGCTTTCTGAGGAGCTGAAATGCGGAAGAGCTGTGCAAGAAGGACTTGGGAACCCCAACAGGTCCCAGCCTGCCTGCATCCAGCTGCATTACCTGTTGCAAACCAGAGCAGCCTGAGGATTGCTCTAAATCCCACAGAAGCCACGGCAATGAAAGTCCTGAAAGCGCAGACAGGTAGGGGCTGAAGCTGGCGAGTGCTCTGCTGTTTCCCAGCTCCTTAGCACTGCAGTGCTCTGCTCTGACTGGAGCCCAGCATTGCAACTCTGCCACCCCCAGCACAATCCAGCCCTTCCCAGCAGAGCCCGCGTCAGCATCCTGGTGAGAGATGCTGTGCCAGCAGAGCTGCCACCTCTGCATTAAGATGTAAAAACAACTGTCGGACAGCCTGGGCTATAAAAGTTCCCCTGGCAGCTCCTGCCAGCACGTTATCATCCCCTCTCAGCCAAATTCCAGGGCAGAAACTGAACAAAGCAGCAGTGGTGAGCTGCCAGTATTGTAATGAGCAGTTCCCACAGACACCTTCCTACCTCTGCCTGTGATGGAACCCTGCGGAGCAGGTGCACGTGTGTGCTCCCAGAAAGGGAGCTGTATTTGCTTCTCGCTTGTTCAAACAGCAGCAGCTACAAAAATGGTCTCTCGTAACCATCACTCAAGCGGGGAAGTGGCTTATTTGGCAAGGAAATTGTCATCAAGTGCAGTTTGCAGGAGATGTTTACACTGTGTTTCTGAGGTTATAATGAGCGTGCTGATAAGATAGTGAAGGGAGTCGCTGACTGGAATGCGGGGAGACCATGGTGATGGGGGAGCTGATAGCTGTATCCTGCACGGTGTTTGGGAGATGCCCTGCTGACACCCTACAGAAGCAATAACATTTACTCTTGAGTATTACTTTCAAGACACTTAAGGAAAAGGACTTCTTAGGACAGAAGAATGAGGCTGGGAGAGCTAGGATTTCCAAGATAACACTTTTTCTTTTTTTTTTTTTTTTTTCCCCCCCAAGGAAGGAAGCCAAGGTGTCTTCCTTACTGTAAATCCAGATTTCCCTTCCCACCACCTGGTGCTTTCCAGCAGGGAGGACACACCGCTGTTCTGAAAAGCAGCCACAAAGGCACCCCCCGTCCTGTCCCGGGGCTGTCCCCGCACGCCCACGCTCCCGCAGCCCCGTGCTCCCCTGGGGGTGGCCGCGTCGCCGTGTGCGGCCCACGGGGGACACCTAGCGGCCGGCACGGCCCCGCAGCTGCCCTGCCTCGGAGCTCCTCTCGCCCTGCCCTCGGAGCCCGCACCGCAGCCCGAAAACACCGCAGCCTGGAGGGGGGAAAACGGGGCGCAGCGCCCCTGACATCCTCCGGCCCCGCGTCCTCGCCTTGCGGGAGGTTATTGGAATGCTGCGTGGTGTGGGTGCGTGGTGCCTGCTGCAGCCCAGCGGTTCCTTCAGTTGCATGATCTTGTGATGCTCAGAGAGCCCTGCTCGATAAAAACATCACCAAAAGCCCCTCCCCTGTCACCGTTTCCATTTCCCCTTGCTGCGCGAGAACCGTGCGAGCCCTGCGCTACAGCCCCGGGTGCCAACATGTTCCTGTGACGCGGGGAGCTCACCCCGTAACGCTGTCCCTGCCGGCCCAGAGGCAGGATCACCACTACCAGGGCAAAGGGAGATGGGCAAGCAGCACGAGACAAGGGCAAGTGTGCCCTTCCCTGTACCCAGAGAGCTGCAGCTCCCCTGGGCCTGCTGCTTTCTCACCCAATCTTCCTCCACCCCCTTGGCTTTCCTTCCTGGGTGCCAGCCAGCCCCATGACGCTACTCTGGGCTGCGTTTGGACTTGACGGAGCCTCAAAGTTAAATGTAATTAAAGTAATAAAGACCAGCAGCCAGCGCATGCATGGAGCCAGCCGGAGGAGCAGGGATGGCTCCCCGAGTTGCCCAAGTTCCAGGTGTTCCCTGTGCACAACAAGGAGCAGCTCTTCTCCCGTCTCCACTCCCTGGCATTCCTGTGGCCCGCGGAGCCGCAGTGCCAGTGCATGGCTCAGAGCTGCCTGGGAATCTCCCTCCTCCTTTCAGCCTCTTTCACAACTCTACCACCAAGGAGGAGGCCAAATCCTGCCCGGCTGCAAGAGAAGCAGGCTCTGCCTCTGCCAGGTAGGGAGGCGGGAATGCAGGAGCTTTTGGGCCCTCTGGGCACTTTCCAAAGCTCACATGCAGCTGCAGGAGTTTCCCAACCCCGTTGGCCACCCTGCTCTGCAGTCATGGCCACCAGGCTCTGCCCCTTGCTGCTGCTGCCAGTGTCCAGGCTCGTTGTGGGCACTTAGCTCCCTGCAGGCAGCTGCTGACAACAGGGACAGAGCTGCCACCAAGCCTGGAGGACTTGAGCTAGCCACGCAGAAAGCCCTGCCCTGGGGAGGAAGGTGTTAGGATGGGATGGGCGGGCAGGAAAGCAGCCATAGCAGAGATGCAGCAGGTGGCCATGGCTGTGCCACCAAGAAGCCCATTCTCACCACTGGCTTTGTGTTAGATCCTGCTGCAGGGTTTTCTTGAGCTGCTGAAGCCTTCAGAGGTTTGCTTTGCTGGGCACTGAGGAAGAGGGAAACAGTTTTTTTCTGCCACTGGGCCTTCTAGGAGTGAGGCAGAGAGGCCCCAGTGCAGCAGTGAGCTGGCTATGGGGGGGGGGGGGGCCGTGAGAGGAATGAGTGTGCAAGAGACCCTGCTGCTGCTGCTGAGAGCTTCAGAATGCATCTGGAGAGAGGCAGAGGCTGGGACGGAGAGCTAGGACAAGCAGGCATGTGGGGGGAGGATGGGCAGAGGCGAGGTCTGAGCTCCTGCCAGTTAGCAGTGGGGCTTGGAAGGTGTAAACAAGTGTTGAAGGACCATGAGCTCAGTGCCAGTGACGTAAGAGCTACCATGATCAGCCTGTCCCCAGATCCTTTCCAAGGCAAACATCAGACATTTTCCATCAGACACCAGTCTTCCTGGATGCCAGATCTTGCTCCTGATTCTGCAAGCTGGGGCTGGTGTTGGATTCAATCCCGCTGGAGCATGTGCTCCCATTGGATTGCAGATCCCTCTCCAGGCACCAAACACTGAGCAGCCCCCGACACAAGCAGACAAGGGACCTAGGGAGACGAGCTGCGTCCAGGGCGGCCTGCCCCCTGCTCCCATCTCCATGTGAATGCCAACCACCGAAACGCAGCCTTTGCACGCTGCCTAGCCTCGCTGACCTTCCCAGCACCTTGCTGACCTTGCTGTTTTCTCCTGCAGAAGGGGATGGCATGACGCAGCTGTTTCCCAGGCAGTTGCCACCACCCTAAAACCAGAGGGTGGGATTGGGCTGCAGAGGGATAGTGCTGACCAAGGGCAAGCGAGCCCAGGCACGGCACGCAGCAGAGCGCTGCTGAGTAAGAGCGGCGATGCTCAGCCTGCCTGAGGTCTGGCTCTGACCCTCACCATGCCTTGCTCCTGGCAGGTTATCCCATAGTCATGGGTCATACCCCAGGCTTGCCCTCTCATCTAGGTCTTACACTTCTCTCTCAGAATTGTTCTGCTCTTTTTCTCCTCCTCCCTTCTTTTCTCAGTGGTGTCCCTCTTCTTGGTCTCTCCTCCTTTAGCTCTGATTTTTCTTATAGCTTCCCTACTCTCTGCATTTATAGAGGAAGGGAAGGGGGGAGTAAATCAAGACACACATGCACACACACGCTGGATATTTGCCTTGCTCAGTCACTCGGTGAATAAGCCTCCTTGTTTCAACATGTTTTCCCACTTAACAACCCAGGGGCTTTTCAGAACGAGAGCTCCTCTGAACACCCAGACGTGAGAGCTGAGCTGACTGCGTGTGCTGGCCTCATTACTCAGGCTTCCCTCCATCCTGCGCTTGGATTTCCAGGAACCCAGCAATGACACAAGCCAGGGCCACCCCAAATCCTCCCGGGATGACAGCCCGGCTTCCTGCCCCACAGCCCTGCTGGGTCCCATGAATAATTGTCGCAGGCTGCTCTGCCCTCTGAGCACCTAGGGGAGGCAGGGGGCAGGTCTCAGGAGGCTGAGCCCACAGCATGGAGGTCAGATAAAGACACCATGGCTCTTGCAAGAGGTGAATAGAGATTTAGGGGACGTGGTGCTTACTCTTAAGCCTGGGAGATGCTGATCCCACAAGCCCCTGACCTTGCTGCCTGCCCCCAGCCCCTCACATGGGCACGTGAACAAGCACAGCACAAGCAGGGAAGCATTCACCTCTTTCTGCCTCCTTGCAGAAATTGCCCTGTCCTGCTCTCCTCCCACCATGCCAGGCGGCTCTGTGGCCGTGCACATGTGAACATGGCACACCAGGATGCCTCGGGAGGGACAGAGTGATGGTTTCTGTCTCCAGGGCAGGAGAGCTGCTGCATGCATGGCTCTCTGTGCTGCCCATGCTAGGACCAGCCTCGGCCTGGAGGGAAGCTTGCTCAATGTTGCCAAATACAGAAGATTTCAGAGCACTTATTGTGTTGGGGAGGTTATTAATAACCCTCTGCCCTTTTCCTTCTTTGACTGCTTGTCCTTGGTCTGCCCTCCTCTATCCGTCCACATCTCCCCTCTTTCCCTTGGTACCAGGAGTCCCAACCCATCCCAGCAGCTCCCCTTGCCCCTCCCAGACCTCAGTGGGGAGCTGGGATGCTTGGAGATTGGGATCCAAACCCACCAAGAGCTAGACCTGACAATGTAATTCCTGATGCTGGGGACAATCAGCAAATTCTGCTAAGCATCAGAGAAACAAGAATATCTGCACAGAGGAGTTCAGAAAATGAACCTGGGGGCTGTTGACCTGTGCTACCACCTATACCCCATGACCTAATCTCTTTTCTTGGAAGGAGTGCTACTTCTGGTACCTATCCAGATATCAGCTCTGGCAGCTGCAATTCATGGAGTGTTTTATTACTACTTCTACAGTACCCAGAATGATAAAATTACACCAATTTTCACTTTTACATGAATAATGTCTATGTCTTCTAGCGCGCTTTTTTCCCGAGGATCCCAAAGCACTTTAGAAGAGCATGCACAGGTTGGAGCAGAGCAGAATCACTCCCTCCCAAGTTCACATGTGGAACCAAACATGAGATCACATCTGCACGGTTACTGAGGCTGCCATAAAAACTGCCAGTGACCATCCTCTGGGGAAGCCAACAGAGAATAAATATGCCATCCTCCTCGGGAAGGCAAAGAACCCCAGCGGCCCTTGCCAAGGAACAGTTCTTCTCAATCCCAGATTTGGAGATTGTGTGTTAGTGCTGAGCAGGCACCTGAGAGGTGCGACCAACTCCACCCAGCTTCCCCATCTCAGGTTGCGCCAATCTCCAGTGCATGAAAAGGAGGTGGAAAAGAAAACAAAAACTGAAAACCAATGACACAGAAACCAAGTTAATCATCAAAGAGAGGAAAAAAAAATCCTCCCTGACCTCTACAGGCTAGCAGCAGAAGCCTTGAAACACAAGCCTAATTAATTAATTAAAAACAATATGAACATGGCGCAACTAGTCTTGTAAGCACACTGAAGGCACAGAGTATCACCCATACGCTGTTATGCAACGTGTTGACGACTGCAGCAAGCTCATCTTGAAGCCACCACGGATCCTGGTGCCCAAGACACTTTCAAAGGCCATCCCTGAGCCCTGCTCTGTGATGTCTAGAAATTGTCTTCTAATTTCTAACCTGTGTTTTTTAATGAACGTGTCCATGTTCATGCCTGTCCATGGCAGGGGAGTTGGAACCAGGCAATCTTTGAGGTCCCTTCCAACCCAAGCCATTCTATGATCTCACACTGACACTGTCCTTTAATTCAAGCAGATTTCCTTCTGCAGCCAGTGTTCCCTTTCCTGCCCTCTGCTGAGTAGTCACCTTCCCTCAGCCCTGCCAAAGATGAGGACTCAGCAAAACCACTAGAAAGGGGTCCTCCCCCCGGCACCACGCAGCCTGCAGTGCATGCCCTGTCCGTGCTGCACGGCTCCGGCGGTGAGTCACCCCGCGCTGCACACTCCCCGAGTATCGCTGTTGCACAACGGGTGGTTGTGTCCTGCCTGCAGCTTGTTCCGATTGTTAAGATTCCCCAAGGTCCAGCTCATAGCCTGCGGGCCTGGTTTAAGCCTTGGAAGCCTGTGCCTGGCCTGCACGGAGGAGCTGTTCAGGTGCCCACGCTGCCCCAAAGATCTGAGCCTTTGCCTCGCCTGGACAGCTTCCCTAGCTCTCCTTTCAGCATCTCCATAGGCTGAAAATGCATCCCTCAGTCCACTGGATCCTCCTAGGTCACTTTTCCTTGCCCCCATCACCTCACGACACACTCAGCCGATTACCATACGGAAGTAGCAAGCCCACATTTTCCCAAAAATCTGAACTTATGCCACCTAAATTGAGCTTATCTGGCATCAATCGCAGCTCAGAGAGTACCAGCAGATCAGCTTTAAGCACACCTGCAGCGTCGTTATTTTCTCCCCACGCTCTGTGCCAGGGCAGCGCTCCTGATCTATCGAGCGCGTCACCGACAATCTGATCCATGCGAAAGCTGCTCGGAGCCCTGAACCTGTTCTGCCTGCCCTGCTGCTGCGCCGGGGGCTGGCTAGTGCCCGCTCGGTGCCTGACGGATGGGTGTCCTGGGCTTCCTTGTGGCAGCCACAGCCTGCATGCATTTCAGCCCCACATTTTCTGATCTGCAGCTTTACTTCTGGCAAAGCAGAAGATGCGCTGGGAGTGGGGATCGCAGTGCAGAGCACAGAGCAGGCGATTAGCAGGCAGCTTCCCCGCTCCTGGTTTGGCCGGAGCTGTTGTGAGAGCTGGGGCTGGTGAATCATGGGCTGGGTGATCCAATTCTCATGGCTCTCCGTGACTTCATCTGACATCGGTGTTTGAAACTCCACTCCAGAGCCTGTCTAAAGAAGTGCCCCGGGGTTGGCTTAACTGTTTCTGTCGTATTTACTTTGAAAAGAACCCAGTTTTTTCACTTTCTCAGTCCTAGGGAAGTTTTTTTTAGGTACCTACTCATGAAGGTTGTTGTGCAGCACTGTGCACAGCAGAAACTCTTTAGTAAAAGTAGTAAAAACCCCAAATTTACCAGTGTATATTCAGTGGAAAAAAATGAAGTTGAAAACAAGGACAAAAGAATCAGGAAATACTTAAAAAAAAAAAAATCTGCTATGAAAAATAAGAAGAGGAGAATGAGCAAGCAAAGGGCTGCAGAGCGATTTCAGAAAAATAAAAAAAATCAGTTTCCCTGAAAAATTTCCACCAGTTTGACAGTACATGCCTCAGTTTCCCTAACTGCTACACGGAGTTAGCAGCCCAGACCTATTTTGCAAATGTGTTGTCAAGTTTAATTTATGAACCTTTGAAAAAGGCTCCGAGTTTTTCAGATGAAAGGTGCTGCAGATGCCGATCGTGGGCGTGTGCTGTGAGTCACAGGCACAGACATGGGCATATTGTGTGACCGGCCTGACGCAGAGCGCCAGATAGGAGACAGTTGTCCTCTGCAGGAAATGGAGGGATGGTTGGTGCAAAAACCATAGCTGCGGCTTACACAAGTGTGAACTCATGCTAGAGAAATCAGGAGCCGCCCTCTGGGAGGTGCAAAGATGGAGCCTGCAATAAGGAGAAGCTCAGTCTGTACTTTGCTTCCAAATTGCCTGAAATATAGGTGTGTGCGTGCAAATCCTTCAAACGTGGTTGGGAACCAAAACACAAATTGTCTGACAAGCTGCCCTTTAACTCCAGCAACCCTCCTGTGCTCCCCAGGCAGAACTGGCCTGGCGTGCTTGTGGATGCCACCATGCACACCTCAAGATTCAGGCAGGTGTGAAGAGCTGATTTTCCAGGGTAAGCCAGAAATAACAAGCGGGAGGTGG
Organism: Alectura lathami; assembly: GCA_013399715.1. Lineage (NCBI taxonomy): Eukaryota > Metazoa > Chordata > Aves > Galliformes > Megapodiidae > Alectura > Alectura lathami. Next base: position 109,249 of record VXAV01000104.1, read on the forward strand.
GTCCCACCTACAAGTCATTTTTTGGCATGAAAAAAAGCAATAAAAAAAAACTATGAGGAGGTATGATGAGGTGCAGAGAGGCGATGGGGAAAAGAGTGGGCCTGGCTTGGCTCCAGAGCAGAGCTGCTTGGTCACACACAGGCCTGCAGTGGTTTTGCTGGTATTCACAGCAGGATGTGCCCAAGGCACTCATGCCAGGCACGTGGGATGGTGCAAGAGCAAGCTGGGGTTGAACAAGGACCAGTGGAAGTGGCTCTGCACAGGGAGTGCCCCCCGTGTGCACGGGAGCGACATTCTGGCTTCCTTGCTGCAGATGTGAGGGACACTCATCCCAGGAAGCTGGCCAGCAAGGCTCCCTTCAGAAAATCAAATTTCCACACGTGCAGACTAACGGAGCCAAGCGCATCTGCACGTGGCCTCCCTCCCTCTTTCTGACACAGTGAATTCAAGCTGGGGAGCCTCAAAACTAAGCAGCAGGGACAGATGGAACCCAAGGTATTCAAAACCCAGCCCGGAACCAGAGGCTGCATGGAAAGGACAGGCTGCCCCAGGTGCTGACAACGTGTCACCGAGTCTGACGGGAGCAGCACTAGATGACAGACATCACAGCACCGTAGAGCTCAAGCATGGCCACTCTTTGTCAGAATTACAGCCAGGGCAGGAGCTGAAACCATGGCTGCCATCAGCGTGCGCCAGGCTTGTGTGAGCCTCCGCACGGACACAAGGGTCAATCCCAAACCACTCCCAGGGCCCAGTTACTCCTGGGTCTGCCTGCAAGAACCGAGGCAAATTCGTTCACTTTGGATTTGCATCGGTAAAACCAAGATGAAGAAGTTCTGTCCTTAATCTTTTGTCTGCCTTACCTAGGCCAAAATCTTAACAAAGAGTCAGGAAAGCAAGAGAAACCAAGGCGTTCCTCTTCCAAGTCAGATCTCTCCACGGAGATATTTTTTTTGTTTAAGTATTAATGCTGGCTCTGAAAAGCCCTGCTGAGCCTTCTCTGTACACGTGAGAACAGGCGCCTCCACCCTCCAGTATTTTTAATTACTTGGAGATCTGCAGGAGTGTTGATGTTATAAAGATCGGCTCAGCCTGAGAAGCCAAGGGGAAAGAAGTACATAGGTGTCTGCCAACCTCCTTCTTTTATGAGATCTGTTTTTTAAAAATAGCGTTGCCCTTTCCTATGCCAGGGGATAGCTACAGCCCCACTAGCAACACGCTGTCCTTGAGAAAAGGCTGCAGACGGGGCCATTCCCATCAACAATTACCAAAAACAGCAGTGTATGCTGAATTATTTCTCACATATAGAGAGCCATAACCACATACAGGCAGTAAGAAGGGTTAAATCTATGGGCCGAGCTTCCAAACGCAGTTCAGTTGAAGCTTTTATTTATTTCTTTATTTCCTCTTCCTTTTCCCTCATTTTTGCATGGACAAAGCCCTTATAAACCACATCTGGAAGACAGGTGCTTCCTGGATATCTCATATCAAATCCAAAATGCTGATCCTGTTTGGCGTTGCACCTCTACTTCCTCCACACCTAAAGCAGAGCTGCAAAGCGCAAACCTGGATTCTTCCTCTACTGCTCAGGACACCTGCAATAGGGCTTTTCCTGCAGAGTCCTAAGGAGAAATTACTACAGTGAAAAAATCACATTCTCCAGCAGTGTCACCACTCCATTCTGCAAAAATGAAATTAAGCACAAATCAGATATTAGGCATGGTTAATTTACAGCCTGAGTGTTAATCTCAGATTAGCCTCACTGAAGTGCAGAGCGTAACCTGTGTTACATTGGTCTGAAATGAGCGTAGGGCCCACCTCCTTCTTTTGAAGTAGATGGAATTCAATAGTGCTGATAAAGGGCCTTTTTCTTCTGAAATCTGTGATTCCAGTTGGCTGAGTAAAAACTATCATGGGGCGTGGACATTTTCTTTTTTTTTTTTCTTTAATGAAAGGAACATTTCACAAGATTGCTGTTTCTCCCTTCCACTGTACCCTCTCTTTGCCAGTCAGGGAAGTGAAAAATTAACGAAAAGGCAGGGAAGAGAAGAAGGAAAACTATCTAAGTTGCTTTATACGACACTTGAATATATTCCTTTTGGATAAAAAGCTGAGCATTTTCCATGAATACAACTAATGGAGAGATAAATTCTTATTTATCATAGAATCATAGAATGGCTTGGGTTGGAAGGGACCTCAAAGATCATCTAGTTCCAACCCCCCTGCCTTTATAAAACTCTTTTGCTGTTCTTTTCTGTTGCAAGAAATGTTTCAACCATCTAGCCATAAAATATTTTGTTTTCCAGGTATGTCTCTCAGTTCAGGGAGTGTTTATGGGAAGAGCCGCAGAAGGCACACCTGAACCCTTATTTCACTGGGAACATACAACAAAATAGGAGTGGGGGTTATTCTGTCAGTCACGTAAGCGGGGATCACACAGCCTGTGGGAAAACAGAACTCTGGTTGGTTTTTGTTTTGGGTCAGCTGTGTTCTTCTAATACGTGGATTGGCTGTTTCCAGGTCTAGATAGATGGATCTTGCACAAACCCAGCACCAGAATCAAAATAAAGATAATAGAGGTCTTTTAAACCCAGTATTACCCATACATTTCCCCTCCCTGTTCTACAGAATACAGTAAGCCCTCAGGGGAAACCTGGTTTAAGAATGCTTTATTCTAGGTGTACATTTTAATTACAACCATAATTATTTTTGTGCATGTGTATGACCCAGTTAACAAACCCATCCGCGGCATCTCGTGGTCTCTCCGACCCTGCCCACCTCAGCAAGGAGGTAACCACAGCTCCTGGCAACAACGTGCAAAATTATTTTTGAAACAAGCGGTAGAACTGGTTACTGCATCTTAATGAAAATGATTTTTTTTTTTTTTTTTTTCCTCTGAGCATTTCTATGTATATAAACAGCCCTTCCTCCCAAACCTGGTTAGACAAGAATGTTCCTGGGTGTGGACTGCCTTGTATAATTAACTGCACAGCTGTAGCTTCTGATCCCTGGTAACGTCTGTTTCTTTCCTTCCTTCTCTCTCCCTGCCTCTACCTAGCATAATCCAGGCATTCTCCTCCTCCTTGCAGGAGCTCCAGGTGCGTCACTTGGGCAAAGCTTCCCCGCGTTCCCCCATCATTCCTTGCTGAGGCAGCCAGTGGGCAGGCACAGCCGCTTCCCAGGGGCTGGGGGACAGGCACGGGGGACAGGACCGAGCCAAGAAGCCAATCGCCCTGCTCAGACAATGGAAACGGGGAGTGCAGCGAGAACAAACGGCACCGCCGGGAAGGGAGAGGACGTCAAGAGCCCATCCACCCCCAAAAAGGATGAAGAAGTGAAGAAGACGACAAATCCTGGTGGAGGCGAGAAGGAGCCAATAAAGGGCACTGGCGGTACCTCCCTGGAGACCGGGCAAATCAAGAGCTCCCTCTTCTCTGGGAGTGACTGGAAGAGGCCCATCATTCAGTTTGTGGAGTCGTCCGATGAGAAGAGGTCAACCTACTTCAGCATGGACTCAGCAGACTCGAAGAAGATGCAGTTTGCCAGCGGACAGATAGGAGACATGAGGAGACCCCCCCTCTCCTTTGCAGACAAAGGCGACCTCAGGAAGTCCCTCTTCTCCTTGGATTCCAAAAAGAGCTTCCTGCCCAATGAAGGGGAAGCAAGGAAGCCGTTGTTCTCCAGCGGGCAGATGGGGGACATGAAGAAAAGTTCCCTGCCTCTGGTGGAGACGGGAGACCTGAGAAGACCGACCTTCAACAAGGTTCCTGACAGAGCAGCAGGCTCGCGGCCCAGAGTGAAGCTGGAGGACGTGCTGTGCGATTCCTGCATCGATAACAAGCAAAAGGCCGTCAAGTCGTGCCTGGTGTGCCAGGCTTCCTTCTGCGAGCTGCACCTCAAGCCCCACCTGGAGGGAGCAGCCTTCCGGGACCACCAGCTCCTCGACCCCATCAGGGACTTTGAAGCGAGAAAATGCCCTGTGCATGGGAAGACCATGGAGCTGTTCTGTCAGACAGACCAGATGTGCATCTGCTACCTCTGCATGTTCCAGGAGCACAAGAACCACAGCACGGTGACGGTGGAGATCGAGAAGGCTGGGAAAGAGGTAACAGAATGCTCTTTTTTTTTTTTTTTTTTTTTTTAATGCTCTTTTTTTCCTTGTTCCAATGGACCTCAGTGTTACACATGGCTTTTGGTGTCTAGCCTACAGTCTCTCCTAAAATCAAGGCTGCAGTGTAATTCTGGGATGCAGGGGTGGTGGATGGGAAGTGTTTAGTGGAGAACTGGTGTTGCCTGGGTTCTCAGCTACCTGGAGTGAGCTTATGGTTTCTTGCTTGTCTCTTCTGTCACGGAGGTAATGATGTCGAGTCCCACCTATGGGAAGAGCCTTTTGAAGCTTAGATGAAGAAAGAAACTCAGTGCCAGCACAGGACATTTAAATTTTCCCTGAAGTGCTGCTAGAATAGGTTCAGAAGATGGACATCTGAAGAGATGAGACTGGTATGCGAGCCAGCGCTCACTCTGATGGAAAGTCTTCCACCTTTGTTTGCCTAAAGTCTCATGTTGTTTGCTTTCTGGGTGGATGGACAATTATTCCACTAGCTCTAGTGAAGATCAGGGTCTCACCACATTCAGTGCTGTGCATCCCCACAGTGAAGACACATCCAGGCCTGGAGCCCTTCTGATCTACCCAGACAGGGCAGGAAAGATTACAGAAAAGAGACCCAAGAAGCACTAAAACAATTTGCCTAGAGTCACAGCCAGCCTGTGCAGGAACTTGAAGGGCACTCAGATCTGCTAAATCCCACCCTTAATCACAGCCCAGGCAAGAGCTGTGACGTGGGGAGCAGGCACACACAGGCACCCGCTGTCAGAAATTGTTCAGTTTCACTTAGCTCAGATCAACAACAAAACTCCACAGTCCTAGGAAGATTTAACTCCTGAGGCTGGAGGAGCATCTTTTCTAGGACTTCTCTCTCTCTTCCTGTGCACAATTTTTGGTCTTTTCTCGCAATGTCATTTTCACTTGGCAGCCTCACTGAAACCAGACAAGGCTTCTTCCATGTCTCAGACAGTCTCTCAGAGAAATTCCTGCAGGGGTGTCTAGCCTGCTCCTTGTTTCATGATTGCATGTGCTTGTGTTTTGATGTCAGCTCTGAAAAATTATGCCTAAGCTTCATAAAGCAGTGCCTAGCGTCTGCCAGGCTGTCACATTCCTCTTAGCCCTTTCCATTGATAAGAGGTTAAGAGTTGGTCCCTTGAAGAACCAAAGCTGGCCAGAGCCGTCTTTCTGTGCTTGGAAGGACCTACAACACCTTGCTTGTAAACAGACAAGCAGACGCGGGCAGAGGAACCTTCACCTGGGATTTAAATGGTGTTGGATTTCTCTCTCAGAGTGTTTGTGCCATTCCTGTAAGGTCTGTGCTTGCCCTGTGCTGATTCTGACGCTGCTGAGCCTAGAGGATTTAGGGCTTTATCAATGAATCATGCACATGTGCAAGTTTCTCCTGACAGGGAGTTTTGGTCATGTTGTAACTTGAGAGAGTATTCACTGAGAGAAAAACAATTAGCAGGATAGCTGTTGCCTACAAATGGTTATTCCTAGCCCTGATCTATTCACCGCTGGTGGAGCCTTAGCAAGAACCACAGAGAGGAACGAGCACTGCCAAGTCCCTTGCGTGCACCACCTCTTCTTTTCAACTCTTGCAAATCAGCTGAGCTGGAACACGACCACAAATTGGTGGAGTGGCAAAGTGTGGCTGGTGCTGCTGCCCTTTGTGGAAAGAGCAAGCAAAAACCCCACACCAGGTCAACCCCATCCCTGCTGTGTTTTACCACTTGGCACTCGGCAGCTGCAGGGTAGCTTTGCTGCCTCCACATTTGCCAACTGTGCCACTGGGCCGGTGACCAGAGCTCAGCCGTGTCCAGACAGCGCCTTCTTTTACACAGAGCTGGCTGTCAAGGAGCAACGGGTTTATCTGCAAGGATCTCCCAGTCCCTGGCTACACTGTGATGCCAAACCTGGGTGGATTCCAGCAGCACTGGGGGATTTCTGTGCTGTAATGCACTTAACCCTGACTGTTAGTTTGGGTGACAAAAAAGTGTCATTCAGTAAGGTGTAATATGCTCCTGTTCCTTCCATATTGTGGAATTAATGCAAGTTATAGTTTCTTTCTTTCATTAATTTATCTCAGCTTCAGGCCTGTAGGGAGGAAAGCTACTGTATTGTACTGTGGGGAAAGTAAGGGGCAGGTGAAGATCTTTCCATGGAATGAGGTAACTCTGCTTACAGCACAGTGCAGACAGAGGCAGTGCAGCTTAAGAGAAGAGGAATGCAAACAAGCCAGTATGCAGAGACTTACTGGTTAGGGTATTTAGTGCTGGAAAGCTTGAGACATAGCAGCATCTCCCATGTGACAGGAGCCAGGCAGAGAGCCCCTCACCCCCTTCCTGCTGTGCTGGCAAAGAGGGTCACATGGAGACAAGTTGGCAGAGAACATGGAGACATTTTTTCTCAGTTTCCACCCAGTGGTATTTGCCTATTTTACCCAGAAAACGTTTAATGCCTTCCCCAGATCCACTTTGCATGAATTTCCTGCTAGAGATTTAAAGGAAAAGTAGCACCCCCACCAGAGTCAGCACAAAAAACAACCAAGAAAAAGTCTGTGAGGCTGGGTAATAACCACACCGCTGAGAAGTGAGAACTGTCAATAGCAGCTTGTACGCTCAAATAAACCCCTCTGGCCAGCTTTGATTTATCAGCAGAACTAGCCCCCTTTCACACAGCATCCTTCATTTTGAAAGGGGATCCTTCATTCAAAACCTGTTTTACAGGCCTGTTCTCAGAATGAGACAACTTCACATATGCCTGCCAGCCACAGAGCTGCAAATAACCGGGTGTTACGATCCACTGTGGCCTCAGCACTCAGCACGTCAGCTCAGATCCAGCAAAAAAAAAAAGCACTTTGATTTTTTCCTTTAATTCTTCACCTTGAAAGAAACGTTCCCCTTGCACGGCAGGTTTAAAGGGGCAGCAGAGAACTGCCGAGCAGGAGCTGGGTGTTCTGCCTGCTACAGAGCAGCTTCTAAAATCAGAGCCTTCACAGAGGCTGCAGGAGGCTTTGAAGTCAGTCATCCCCCCAGAGAGGCTTCCGTCTGGGCTCCCTCCGTATTGTTCTGGCTGAATACAAAGCAAAAAGGATCGCGTTGATGTGCTAGTGGAAGCATTTTTGACCTTTCCCACCTATGCAAGGCTAGGGCTTGGTGTGGCCTGAGACCTTATCTCACCAGTTGTGGCTGCTCCGCGGACACAGCTAAAATAGGTACACACAGGGGAGGTGCAGCTGTCTGCACACTGTTCTTCCCACGTGGAAGGCAGGGCGAGCAGACCCGTTGAAAGCTGTGATTGAGAGCGCTTTTTCCCATTTGTCTGCGTTCTGCATTCGTGCCTCGACAGCGAGGGCAGAACCCAGGGAAAAGGCACTAGTTTGTGGGTGAGGAATCCTCCACCTCCTTCACACTGAGAGCCTTTCATGGCCTCAGCCCCGGCACTGAGCAGTGACATTTTTGCAGGATGCCAGCAGTGTCTGCAGAGATTGTGGCCTGCTGCCAGCCATCCCCGCGTAACAAAAGCTTAGATTGAAAAACCTAATGGCAAAACCAGCAGAAATCATCTCAAACAAACCATTCGCTCATTGCTCAGCCGTGTCGTTACCAGAGTAAGCCCTGCACTGGGATAACCAGTTCAAACGCTTCTTCTCCAGCTTCATTATTGCGCTTGGCTGTTGCTGTCTGTTAATTACCACAGCTCTCCCAGGCTGGTGACACAGGGGTGTTCCCTGATTCTGGGACCGGGTTCCCAGAGCATTAGGACATGACAATGCTTGTACTGCTGCCTTGCAAAAAGGAGTTGCGTCATGATGCAGGAGTCATAATCTCACGTCTCTAGGTCCTGTAGCACAAGGGCTGGGTTCACTTGTGCGTGTTTAGGTGTACACTCTGAACTTTCACTTGGGCCTCTTGACTGTCCTAATTAATTTAGGCAGTAATAGGGGATCCTCTCTTGGCTCAGACTCTCCATGCCAGCATTTCTCAGCTTGCTCTAATCAAACTTAATGGTCTAAGCATGTATTTCCTAGATCTTTTTCACTGTTATTGTTATTTCTGCACCGTAGCCCTACCCCCAGTGATGGGTACAGATCCTGTACAATCTTTCACTAGGATCTTCTCAACCTGAGCCTCGGCCAATGGGTTTGTTTTGGGGGGGATCTATCACATGAGGGGATCAGGGACCGTTGACTCTGGAAAATCTGAGAAATATGAAGGAAGCTAGGAGAGAAGTTTCTTTATGGGGAATCTTATGGATTCTGCCTCCTTGTGCTCATGTCACCAGTTCCTGTGTTATTCCATTGAATATTCTCTTTCTTTGGTAAGAACAGTTCTAGTGGTGGTACTACCATGCAATTAAGCCTCTCCCCGGCCTTTGCTGGTCTCCGTACCAGTGTTTCCTTTGCCCTCGTTGTGGGTGAACCCAACCCCAACCCAAGCTGAACCCGAATGACTGTGACATTTGCATTCCAGCTATTGGAACTATCTCTGTAATTGCCTTTTGCAAATCATCATTCTTACTCCAAATTGTAGCGTGGGGTTGCTCTTACATAGTTGTTACATTCCATCCCAGAGGCACCCAAACTGCCTTTCTGGATGAAGGGATCGTACAGCTCCAGAATAGCTGCTAAGAGCTAGCTACCACTTTTGAGCAAGTAATAGTCTGCAAAATACCTCTGAGATCCATCTTAATTAAAAAGCACCATAAAAGTATAATATTGTTATCACCACCTTCCAGCCAGCATCTGGAAACATTTCCTGTAACCTTTCCTTTCAAATTCACTGTGATTAGCAATGTCTATGTAGCTGTGAAACGCCTGCCCTTCTCAAAAGACAGCTCCAGTCCCTCGCTGTTTGATTTCACTCATGTCCTTGTCATGAGAACATCCTGATAGTTGGTGATGAGAAGGGGAACAAGACCTCTCATCGCTCAGGAGATCTGCTTTTTACTTTGCAAAAATTTAACGTCATCTTAATGTAGCTCTGTGGCTCAAGGAAAGAACTGGCATTACCCTGCAATTTTTCAGATTGATCACTGGACTGTGCATAAGAATGGACAAAAGCCTGCATTCCTTCAAGTCACTGTCTTGAAAACACAAGATGTATAGGACCAGGCTCATGCCTTTTCTTTCTTGATCAGTAGTAGAGCAAATTTCCTCATCTTGATACACATGTTGCTCCCTTATGATCCTGTATTGCAAACTCTTCCATGTCTGCCCTGAACCTCTGTGGAATATAAGCTTCAGCTCTCGGTTGGCTGTTGTAGGCTGTCAGGGTGTATGGGCACTGCTTAGAGGGCCGGTGGTCTCCTAACTCTCAGCAAAGAAGGACAATTACAACAGCACTATAAGGACACACTTTTTCTGGCTCTGAGATACCTTCAAGTACATTTGTCTTTTTGGTTTGCCATTTCTTCTATTTTATAGGGCAATAAAACAACTACCAAATTGTTTTCCTTCTATAAATAGAGACTTTCTAAATTGGAACAGCTAGAGTCAATGGCTCTCAGATGCAGCTGTGCTCCATTCAGGCTCAAGAGGGTGTTCAGACGCTGCAGCAACTGGCACCAAGACAAGAGCCTCCTTGGGCTCATTTCCCTGGTCCGAGCTGGCTGACGGTTTGTTGCCTGCTCTTCATGCTGTGATGCTCTTTTCTGCTCTTTGAATGATTGAAAACTTTTCAACTCCTACCCCCACGGACAACTGTGATCAGAAGAGACTAGCCAGGTTTCCACATTATGTTCCTGGATTGGTGGCAAAGCAGTGGGAAACCATCTGCGTTTTAGCAGCAGAGACCTCACTGTGTTAGCTGCTGGGTTCATCCACCCCTCACCTCTCCTGCCTTTTACTGTTGGCCTAAATATAAGTGCTTTTGGGTAACACAGACATTTGCCAAAGGATCCCGCACATGCAGTGGGATTTCTAATGCACCACAGCTCAGCGGTGGAGCACAGCTAATCTCTGCCCACTGCACAGTTCCTCAAGAGCTCTGGGCATATGTGTGCCATAGCCAGACTGCCTGTAGTTAGAGCCGTGCTGTGACCAACCCGCGCGCACATGAAACACAGAAAGGTCTCGAGACACGTAAACAAAGGCTTTGTCATGGTCTGTGGGGCAGGGAGGTGGCGAACTGCAGCCGAGCTAACGGCGTGGGGCAGCGCGCAGCAGCCGGGTCGTGCCTGGCCCAGAGACAGATGTGCCCAGCTGTGCCCGACCCTCTGTGGGCTCCAGTTCCCCAAGTTACCTCACACACATCTGTCCAGTCCATGCTTCTCTGGGAAGCTGGTGCAAAACAAGATGCAAATGAATCCCAGTGAAGTTGCTGATCTAAGCTGAGCATAGCTGACTCCTCCTCCTCCCCCCTTTCTTTTTTTTTTTTTTTTTTTTTTTTTCCTATTATTTTTTTTTTTCCAAGCATTCCCCAGCTTCATCATAACATGAAAGCTCTCAATTCAGAGCAAATTAATCCACAATCCTGTCTAAACAGAATTCCTGCCGGAGGCATCGTCCTCTTGTTGCAACACTCGTCAAACGTCATTCCGTAATTACATGAAAACTGTTATTGCTGCACAGGCACACCCTGGGATGGGCCCTTCGCTGCATACACAGCTGAATTTTGAAACAGGCCTCTTCCCCCTCCAGCTAATGACTCTAATATGATTAAAAGCAGCACCATGACAGTAGCCTAGTAGGTGGGTGCTTCTGCTGCTGTCTTTGCTGAGGGAGCTGAATCTCTTGACCCAGCACGAAGCTCTGGCAGCCTGTCCCCTGTCAGCACATCTTCTCCATTTCAGCCTGTCACTCCCAGCTGTTGTTTCTCAGGGCTCAGAGCAGCACGGGAGGTGCGCTGAGGCTGGCCACTCGCAGCCCCCGTTCACCGCAGTCCCTTCTTCCCGCAGGCTGAGCTCTCCCTTCAGAAGGAGCAACTGCAGCTGAAGATCATCGAGGTAGAAGATGAAGTGGATAAGTGGCAGAAGGAGAGGGACCGTATCAAGGTGTGTGCAGGATACTCCTTTAAGTCCACTTCTCCATTTCTCCCATACTTGTCTCCTTCCTTTCTTTTCCACTCTCTCACGTCACTCTTCCTCCCCTCTATTTCCCTGACACATCCAGCTCTTACTCACTCCATTCCTTTCCTACTCTCTATCTCATCACTCTCCAAAACTCGCTCACACTGGATCTTGGCAACAACAACTCCTACTGAAGTCATTTTGCAACACACCCTGCAGGAGACCAAGAGAAGCCCGTGCAGCCTCATTACGAAATGGCCCAGGACACCTCCCTGCTCTGGGCTCCTACAGTTCTGCCATCACCAATAGCCAGGTCGATTCAGAAACAAAGGCACGCTGCTTTTCTCCTGCTAGCCACACACAACAATAAACTCCAGAAGCACTCTGAATGGCCCAGAGATAAGGCAACAGATGTAGACACAGCTACACCAACACATGACTTTTTCATAATGGAACAGCTCATTTCCATACTGATAGAGGGCTCCTTTATAATCCTTTCACCACACAAGGGCTGGAATATAGTAATGGTGTTATTTTTTTCATTTACACCCCGACTGAATAGAGCAGTGAAAACACTATTTGGAGACACCCCAGAGAATTTGCATAATATTAATAGGCAAAGCCATTCTTCTCCCTTTTATGTGGTGCACACACACTGGCTTGCCAGTTCTGCTTTTCGTCTCCTCTATTATTATTATTATTACTCCTACTATTATTATTATTGGAAATATGACCTAGAAATTTTAACTCTGAATATAGTTACATCCACCGTCATTCTGAGGAATATTTCAGAGGGACATAGAGATGAAAAGTGAAAAGTGTTTCAGCACCTTTCACCCACTGAAATGGCGTGAATTTTGGTTCTTAAAGTCTTGAGGAGCCAGACCCATGATTTCGAAGGTTAAACAGTGTTTTTAAACACCACCTAGGAGTGCGGTTCATGAATTGAAGAGATATGCTGTTACAGCGAGGAAGACAGCATGCACTGTAGGTTATACACACACACACTGCAAGAATTAATACTACTTAGCACAGCTTTCTGGTGCTAAACTTGCATTCCTAGAGTCTCCATAGGCACGGTCCCAATACTGAGAACACCTGGATGCATCCCCTTCATACACCTCCATTAGCAAGTGACTCCCTGTGAAATTTCATCTTTCGTTTCTCACCCTGTCTTGTGTCTTTTCTGCTGCCTCCCCTCCTTGCCCCCACAGAACTACACCACCAACGAGAAAGCGACAGTGGACCAGCACTTCAAGGAGCTGATCCGTGACCTGGAGAGGCAGAGGGATGAAGTGAAGGCTGCCCTGGACCAGAGGGAAAAGATTGCATCGGAGAACGTGAAAGAGATTGTGGATGAGCTGGAAGAGAGGGCCAAGCTGCTGCGAGAGGACAAGGAGAACAGGGAGCAGATCCACCAGATCAGCGACTCCGTGCTCTTCCTGCAGGTCAGGAAGATCTCATTTGCCTTTCCTATTCCCACGAGGGCAGGATTTGTCCCAAAGGCAAATCCCCGGTTGGTGTAGGAAACATAAGTCTTCTCCAGTTCAATGCTCGTATATGCCCGGAACTGGCCCTGGCATTTCATGCTGTGTCTGCTCATCTGGACATCTGGACCACGAACCTAGGCATGCCCATGCCTCATATTTCTTTCTCTCTTTTTTATTCCGCACCCCCCCCCCCCCCCCCCCCCTTTTTTGTATGGCTACAGCTGACGCCCAAAGCATTTGACTGCTCCCTCCATCTTCACTATTCTCCTCCCTACTTTGTGTTATGTAGAACCTGACATAGCCAGTTTCCCAGGATTTAGCCTCTCCATGTCCTCTATTCCTCTGTAATCTGTCTTGCCTTCTCCTCGGCAGGAATTTGGGGCTCTGATGAGGAACTATGTCCCCCCTCCCTCCCTTCCGACATACAGCGTGCTGCTCGAAGGGGAGAGCATGAGCCCCTCCATGGGGCTGCTGCGCGATGACCTCCTCAACGTCTGCATGAGGCACGTGGAGAAGATCTGCAAGGCAGACCTTGGCCGCAACTTCATCGAGAGGAACCACATGGAGAATGGTAAAGTAGCCGAGACATGCCCCGTCCATCCCTGCCTCCCAGGGCAGAGCCCAGCTCAGTAGCTCGCTAGGTTAGCAGAGGACACAGGGTTACAGGAAAAACTAAGCAGTGCTTTGAGTTTCACTGGCAGAAATGTGAATGCAGTCGCCCCAGCATGGCTGTTCAGAATCCTGCCATTAGCCCTATTTGTCCAGCTTGATTTGCCGTGCTGCTGTGACATGCCATTTGACAGCAGCTGCTTTCAAGCCTCGAACATGAAATATCCCACAAGCACCCGTCACTGAAAATATAATGACAGGTTTTCCAGGTAAAAAGGTCTTTATTTTGGTGTTCAGGTTAAGCCAATCCTTGAGGAGGCATCGCTCTCTGACCCTGCCTCTGGAGGTCCCACCACGCAGAGCTTTGCTGCCTGCCTGCCCTGAGCTCTTGTTCCAGAGACAGGCAGAGCCCCAGGGTTCCTGCATTTCAGCAGTGTTTAAGGATGAGTAATCTTTCTATGTAAATAGGGAGGGCACGGTCAATACCACAGCATTGCAAGGAATCTTTTAAGTCTTTGAACCCACTTTCTTTCTGTCTCTTCCAGTTAGATCTGCATAAAGCTCACACCTAAGGTAGAGGGGCAGAGCACTAGAGCAGGACGTCGTAACCATGGTGTCCCACAAAAGGACTTTGTTACCTTGGGCACGTTACTTAATCCCATTAAATGACCTCTTGCACTAAGAATAAAAGGGATGGGAATAAATCCTTATCTCACCAGGTTGCTATGAGGATTAACATATTAATAATTGTGGAACCTTAGATAGCAGAGCAATAAAGGTTAAGAAGCTGGACAGTTAACCTGAGGGTGAATTGCACCCTGCTGTCCAGGAGAGGTGACTCAAAAAGATACAGGGATAGTCTTCAGGTCCAGTTTATACAACACAAGATCACTGCAAAACACATCTGCAAGATCACTGTTATTTCGCTCAGATCCACAGTACTCATTAGACATTCCTCTCACATGAACACACCATTTTTTTCCTGGACAACAGTCATGCAGATCTCTCTAACTTCCAGAAAAGACAGATGCACATTAGCAGATGAAATTATAAAAGAGGAGAGGAAGAAATAAACAAACACAGAAAAAAATGCAAACAAGTCAGACCAACACAGGACCTGTTGCTGAAGAACAAACCATGTTTTTCAGAGGCTGAGATTTGTGAATCAGCCTGTCTGGCATTCACAATTTAGAGGACTAAGAATGAAGGTGACATGGGACCAGAGAGCATTTGGATGTGTAATGAGAATCACTAACATTCATTAAGTGACAGTGTGCTGCCTTCCCACGTTATGAAGAGAAAGTGCCAGTCCCTGGCCCCAAGGAGCCTGCGTTGCAGACAGCCCATAAACATTCACCTAGCACCATCGCTCCCCATTAGACATGAATTAGACGGACAAGATTCTGCTGGTTCAGGACCAACCGTTCAGAAAAGTCAGGAATCACATTCCAAGTGCTTAGGATGCATAGCTAGAGGTACGTTTTTCAACTCCCCCATACCTTCGAGCAGGACTAGAGACCGACCACTCCTGTGTTTACCACTGCAGCACCTCATGTGCTAAGGTTTGCTGAGAAATTCGGCTATAATGTAATACAAGTAGAAGAAAGACAGCTCCGATCCAAAAATCTTTTTTTGTACACTTTTTTTCACTTGGGTTTTTGCAGAATTCCCAAACCAGGGATGGTCAAAGGGGTTTCGGCTGCCTGACTGCTCGCAGTGCTTTTGGAGGTTAGATGAGGAACATCTCAGTAGGCTGCAGTCAAGGAAGTAACTTCCTCCGTTACCGTGACCATCAGCTGTGCTCTTTGTTTGTTGTTTGCCATTTCTGAAGAAAATGGGTTTTACCTGGCCATTTGTACAAGCCAAGAAAATGCATGTGTTCAGTTACAGCAGCTCCAGGTGAAGGCTGGCTGCCTCCCGATCACCTGATCACTTTCAATTAGGTTCCCCTCCACATCACTGATGTCAATATCCTCAAGGGTACTTGAAATCCATGGGATTCAAGTGCCGAAGCATTTCTGAGCAGGGCAACGCGTAACCACCACCAGAAACCTGGGCACTTCCAGAAACTTTACGGGTGACTTAATGGACGCAGCTTGCAGCCTGCCTAATGAGAAGAACAGGGGCATCCACTCAGTTGGGAAATGTTATTTAAGGTGAATCTCAGAAATTTCAGAGCTCTCCATTTTTCAAACTACAGTTATACTTGAAAGAGGACAGCACTCTGCATCTAGTGACTGCAAGGAAATAACTCCACAATTACTTAATGGATTTAATTAACTCACACTCCCCCTGAGTCATTGCAACAAATTCATTTGCAACCAGCTTGATCTTCTGATGTAAAAGACTTCCCATGAAGCAATATTATATTAATGGAATGAAACCTGCTTAATAGCAGACTCCAAAGGGAATCCACTTTCTTTTAGTTGTCATAACAGGTACCTACTTAGTAGTGTGGCAAGGAGGAAAATAAGCAGAGAACATCCAGGGAATTTAAATAACACACAGAAATAAATCAGAGAAATAACATAAAAGTTTCAGCAGTGATTTAAGAATCAAAGGATGGAACTATCTAAATATGGGAACCAAATTTACCCACTTGCAGAGACCATAGATTTATAGAGGGATTAAGGCCTTGATAATTTTTTTTTTTTTTTCTCTGAGCAAGTGAACTGGTAGAGCACCATTTGCTGTGGATCGTTCTCAAAAAANCCTGGCAAAAGGGTAGGTTTCATTCACTTTTTCCAAAAGTCCAGGAAGCTAGAGCTGTTTGCAACAACTGAACAAGCCAACCCTCTGAGCCTTCCCAGCTCTCCAATTTTCTTGAGCTGTGCACTACCTGCAGGTCCAGATCCGCTGGTTAGTGCCAGCCCTGCGCACGGGTTGAACGCAGAAGCAGCCAAACCCAAACCACTGCTTTTGAAGTGGGATCCACTATCAGCCACGCAGCACCACTATGGTAGGAGGGTGCCTCAACCCTAAAGTCTCCCTGTGGATGCTCAGGAGCGAGCACATCCCTGCTGAGCAGCCATTCCCCAGCTCTTCGTGCTGCAGCTGTGCTAAACCTCTGCTACCCCAGGCTGGACCTTAGCACTGCTCAGCCCCGCAGCCAACAAATTCTGTGGAAGGATTACAAAAACGGAGCAATCTGCTTTCAAAGGACACGACCACAGTGCTCGAGGCAGCAGCTCCAGCGCGTTGTCCCCTTCCCCTCCTCCTGTCCCTCCCAGGGCCACCCCGCTCATGCCCTGCTCTGCTCCTCCAGGTGACCACCGGTTCATGATGAACAACTACGAGTGGAACCAGCCTGACAACTTGAAGAGATTTTCCATGTTCCTGTCTCCCAAAGGTAAGGCAGCCCAACAGTGGTCAGCTTTCCTCTAAACACAGCACGGGAAAAGAACTTCATTAGTGATATGCCCCAAAATTTTCTTTCCCTCACGTGTTTTAGTGCCTTCCAAGGCCAGTCCTCCTGCATTTCTTTGTGCCAGGCCTTCTCTCCACTCTACAAAGCTCTGAGAATTTTTTGCCTTTCCAGCTCAAACAAGGCAGCAAAAGTCCTTAACTCCACAGAGGAGAGCTGGAGCAACTGAGTTCTTTCAAGAGGGAAGTTTGTGATGGTAGGGGAGTTTTAACATGCATTATCTGGTTGAAGTAAGTGTTATGCTCCACCAGAAGCTCACCCCTCTCTGCTATCAAGTGTGAAAGCTACACCAGGCTTGATTTGCATTCAGATTTTACTTTCACCAGAAAACATTCTTTCCCTGGAGGGAAAGGTTGCAAGAAGTGAGCAAGGTGTCCTAAAAAAGCAGGAGGTTGGGATTCTTTTCAGAACTCTTATGCTGACAGCAAGAGCCCTAGTGATTTGCCTGTGTCCCTGTTGCTGCACGAACACTGCGGGAGAAGTGAACCACTGTTTTCAACACATTCCTTTGTAAAATGGCAGCGCTCTATCTCCAAATCAGCATCACAACTTCCAGAGCAAGAAGCACAGAGTGATAAAGCCCTAGGCAACGCAGTGCCTGTAGAAGCAGCAGAACAGAAAGGCCAGCGCAGAATAGCTAACCAACTTCCCTCTGCTCCCTGGGAAGCAGGTCCCTGCCTGGCTCTGCCAGGTGTTTACAGCTGCTGCTCTGTGAAGCCAGATGGCGGCGGGGCATGGGGCCATGCCTGTGATTAGCAGCAGCACTGCCCTGAAGGCACGTCGGTGTGTGGCATCACCAGCTCCAGCAGTGGCAGGGTTGCGTGGTGATAGCCCAGCTCCCAACACTGAGCCCTTTGTCTGCATTTCCCCTTTGCCCTTCTCCTCCAGCCCACGCCTGGCAGTTCGCGGGCACAAGGATGCCTGGGAGAAGATCCTGGTCTGGCATCTGCAAGCATCTAGCAGGACTGCTCCCTGCTGGCCCACCGAGCTTTCATCAGAGGCTGCAGGGGGCATTCTGCAAGTGGAGGGTTTGTCTCAGAGGCAGCCCATCCGCAAACACTGCCCGCATGGTTGCAGCTGCTGTTGTGCCCCAGTGCTGCCAAGCAGAGCTGCTGGTGCTGGGGAGAAACCAGTCTGAGCCCTGCATCCCATACCATTTTCAACCTCTAAGCACAGTTGAAGATCAGTTCTTAGTTATGCCCACCCAAAATGTAGGGTTTTGAGTTCAGGTGGAAATAGCCCAAAATGCATTTGGAGGGAGTGGAGAGGCGGGGAAGCTGTTCTGCATCCCAGCCTCCTGAAGGACCCACCACAAGACAGAGGGAATCAACAGGGACTGCTGGATGTGGGGTTTATGATTTAGTGCTGTTTACTGGAGCCAGTGAGGATGCTGCATGCAGTCAGCACACTGTGGCCCATTGCTTCCTGCAATGAGTCTGTGATTATACAAATACTGGGGGATCGTTTGTTCCAGCTGCACACCTGTGTTGTCCCCAGAGCAGACACATGTTGCTTCCCAAAGCTGCTCATTCAGTATTTGCTACCAATCAAGTTACTTCAGCCAAAAAAACTCAGCATGTGGTTGGACAAAGTCCCCGCTGGAATGGGGACTGAGCAGCGTTGGATTCTCCACCAGAGCGAGGGCACAAAATCCCTTATGGGAGCCCTGTGATAGGAGGGAACCAGCTGCTGCAACCACACTGCTGGGGACTCTGGGAGCAGAATGAGTCAGTAGGCAAAACAGGAGACATGACCCACTTAAGCATGCATGCTGGCTAGCAAAGGATTATCTGATGAATAATGCACCATACCCATAATCACTCAACCTTCTAGAGCTTTCTGTGCTCTAGCCATGTGTCATGTAGGAAGTCCAGCACTGCCTCTGTTTGCATCGTTTCTAAGGAATTTCATAAAATGACAGAAAAAAAAAAAAAAAGAGGACCCCCTCCACCCTTTGTATTGCATAATGTGCACAGAATCCTTGAATATTTCGTGAGAGTTTTGTAACACACCCTTTTTCTTGCTAGGTTGGGTCACTGCAAATTCTGCCTTAGGCCACAGGAGCAAGACTGCTTGCCACGTTGAGGAATGCTGCCCAAGTAGTGCTCTGTGCCAGCTCTGTGGCTCATACTAAAAAACTGCTTGGACTTGAGCTGACCCTGCAGGTTTTTAAGCCCTGCTCCAGATTAAGGAGCCTTCCAGTGCTCTTTTCGTTAAAGACAGTATCACAGAGCATCCATCTGCAGGGGTGACATAATGAGGCAGAGGGGAGACATAAAAGGCTTCAAATGCTGCCTAAAAAAAGGAGGAACAAACTGTTCAACTCCTTTCTGTCCTCTTCCATTGAGCTTTTTTCTCCTGACATTGCAAACAGTTTGGTCAAAGCCAAACAAAGGTTGGGAAGATCACTTTGTGCCTTTGCAAGTCTTTGAATAAGTGGAAGGGAGAGGTAACTGCTTAAACGGAAACATTGCTGAAATAGAAAACAGACCACAGGATGGCAGCAAAACAGCTCAAAGCGTTCATCAATTTTGTTCTTCTGGGAGTCCCATGACTCAAAAAAAGGGGTACAACAGCACAAGGCTGCATCCCAGCATGAAATCCTAGCAAAACCCTGGGGCACAGCCTGTCCCAGTGGCTGAGACAACGTGTGCGTGAGCAAGAAACATTCCTCTGTTTGTGCCTCTTGTGTCCTAAATACAAGCCTCTACCTGCAGGTCTCTTTGCAAAATAGCCATGTTGAGCAGGCAAAATGAAGCTGGCAACTTAATGGAGCTAAAGACAGCTCTGCAGCAGTGAGAGAGCTTTGTTTGCTAAGTGATGGGAAGTCTGTGCACCAGCCTCTGGAACACAGAGGAAAAGGATCAGACTTCCCTCCCTGAACCAGATTTCTGGTTTGGGGCTGCTTCCAGCATGGTGGGGACTGTTTCATAGAGCAATGCCAGGCACAGGCCTTAGAGGCAGCTCATCAGGAGCCGACTGCTGAACTGGATGCTCTTGTTTTACAGCCAGTTTCAACCCACGGTCATGGGAATTTTCCTCCTTCCAAGCGACTGAGGAAACACTTGGTACGGGTAATTCTGCCTTCAGTTTGAAAGGATCTAACCCCCCGTGGCACAGCTTCCTAGCTGTCTAACTGACCTGTTCTGCTTGCCCTCTCGGCTGTTCTGTCACCCAAACGCAAGCTCGCGCTGCTGTAGGCGCTGCGTGTATAGGAGGGAAGGGACCCCCGGTCCTCACTGTTCAGACAGTGTGCAGAAGATGATGGAAAACAGACAGGTGCCAGTTTGCAAAGATCCCGAGACACCTAACTAACTGTGCTAGGACTTGTGAAGGTGAGCAGCAGAGGCTGGGGCAGGACCAGGACCTGGCTCCAGTTCCCCCCAGCCAGCCTCAGCAGCACGCGGCTGCTCTTCCCCCTCTCCTATACACCTCTTCCTTACTTCTCCAGTTCTCAAAGACGAGTCCTGCCCAGCGTTCACCGCCTGCACGTCACCCAGCGCGATGGGGAGGGCGTCTTGTCGCGGCATAAGCAGCGAGTCACACCTCCCTTTTCCCACCTGCCTCTCCTCACTCTGCCTGTGCCTGCTCAGAGGGCTCTGCCTTCCCTTCGTCCAGAGGCAGCCTGCAAGCAGCCGTGGCCTCCTGCCCGGGCAGCCCTGGTGACTCACAGCTGCACCTACGCCGCGCTACGGGCAGGGCCAGCTCCCTGCCATCGCCCCGCTCTCAGGTTCACTGTGGCAGCCAGGGTTTGACCCCAGGGAGGCCAGGAGGCGAAGCCTTGCTTTAATTTCACTGGGCTTTGAATAAGGCCTCAACTGCTTGGAGGCAAAGGATCTTTGGCAGCCGTGTCGTTTTGCCTCGTTATCCCGGTTTCTGGAGGTGCAATTTGCCTGCAAGGATGCTGCTGCTCTTCGGTCACACCTGCACTCTGGGTCTCACGAGAGAAAGGCTCTCCCCTCCCTGCCCGCGGCGCTGGGATCTCACACAGCGTGCACCGGGACCCCACCACTGACCGCTCTCATCTGCCTTTCTCAGTTAGAGAAAAGGGGCACAGCTACTAGCTCCCACCTCCCCCAGGCTGGCTGAAGGCAGTTTCACAAGGTGTGTTTCGAAGCGCTTAGGCACCCCCCCTGCAGCACTGTGGAATAACGCAACCTCTTCTGTCTATCTTCCAGTAGGCAATGGCACTAAGCTGCCTTTTCAGTTCTCCTCGGTGGGACAGAATCCGCCTGGTGACTTCAGCAAACAGTCTGATGGGAGCCTCTTCACTAAGACCGGTACCAGGCATTTGGTTCTTGCCCTCCTCCCTTCCTTCTGCTCCTTTTTGCGGCAATAAGGCATTTAATCCTGTTCTCGCTTCCGCAAGGAGGCCTGGAGCAGTCCCACACTTGGCCCACATCTCCTGCCAGTCTCTAAAATTTGCGCGCGTGTTTAGAGGAGCAACTCACCCCGCTGAACCAGGGCAAAAGGGCTCCACTAAAAATGCTGTAGAACATTTGGAGGGTTTTTGGATTTTGTTTGTGAGGAGTGAAGATGAGAATTTTAGATGATTTTAGATGCATAGAGACCAGGGAGAGGATACTAGGAGATAACCTTTGCCTTCTTTACCCCCCTGGCTTCATCAGTGTTTCAAAACAGCTATTATCCTAAAAGAATAATAGCCACTGAGCATGACCTTTGACAAAACTATGCACTAGCTGCCAGTTCCCTTTCATCTGAATCAGCCTCCCAGCCTGCATTTCACTACCAGCTAGTTCAAGGGCACCCAGGGTAGAACCCAAGAGCACCAGCACCTGCCAAGCAGAGCCAGGCCTGATTAATTTCCAAGTGGGAGATGGCGGGGAAAGCCCACTGCCTGATCGTGCTGAAGCTGGTTGTGATTCAGCAGGGCTGCTATTATTTCTGAATCAGAACTGAGTTGGTGCAGGGAAGGAGGCTAGGGCTTATCACATTGCCAGAGGTACTGTCATTAATTTCTGACATGAAACCCAGGCCTCGGCTCTTTGCGCTAATTAAATAGCCCATAGTGTTCTTCGCAAGAGTCACAATGCTTAGTTCAGGACTTGGCCTAAATTTAATTGGACTGATTGCATTCTGCCTCCCTGCATTCCCCAGACATTTTAATTAGGCAGACCTTCTGCACTCGTATCTCCTACCCAGCCTGGTGGTGGAACAGGTGCTCACCCAATGGCTGTTGTGTCCCGCCCAGAAGTGGCTGCATTTCAGTGTTAAGCAGTGCAATACTAATTACGTGGCACTTCCAGTCTTGCTGCTCACCCTGGTTCTTGCAAGAGAAGGTGGGGATGGTGTCAGGGACTGACGTATAACGGGCTCTTTTATGTTGTCACAGCTTATCCCTCAATAGTGAGACATCAGTCTGCAAAAGCGACGCCACAGACATGGAAATCCACCAAGCAGTCTGTATTGGTAAGAAACCTGGGCGTGGGACAACGTGCACAGCTTCAGCAGAGGAAATAGCTGTCCTTGGGGTACCTGAGACTGCAGAAACCAGGGCTAGGGTCCTTAGGAAACAGGAAAATAGAAGCTTCCTGTCAGCAGCTTCTATTATTTTTTTCCTATGGTTAACTGCATC
This sequence comes from Alectura lathami, assembly GCA_013399715.1. Classification (NCBI taxonomy): domain Eukaryota; kingdom Metazoa; phylum Chordata; class Aves; order Galliformes; family Megapodiidae; genus Alectura; species Alectura lathami. Next base: position 131,484 of record VXAV01000104.1, read on the forward strand.
CAGAGAGGGATATAGGTTAACCCCCCTGCCACCAGAGCTCTGGGTTGTGGGAATAATCAATATTTCAAGGTGACATTTCGAAAGGATTTTGCCCTGGTTTAGAATTTGATCCAGGCTTCTAAAAGCCGTACAAATATTACAGCAGATGTGCTGGAATCTGTAGAATTTTTTGTTCCTGCATGGGTATCCTACACTAAAACAGTCTCTGACAACTAGAAAACACAAGTGTAAATACCACCACAGATAACCATACAAAAATATTATACTAATTACTCCAGTGAGCAGACACAATACCAAAGATCAGGGGTCAGACACTGATGATAAATCACGAGAACATCTATTAATGACTCATGTAACACCGTTACCACAAAGCAGGTAACAGTGCATTATAAGGGCCAGAGGACAGTAGTGTTTTAGGTCTCGTGTTCTTCAGTGTGCAAGGTTAACAAACAGTTAATGCATAACCACCTACGGACTAAGTTTATCCACTTTCTCTTAACATCACAATGCATTAAGATCTTGCACAATCTGAATTAAGATCATCAAGTTTGTGCCCCCAACTCTGCAGACAAAATCTATTTTTTCAGTTCTTATTATACAGCTGTGAAACATTATTTACTGCCCACTGGAAATAATACTTGTAAGGAGGAGAGGGTCAAGAATCGAGAGCATTCCCACACTGAAGGATGAAAACAGAGGAAATTATGGTGAGAAAGGGGCTGCCCAAGGACTGCAGCTCTATGTCTGCTAAATTTAAAAGCCCCTCCAGAAGATGAATACCAGTGAAAGGGACGTTCCCTGATAGACTGTAGCACTTTCAGAAAATCCAGCCTTGAGTCTTTGAATGTGTTACAGCAAAGCGTACCTCCTAGGAACTGCAGTGAGTTGCAGTATCTCCTCTGTCTTGGGTTTGATCAGCACCTTTCTGAAAAATCCCCTGCTTCATCGTGTGTGTGCCCAGACGGAGGCTCTGCCCAGTAGTTTTTGGTTCCGACCCGTCCTCCCTCAGGGGCAGCTACACTGGGAAGTGCTCAGGGAAGTGTAATCCCTGTAGCAGGGTATGCCCCTGCTAGCACAAAGCAGCGTGCCCTGCGAGCACAACACACTCGCCCCTTAGTCCCCACAGCGAAAGCCTGGTGGCTTCTCCCACATAAAGCCCCCAGTTTTTTCTCCCTCTCGTGCATACGTCCGTATTGGCTATTTTGTTTTTATAGCCTATATTCACCAGATATCCCTGAACCTAACAATTGAGTTGATAAATATGAGCATTAAGAAGTCCCAAAATAGAAATACACACTCTGGGCTGCAGTAGCTCTGCAGGAGCTTTTATGGTCTATTGGCCCAATAATCTAGCTTTTAAAATAGTCTTAAATATGTATTTAAGTAATACACATTCTAAAAGGTCTGTAAATACAAATTTTCACAAAGAACTCTACTGCTTAAGGAGGAATGTCTTTTTAACCCACGGGGAGTTCTTTAGAATGAAGCACCTCTCTTCCATCCCTTAATTATATTGGAAATTGAAGCCATAAAATGAAAAGGATCTCAACAAAATGGAGCACTGAGCAGGAGGCACTGGGAGCTGGCACTGAGCAGCGAGACGGGTTGATTCGCTCTGCAACGCTCCCAGCCTCTTGCGCTGCCCTAAAACACCCCAGCGTGCTCCTGGGAGGTCTCTCCCAGCTTCTGCAAGCAAGATCTGGGCAGGAGATCAAACCTAAGACAGATCAGATGTTGCAAAAGCAGGGTTGTTCCAAACTGCCTTGTTTGCCACTTCCCTGGTGTAAGCATATTCCCGTTTCACAGATGCCTCGCGACACTTTGGTGCTCCTCAATGGCAGTGTCCAAGCCAGCGTGTTTATGAGCTGCTTTTAAGAGGAGCTGCAGGGGTTAACCCTCAAGTTTAAAGCACTGCCGTGCAGGGGGCAACAAAGATGCCCAGGAACTGATTGATTGCCTCAGCGGAGGTGGATTCAGGCTAAAGATTTCACCTTGAAGAGCACAAACAGCTGGCACAGGTAGCCAATATATTTATCATTCATACATTTATCACTCCCCGCCAGTGTTAGGCTGTACAGTGCATCTTTGCCACGTTCTTCTTGTTGTCAGATAAGCATGAAATTCCTGGGGTAGGTCCTGATGAGAAAAGATGCAACTGGAGACTGCAGTAAATAGAGCTGGAGAGACAGGAAAACGGCAGTTCCTCTAGGCTCTGCTCTTGTGTCTCCTCCTCTTATGCTTCTACTTACACAAACACTTATACAGGGCCCTGCAACGTGTGGAGGTGCAAATAAACAATACACCGCTGTGTGAGAATTTCCATGCACAAGAGTTTCGGCCTTCCAGCCAGAGAACACAACTAAACACCATGCATCATCGACCTTCAGTCACACAACTGTGCGTGGCTTTAAGTGTGAAAATTCCTACGAGTTCTCAGGTTAGCGAGCAATTAAAAGACACTGACAGAAGCATAAAAATAGAAGTGACATTCCTCTTCTCCCAGAAACCTCTCATCAAACCATGAGTCATAGTCTGAGATTTTCTATCACGCACAGGCTCGTTTGGCTTAGGAATGAGGCCCATGCAAAGCAACACCATTTGCGTTTCGTCACTCCAGCAGCAAAACGAGGTGGTGCTGCTCTGCAGGACTGAAGGTGTTAAGACGGGAGGATGTTAAGATACCTGTGGCTGGGGTACCTCAGAGAGTGAAATATAGGCGGTTAGAAAAAGAAGGAAGGTCGAACTCACGTGCCCCAAATTCCGTTGCAGTCACATTACCGCCCCTTTTACGTCAACAAAGGCAATGGAGCCACTTCCAACGAGGCACCTTGATTCCTGAAGATGTAGGGAAGAGCTGGCAGCACTTGGAGTGAAGACTCAGATGCGGATTTTCACGGACGTACCTGCTACTATATTAACCTTGCTGCTCTAATCTCTGCCAGGGAGAGGGAAGGCACGGAGGGGAATAGCCTTTTCTAGAGGAAACACGGACTTTTTCCAAATCACCTTGAAAGCTCTGCAGGCCTTAACAATGTAACCCCGTCCTCTGCTGTCACCTCCTTATTCCCTCTCTGCCAACACCTTTCCCTTTGCCTCTGCAGAGCTGGCTGCTCTGCTTCTCTGGGGAAGCATGCATGCTTGGGTAGCACCCACCCCTTCTTCCCTCGCTCTGTTGCACCAGCTGCCCTGCTCTCCGGGTGTTTCTGTGACCATAGTCCTGCTGGAAGGTCCCAAGCTGGGGGGATCCTGGGATGGGGGGACTCCAGCACTAGGAGCAGTGCCAGGCTCAACTCTGCCCACCCCATCACCCTGCTATGGGTGGGATGTGTCACCTCCCCGAGACCCCCGCAGACCTCCCCGTCCTGTTCTGGTGGTGGCACTTCTCCCTGGGGCCCGGTGGTGAGCAAGAAGCCAGCAACGGGACCTACTGAGAGCTGCTGCAGCCCTAGGCCAGCTGCTGGTGGAGGGCAGAGAAGCTCGCTATCCCATTAAAGTATCCCTCCAGCCAGCTTTTCAAATTAAAAAATAAATAGAAAATCCATACTACTAATGGAAGATTGATTAGATGCCACAGGTGTTAGGTGGTTTTTTTAGAATTCCCCTAAAACAAAATTGGCTTGTATATTGTGGTTCAGGTCTTTTTCCAGCAATAGTGCTGTGGTTGTTTGCTCAGGACAGTGCTTTTATTTGTCCCCTGGACAGATGAATCATATCAATACCCAGGCTGCAAACCAGCCAGCACTGGTTAACCTTGCTGTGATCTCCCTGACATTATTTCCCTTTGCCCTGGATGAAGCGGAGGGGTCAGGTCATCGCCAACCCACCCAGCGGGCGCAGATGGCCCGTTGCAGGACCAGGGCCCTCCAGCGGTGATTCGCAGCCGCAGAATGGAGAAACAAGACCTGACAGCCACCATGCACGGCCTGCTCTGTTCGAGCGATGCTGGAATGGCTTCTCCCTGCCTTTCCTAAGCTAAATACTTGCAACACCTGGCTGAGACAGGTCACAGCCATTGCTCCCTGAAAATTGCTTACTTGCTAATCCCCATGCAATGATGCTTGCTGCTTTTTAATCCCAAGCCTCAGAAAAAAACTGAGGCCAAAAGCTAGTTGCTCCAGAATACTTGAAATGGCATCTATTTTACATTTTGGTTTTTATTTCTTTTTTTTTTTTTTTTTTTTTTTTTTTTTTNTTTTCTTTATGACCAGAGGGAAAGGAGGTAGCATCATGAGGAAGGTCAGGAGGAAGGGGAAACTGAGACAGAGGGTAGAGTTGCTAGGCAATACACTGTGGGACTTGAGTATGTGTGAGAGAGAGGATAACAGGAGCTCCCCAACATGCACCCCCCAAAATCTCCCTGATGTTTTTCCCCCTGAGCAGGCATCTTGTAATCACTTGGGTCACTCCCATTCCTGTTAAATTTCCACCTCTTCCTTTCTGTTTTCCAAAATGCGGGCACGAGCCCTTCTCCTCCACAACTCGGGTATTACAACACCCACCCTTCTTGCTTGCCCTAAACAAACCCCGCTGTGGCAACAGCTCAGATGCCAAGTGCCCGTGGGTCCCCATGGCCCTGAGACCAGGGCAGGGTGGGGGAATCGAGCATCACCTCCCTCCCGCTGCCCCCTCCACAGTCCTAATCCCAATTATTTTCTCCCCTTCCCCTTCTCACTTCAAGGGCCTTGTTCATATCTTGCACACATGATAAAATCCATCGACACTAGCAGAGCTGCTCCCCATTCCCTACAGCTGGGTCCCCCCACCCTTCCTTCCCCCCCAGCCCTGCTTGCCGGGGTGCAGGAGAAGGGGAGCAGCTCCTGTCCCTGCTGTAGCTCCTGTTGAGGTGTGTTCTGCCTGAACTGTTTTTATCGTGTTTGTCTCGATCAGCAAAGCATGAGGAATCCCATCTCCTCAAACAGGACACGACTGTGCTGGTGTAAACCGGGCCCTTCACATGTGCAACACATACTGCAGAAATAAAGGAGAAAGCTCCATGTCTGACAAAAATCCCTGAGGACAAGATCTCAGTCTCTGGTGTTTGTATGCTTGTAGCACCGTGTTTAAGTCTCTTCAAAATACTCTGTATTTGAGCAAGGGGTTTGCAAAAACCCATTTTCCCAGTTTCCAGAGGCCTGGTTCTCACTGCTCTCTTGGTGTTTTGGGTCAGAGTAGTGTCACTGAAAGTGCCGACATCTTTGAGCACCAAAGCCATGCTGGTGCACTGCCTTGGGACCACCCTGCAGCCTGCCCAGCACTGCTGGCTCACACCATCCTGGTCTCTGCAAGGAGAGCTCCTGACCTCTCCAGTTTCTTGCCTATACGAAGGCTTCTCTCATTTACGAGCAAGAGAAATCCCTCATGGGCTGCTAAAGATGCGGGATCAAGGCCAGACACCCTGACAGCTGCTTACAAGTGCAACAGAGCATGTGAATCTGTGGGGATGAGAAGGGAGGCAGGCAAGGTTTGTTCATGTACCCCACACACTAGAGAGCTTTCAGCGGATGCCTGGAATATTCTTCTCCAGGTACTGTGTGCCAGCTGCTTTCCCCAGACACTGCTGGCAGCCATTTCTGGGCAGCGAGGGCACTGCTGGCTCACTTGAAGCCAGTAAATCCTCCTTGTTTACCCCACACGGGAGTTACCAGAGAACAGAACTCGGCTCCTTCCCATTAATTCCACTCACTGCCTCCATTACTGTTATTACTGTGATTAAAAAGCAATCAAAGAGAAATCTTCTTCCTGTCCTAAAATTGCTGCAAACATCTCGGTTCCACCACTTAAGCATGAGAACAGCAAGTTACAAGCACGCTTTGCGCTCCCAGATTCTGTGATGCTGGGGGACGTAATGGAGCTGATCGCTTGAGCAGCAGCAGCACGGTGCTGCAGGAACGAACCCTGCAGCTTCTGGGATCAGGAAACCCAGCCCCGGACACACAGCAAGGAGCTGTGCAGCCTGGTCTGAGCTCGGGGCTCTGCACACCAGAGGATGGCGGTCTGAGGCCAGGTGTCCATCCCAAGCAGATCACTTGGAGGAGGCATTGGGAGTGTTCCAAGACCACCTGGGCTGCTTTTGGGCCACACGCTCAGAAAGGATGATCGCACAGCAGCCAACACCCTCTGCAACAGCATCTAGCTACAGCCTGGCTTCCATCACGACCTGTTGCGCACAGCCTGGGCAGGAGGTTCGATGGTTGCTTGGAGAACAGAGTGAAACAGTCTCTCACACCAGATTAAGAGCAAGTTTCTGCTGAATTTTGCTAGCACACGTGTAATTCTGAACTGGAATGATGCATGATCTGTGCCAGTGCAAGGGAAAAGTAAAAAGCGCAGGGTCAGTCCCTCAGTTTGGGTGTAAATTGGCTGCAATAGTCAGCAAAGAATCAAAGTGAGCAGCTCCAAAAGCTGATCTGCTTTAATAATGCATCCAGCTCACTTAATCATTTGACTTCAGTCACCAGAGCAAGACAGACCACTATTTTATCTTCACACATATTGACTATAAAGTTTTAAAATGAACAGTTCTTCAGGAGCATAAACAAGAATAATAAAATCTAATTGCTTGTGAACCTTTATGTTTTTGCAGTATTTTTGCGGCATAAATTTGCCAGTCCTTTGCACAAAGATAACACAGAAATAAAGTGTTTGAATTTGCAAATTAGCAAGCATAAAATACAGGGACATGCTCTTAATAAAACTATAGGAATGTTCAAAGCAAAGCCTGTAGCTTTAGAAGTTTTATTGCCAAGAATGTGATCTTTAGATAAAGCGTTTGCAATCTCTTCAGGCTACGGACCTGTGACGTGGGGCAGAGCATTTCCTGCAGGGCACGCTGACACCGGGTCCAGGAACACCAAGCTCTGCCTTGAATGTTTCATAGCCCGGGGAGCTGCTCTAGGGCCTGCCTCCGGGAGACCACTTGCTGCAACTCAAGTGTGTGGATGTGTCACATGTGGGACCGGGGCTGGAAGCTAATGGCAGATATTTACCATCCCCTGGTGCAGCGCAGCCTGTCATTCTGCTACCTGAAAGCATCACAACAAAACCCTTTTCCGTCTTCACTCCCCTTAATTTCACTGCTGTGCAACAGCCCAGCTCCAGAGCTGCTTGCAAACTGCCTTTGGGTCCCTGCAGCTCCCGTGCCACAGGGCAGCTGTCCTGCTTTACTAGGATGCGCCAAGCAGGTCTTTTTGTGGGACCCTTGATAGAAACCTGTCTCCAACCTCGCAGCAAGCACATTAGCACTCAGTCCTGCCTCGAATTTCCCTGCTCCAGCAGTTTGACAGACCCCATTACCTTTTCACATGCCATTTGGCTGCTGTCAGAAGCAAGAAAGCTTCTTAACAGGGAAACCTTTAAAGGCCACAGCCCGCATATGTGTGCTCTTTACGCGGAGCCTCCTTCAAAGAAAAGATTTACTTCGCATTTTCCCTTCCCGCTCGGGACCTCCAGGGGACGATAGCTACATAGCCATGCTCTCCTGCCTACTTATGGATTCTGCAAGTACCTTCCCACTGCAAATCCTGGAGGATTTAATATCCACTCTGTAATCTACTGGCACCAACAGGCATTATCTAACTAAACCTTAAATTGAAAATGCTAGTCTTTCCATTTTCCCCAAGCCGTTGTGAAAAAGTCGGGCTCTCGTAGTCCGATGTAATTTACTCTTACCCTAATTAAAATATGCCACTCAGCTCCTTCTGGCAAGATGCTCAGCAGGCTGCTAGGAGTGCTGTGAGCACACCAGGACCTGGTGGGGCCGCAGGTCCGCAGGCTGGCTCTGCCTCTGAGGCCTGCTTCTGCTGCACATCCCCGTGCAAGAGCAGCATGCTGAGTTCACCAAACCTCTTTGCTGTGGCTCTCATCTGTCAAGATTTGGCTCCCCCTGGGTCAGGTTTTGTCGCTGAGGGCACCCTGCTCTGGCTCCCAACCCATTCCCAACCCCCAGCGGCAGTGGTCAGCAGGGAACCTTCAGCTGCAGGTGCTGAGTTTGGTTCTGGAAGTGCTGGGAACTAAGCAGCGTTCACAGGAGCATGCTGCACCCAGATCAGGCAAGGGGAACCTGTGATACACATTTAATGCAGACAGACACAGGCCTATGGAGCACATTTCTCACCTTCACCTTCCTGTACCACCATGTTTCATTTCCAAGAAAATGAAACAAATTTCCTGTAGTTCTTCCTCCTTTCTCATTCATCATGCTCCATTTGGGCTAAATCACCAAAATCTAAACACCAGCCAGAAATGCTCAATTATGATTTCCAATTTATTAGAAAAAAATAAAAAAAACTCTAGTTCCCCATCAAGCCTGTTGCATGTATCGGGATTCCACGTGGGTAGGGTATAGATTCTGCTTAGCAGTAATCAATCCCCACTGACACAGAACAAATGGAAAATGCAAAGTTTTAGGGGCAATCAGTCAGAAGATAGAAGAACAAAGAGTGAATTGCAGAGCAAGTCCATCTGATTCAGTAACCCATCCGGCAGTACCAGTGCTCCAGTTAATAATTTTGTATGCAGTGCTCGGGAGGTGATGGAAAGATGAAATACTACACGTGATCAAAGAAGCAGAGGAACTTCAACAGAATATTTTTTCTAAAAAGAAAAATTAATAAGAGAAAAGCAAATTTTTCCCAGTTGAAGCACTTGATATACTTTTAAGAAAAATAATTTCAGGGAGATGTAATGACTGAATATTCCCAAATCCATTAGCTTCTGCTAAAAGAACAGCTGCATGAGAAATACAGGGAAATAAGAAGAAAAATCTCATCCCAGCCTGCTCTCATGTTCAGTGTGCAAAAGGAAGCTTTGTCCTTCATAACTAACGTAATAATTTCATGTTTTCCTTACCCAGAGAAGTGATTAATCCCCATTTGAACCCCTCTAGATGCTCCACTTCCATCACACCTAACATCAAAACATTAGGTAAAAAAAAGGTCTAGGACAGAGGACTGGCTCAGAACGATGAAATAAGTGAAGGAGGTCAGAAACCCCTCAGTGTACAGCTCAAAATGCAGAGCTCATCTCCAGCCTAGGACAGCAATTCTGGCCACCACAGCATCCAACTCTTCCCTTTGCGGTACGCCGCACCAAGATGTTCAACACCAAACCAGCTGTGTAGGAGTTCGAAGCCAAGTGCTGTGTTATTATGCTTTATTGATACGGCTGTTAGGGACACAGGGCATCATTTTTTATCATATGCTGGTAGAGTTATGGCCGGTCAACTCAGTTATGCTAATCATTAGGGTTTTTTTAGGATAATGTCTTCTCATTTCACAGATAAGACAGGCTAAGAGTATGCACAGAGTCACTGTAGCTTGGCTAATGAGCGCTAATTTGTTAAAGGAGCAATTAATTTCAGTGAGATGTCCCTGCTTTCCCTGGCAAAGGGAGAGTGCAGACTCTTCGGTTCCCCAGCCATGCTTGTCACCTGGGGAAGGTTTCCCCTCATTCTGCTCGCTGCCTGCGACAGAAGCACAATGCACAAGAACACCCAGTGCCAGCTGGCAGCAGCACGAACTGCTGCAAACCACCCGGCCGCTTTCTGCTCCGACAAAACCCCACATCCGTGCCCTCTGGGTGACCAAGGGAACGTCCCTTCTCCTCCCGCTGCAGGGCCAGGGAAGGCAGGAGCCAGTGAGGGCTGCCTGGCAGAGCCCAGCCCCAGCAAGCAGCCGAACTCCTCTCCAAGACAACTGCATATCAAATAGAAATCACACAAGCACTCTTGATAAACAGCAGGCAGCCCTGCTCCTGCCAGCTAACAGGATTAATCTAAATGCACACAGACACAGCTGGGCAAAATCAAAACATCGAGCAGAGGCTAAATTACACCACTTAATGGCAAAACGCCTCGGAGGCTCCCGCTCCGTCCCTGCGCTTCCCCTTGACTTGAGGCTGGCTTGAGAGCCAGCATCCCAGAGCTCCGAACAGCAATGGGCAGCAGAGGACAGGGCCAGGTCCTCGTGCGCCTGCTGGGGGCTGAGATAGCTCTTGAAGCAGGAGTAATGGCAAAGGTTCTTGTGCAGGGGGAAGGCACGGCTCAGTGCCGAGCTCAGCCAGGAGGAGCTAACGTTGGTCAAATAATGCTGGCCAGCAGGATTAAGGCTACTTAGTGGCTTCTGGATGGAATCTCCTTTTAAATTTATATAAATATTAATTGGTGAGCATTGTGCCACGCAGAAAGCACAGTCGTGGGGCAAATCAAACAAATGTCCAGCTCAACGGATGTCGTTGTCTTTTCTCTTTTTCTTTTCATTTCAGTGCCTTTGTAACTTTGCTTGTGGGATGCAGCTCAGCTGACACCCATCTTCCTGTCTGGAAGCAGGACCCCAGTGGGCTGAAGACAGAGAGCTGGAGCTCAGGCGATGTGGAAACCCCAGTTTGGTGTGAGCGGCTGTTACCTCTTTAAGGATAACTCCAAGTCTGTATTTCATGTCAGAACGGAAAGGTGCTTTCTATTTAAAGCAGATGGGTTAAGAGTTCAGGAATGGAGGATGAAAAAAGATCATGGGAGGAAAGGTTCTTGGAGATGTAGGGATTTGAGAGTGGAGATAGGCTGGCACTTGGCAGACACGAAATTACACAGGGCAACTTGTACTAAGAACTATTCTGACCCCATCTTAAATCAGTTCTTTAGAGTCTCCCCTGAGGTACCACAGTAATTTCCTTCAGCTTTTACTCAAAGGCCAGCCTCTGCTCTAGGCAACTTCTTTTTCACAGGTTATTTGGGCGATCTTAAATGGTAATTGCATTACCAGTAAGACCAGTTTCCCCCATTTCTGCCAATCAGCACATTACAAACTCTGTTACCTGCCACAGAACACACATTCCTGCCTGGGGCTGGTGCTCCAGTATCTTTTAAAGCACCAAGTCCTCTGTAAACTCGATGCCATGGCCAGATCCCCAGCTGGGCAGAGGACCTGTCCAGGTACAGGGTCATCCAAATTCCCAGACAAGGCCTTAGGGACACAGAATGGAAAAATACCCCTCTATCCTTTATTCCTTGCCCAATGATTTTAAGCAGTACTCATCAAACTGTTCTTCCAAGCCCGCCATTGCTAGTTCTGACTTTAAAAATAAAAGTCCTTCTCATTGCTTAGGTTTCTGCAGGTCGCAGGGAGGAGAGCACCCTTGTTGGATCTATTTGTATTTTATATCTTTCAGACACTGAATAACCACAATATTTTCATGTCCAGGTGCACAGGGTTCAGAGATATCAGACTGCGGATAGTTTTTTGAGACCTTAATTTTTTTCTTTCCCCATATCCCCCTTGAGCGAGGCTTACCTGCCCTCCCACATTTGCAGCATAACATTCAAAAAACAAAACCAGACAAACACTGCTTGGCTTTGCGTGTAATTTTTTTCTTTCCTAAGAGACCACAGGGATAAACCTCACAGTCCCAGCAGCAAATCAAGAAATCCTGCAGTACAAATATGTAAAAATATTTTTTTACAATAGTCATCTTGCTATTTACATATTTGCTCCCAGCCTCCCCATCTAATTAGACTCCGAGTCCCATATTCACTTCTGCTGGCAGATAGCTCTATTGTTTTCATGTTTTGGGTCTGTGAGTATCTGGAGGGCTACAATATAATCCCATTTACCGCTTTGGTGAAGGATGAGGCAAAACCAAAGAGAACTGAATACTCAAGTGGGAAGGAGCCTATTTGCAAATGCTGAGCATGGCCAAGGCACCGCTGATGCAATCAATACTCTGGGGCCTCTGCGCAGGGCTCAGGCCTGGGGCAAAGACTGATCGTCTCACCAAATTTACAGATCTGTTGGAGTGTCTTTCATGTGAGCCACTGCTAAAGTCCATAGGCACGAGTGGAGAGATCAGTGACAAGTGACAAGGACCACAGAGGCAGGGGGAGGTTCCAGCAGGTTGTGCAGGGACATGGGTTATCCATGAGCTGAGAGCTTCAGTGCACTGCTGTGTCCACGTGTAGGACAAAGCCGAAGGGAACAGGATGCATTCGCACACGATCTGTCTCCTACATTTGCACAACCAGAAGAAAGCAACCTTGAAGCAAAACCGGAGCAAACGCAGCTGCCACTTCACAGCACAGATAAATGATGGGCTCCCAGAGAAGCCAGAACATACTATGGAGGAGCAGGCTCTGGGACGCAGCCACAGAGACATCAGTTCCGTAATCGATGCAAGGCATTTGGCACAACACCTTCTCAGCTGGATTTGTGAGCTGGGTGCTGGCCAAACCTCGTAGCTGGGAGCGTGTTCGCAGGAAGGTGGTCATAAATCAGAAAGTTCCTAGCCCAGCAGCAGGTTGATCTGCAAGGACCACACCAACTGACGCCAGCGCTCAGCAAAGAGCATTGGGAAATTTCCCCCAAAGCCTAAGTGTGATGAACAGGGGTGGGGGGAAATGCCTGAACAAGCCCTGAGAGCAAACCTGAGCTCTCTTCTCCGCAGAGTCAAGCAGCTGGATCTGCCCTCCGAGCAGCTAGGTTTTGTCCCTGTGTTTATGTCAGGCTTATTGCCGGTGGATCCCATCAGGCTGAGAAGTAAAAACACTCTTCCAAGTCAGATGGCTTGTTTTGATGAAGTGTAGAGGGAAAAGGAAAGGGAAGAAGCTAGCTTCCATCTCCTCTGGCAGACAAACAGAAATTGCAGTGAGACCTGCAGCTCTCATCTCAGCCCTGCCATGGGAGAGAGGGAACGAGCCCGGCTCTGAGCTGCATGAGGGAGAACTCGTGCACAGCTCTTCCAAATCCTGCTGCATTTCCTCTTGCTGGGTGTCCTTCACCTGCCTCAAGGCTCTGAGGTGGCTCTGACAGAGAGCTTAGATCCAGGGGGACCATCCTGCATCTTGCTGCATTTATGGCCATTTTTGTCCCTATAAATGACGTTTTCCACCTTCTAGTGCCAGAGGACAAAACCCTACTGAAAGAGCCAGGGGTTTCTTTCTGTACTTCAGCACTGCCTGTTGTACCCATAAAGTGCGAAGGCACACCATCAGTGGTTAGGGCAGGCTATAGGAGACAGCTACATTAACCAGGTCAGCCCACTCCCCTTCAAAATTTTGGCAAAAATAGCTTTCTGATCCAAAGCTTTTCTTTTCTTTTTCCAGAAGACTAAGCTGCTTACACATTTTGCAAGAAAGCAGAAGATGCAGTACAAAATCAGCTTTGAGAAAGTCCCAGCATCCCCCCTTCCCTTACCACAGTAAATAAAAATAAAGAATGTACAAGTTCACAATTTCCTTGTATTTTCTACCTGAGAAGGCAGCACAAAAATAAGATGATCTAAAAGGACAAGATTTGAGAAAATTTTATTCTAACTCAGTGCCTGTTTCCCTGCCATGTGAAAGGATGACAGCATCTCTATCTGAGAGATAGAAGCAAGCTTGCTTGAACAGTGTGTGCAAAATCCATTTGCTGTTCTTGCACGAAAGGGGCCATTGAGATGTGTGGTATTAACTGAGCCTTTGTCTGATATCCTGCCAACTTCTTTGAAAACCTTCTTTTACCCGCAGCAGGGTCAACAGCCACTAGCGCGGCTGAGACGGCGCTGCACTGCCGGCACAAAGAGCCCATCCTGGCACTTTGTCTGGGACAGAAATAAGCCCATAAGCTCAGGATTTCTCTCCCGTTGGCGAATACATTAGTCAGGAAAGCAGCCAAGGAGCAAGCGTGATGTGCCACGGACTGACCTGAGGGGAGCTAATAGGTGAAAGGAATTAGCCGGTGGCTAAAGAAATTCTGGCTCCCCGGTCCTGACCTGTTTGTTTTCTAAAATCACATCGATTTTTATGTAAGAGATGCTCCGGGGATGTGTACAGCTCAAATTGCTGACGAGATACCACAGAGCCTTCCCACCTGCACGCTGGCAGCAGGCCTGGGTCTGCTTTGTCAGTAGCAGGGTGTTGCAGGGAGATGACAACCTCGTAATCACCACTGGGCTTTTAGGCTGCCCAGTCCAAATCTGAGATCCGGTGATGTCTGCAAAAGGGCTGTGGAGGCTTGATCAGAAAATGCTAAGCAGTGGAGAGAAATCCCCGCTGCTGCAGCTTGTGCTCCCAGTGTAAAGCTGGCCTTCTGCACTTTCTGCTGAGGCTTTCTGCTCTGCTGTGCCTGACCAGGGAGGGATGGCAAGGCCTTTGCTCGGTGTGTTTGCTACATTTTCTCTGTGATGGGAATATATACCCAATTACATACTTTGCCACTCTGCTTAAATTGGGATCTTGCTGACCCTAGATGAGACCCTGGCTTTGATAGCATGGGAACCTTTATATGCTTTGGGACTACAGGGCTCTTCAAGGAACACAATGCTCTTCTGACAGTAAAGCTACGAAATACCATCCTGTCTCAACGCTCCTCTCACGCTGAGGGGAATTGTAAAGGAGGCAGCGGCATTAATTATTGATCCCTAACAGAATTAATAAAGGAAGAACATCTACTACAGCTGATGAAATGCTTCATGCAAGATTTTTATCCTCAGGTCACCAGCAGAAACAAGACAATAGCATGCAGCCTGCTTTGTGCCAAACAAGACGTGATACCTTGCTTTTGACAAGGCAGAGAGACCACAGAGCTGCACAGGATACAGAGGGAATTTGCATCGTGCGATCACACCTGGGCCACGCCAACACCTGGCACAAGCGCTGGGCCTCAGGGTTTGCTAGCTCAGCTCCACTACTGCCCAACCCTGTAGCTCTGGGAAGCGATCTGCTCCCCAGCCCTCGCAAGCCTGCTGCAGACATGCAGCCGTTGAATTGCAAAATCATGGAGAGCATGAAAGCCTGCGCGGGCTTGCTGCTGGCTGGAGGAGCATCACCATGTCCCATCAGAGGAGACGCAGCAGCACTCGGGGCTTCCAGGAGAAGCTTTGTTTCCCCTTGCCCCAGAATTTCACCAACAAACCTCTCTGGGTACTATCTCGTTTCAAGGCTGCACTGTTCAGGCGCAGTATTTCCCACTCCTGAGGTTAAGATGATTTCCCGTTAGCTTGGAGAACTGCTTCCCAGGGCAGTGGTCTCCAGAGACCACAGCTTCTTCTTGGTGTGGATGTCTGAGGCTGATACAACTCCGCCATTCTCTTGGTGTGCACACTATCACCTACATTAAGTATTGTCAGTACACATAAATCGACATAAATTAGCCCCTTCCCTCTTGCCTCAACATCTAGCAGAGCTCTAATCAGCAGAAAAGCAGAAGAGAACAGATAAAAATAACAGACTAGATCCTCCGATTGCATCAAGTCTGTGCAATTCTTTACCTTCTGGTGAAGTTTCTTTGCTTTACACCACCTGATGGGGAATGCAAGAATTGCCACGAGTCAGGATGATTTATGACCTGGTTCTATTTATTTGCACCTACAAACTAACCCATAGCGTAAATTATAGCAAAGGCCGGGGATATTTTTCTCCTTCCAGATAGCTTTACATTCATCAAAGTTAATTGTAATCGGCTGTTAGCTCCCGTAAATAATCAGATATATTGCTCTGACACAGAATAAATCCACCCAAATTATGCTAACGAGTAGGATTTTGAAAAAAAGTTTAATCAAAGTTTTGATGTGGAGTCGCAATCAGTAGAAAACTGCCTGTTTTCAGCACTCCTCTGTCTGCCGTCATCACAAAGCTCCCGAAAACAGGGAAACTCGGAGTCTTCAAGGGCTGGGAGCTGGACATGAACTAAGCAGGGCACCAGTTCCCCCTACGTACCCTCAGGTCTGCATTTATATTACCATCAGCAGCACGATGGGGGTACCGAATGTCTTGCTGCTGCCTGTGCCTGTTCTGAGGGCCAGAAATGCGCTATCTCCAGACTCGGGGTACCAGGGGGTGAAGGTCTGTTCTCCCCCAGTCCTCACCGGCTGGGTGGTAGCACAAGGAGCCAGCGCATCCTCCTGCTGCCAGCTCTGCAGCAGCGGTAGCAGCGGGGAGTTCCCTGTGCAGACAAGGCTCACAAACAATTTCTGTGAAGTGGATGGCAGGACTATAATTTCCTGTCTTCTGTTGTCAGGATCTCACAGCAAACTCAATTAAAAGTTGAGGCCAGAAGGGGGAAAAAAGAAGATGTGCGTGTATACATATATATATGTGCGCGTGTGTGCGTCTGGGACAAAATCCATGATTGAAATGTCCCCCTGCCCCAGCAAGAGGAAGTGTCTGCTTTTGACAAAAAAAAAAAAAAAAAAAAAAAACGGGAGAATCAGAATGCGCTGAGAAAAAAACAATAGCATGACCGGGAAGGAATCCAGCTGACAAATTGCATTGAGAAAAGATCTTCCAGGCGCAGGAGGCAACAAGATGCAGTGCTGATTGAATCGACTTGTTAATAAAAATACATTGAACAAAGAAATGAAATCGAGAGCAAATCCTCTCAAATAAGATTTTAACCCCACCTTAAATCCACGTCAGTATTTGTGAGTTCTGCTGTCCTCACTCGCTCAACAGGACAGGGGGAAAACGCAATAGAGAGGCGAAGCCAGGCTGAAACACGTGCTGCCCCCCCAGCTCTGACACGGAGGGACGTATTTTTCCCATCTTTTGAAGTTACAGCTTGTTTTCCTGGGACTGCAAACAGCTTTATGGCAGCAAAATCTCGGTCATCGTACTACACACCTAGCCTTCATATTCTATATGCTATAGCAGGATTGTAGGCCAACGCTGCAGCAGCAGCAGCTTCGGTCTCCCCCTCCCCTGCAGCCCAGGCCAAACCACCCTGAGCTGCCAGCCCGAATGCCACGCCTGCCTCGTCCCAGCCGCGGCACAAAACCTGCCCTCCCTACCTGTCCTTGCTCAGCATCGCTGCTCAGACTGCTTTTTGCTGCTTCCCTTGGTGCACAGACACAGTGAGCACCACTGGAGGGCCCACAAGTTGTTTAAAGGAGTCCACCCTGCACGTGCCACCCCCTGGAGTTAAAATATAATGAGACCTATAAATAATAAATAAATCAGCAATTCTTTTTCATGTCTTTAGTAAGGCTATTCTCTAAGGCTACATAGCTTTTAGAATTTTTAATGGAAGCAGAATGGGGGAGCTAGAGAGTTTTTCTTCTTGATTTTTAAGATAAATATATGATTCCTGGAATTGAAGCTGTAAGAAAAAAAAAAAAATCAAGAAAATAAATCTGATGAAATCATGTCTTTCAGTCCTGTGCAGAGGAAAGACAAGGAGAAAATTGAGCCAAGTTTTCCTTGGAATCTCCTCAGAGAAACATCTACTCCCAAAAAATTGCAGCAATTCTACCCCCCCCCCGTACCTGAAAGATGACGGCAATAGGTCAACTCAAGTAAAATACTACTGACAAAAATGAGGAAGAACAAAAGAAAAACCTGTCTCACACTCCGAGGCTCTGTCTCAGCGAAGACTGCTCTGCCTGCTTCCTCCCTAATGAGGCATTTTACAATGCTGATGAGAAAAGTCCCTGGTGGAACAGAAGCACCGGGGTGGGGACTAGGGATATGCACAGTTATACACAGCGATACGGAGGAAGGCGCACAGGAAGACGAGCAGTGGTGGAGAAGTGGAAGGGAATCCAGCTGACCTGCTCTATTGCACAGACCTCAACGCCTGCAGCCTCTCTTCGCCTCCATCAGCCTCCTTACCCCCCAGACAACAAGCCAAACCAATGCACAGAGACCTGTGCCTCCTGTTTATGGGAGCCTTCTATCGTTACCCAAGTCAGCTAGAGCTTACTTTTGCTTTTGTTTTCCCAAGAATCAGAACAACGCTGCTAATCCTGCAGAATAATATTAATGTAATCAATATGATTATGCCCACGAGAGGACATCAGTCACTGTAACACAACACAGCCAAAGGGATCCCGTAACAGAACAAGGGCAAGGACAAGAGCTTATTTTTGGATTTGCTTTGTTCCTCTGTCATTTTCTATCCATTTTCCCTTGTATTATGCAAATAGAAACAGATAGAGCATAATTCCTGGGCCAGCCTTGTGCTATGGCCAAACACTGGAGAGAGACCCTAGCTGGAATATCTGCTCTCAGGCCTTGCTCCTAGGTGGCAAACGCCAACATCTCCTCACACTTGGAAAGGCTCAAGACAAACACGGAGCAAGCCGATTATCTGAGATTTTGAAAGCACTACGCAGCTCTGAGTGATTTTCTACTGCTCCCACAGCCGTGCCCAGATGAGACCATGAGTCCTGTACTCGTCTTTTGAGACTGCATTTATAGAATGAGTCACTTCCTGCTCATTTGGGAAAACCTGGGGTTTGCTGCTGAAAGCGTGGAGTTTTCTATCCTGAGCGCTCAGGAGGTTGGGGCTGGGAGGGGGATTTGTCCCCAGCAGAGTTGGCCCTGCACTCAGGGCCGCTGGGCAGGCTCCTGCCGCCTGATCATCGCTCTGCTCACAGCTGTAACCCTGAGAAATTGCCCATCGAGTTCCCCTTCTGGGGGTCAGCATCTCCTACTCCACACAACCAGCCCCTTCAATCTTTTTCTTCTTCTTCATTTTTATTTTTTTTTTTCCTTTAATCTCCCATTACAGTTTCTTCTAAAGCTATGAGATGGTCCCCAGAGGACATGCAAGAAAATCGAAATCGAATGAAGATTAAAATGCTGATCTAGAGTTGCTAAAGTCCCTCAGGAGTTACACAAACATCCATTTGGAATGGGTCCCATCTGGATAGCAGCAAGAAACACTCAAGAACAAACCTTGAAGGTTAGTTAACGTTAGCTTTCTCCAGATCTCACATCTTTTAAATCTACTCCCTTTTCCTTGGCACTAAGGAACTGCTGAGGCCATGTGCAGTATGGCACTGGACACAGAGCCAGGGGAAAGCTGTCCCCATGCTGGGGGCTGCATGAGCTGGGCAAGCCTGGATGCTTTTCTGGAAGATGCCAGTGTCGTGCACACCTGGCCAAGAGCCTCCACCTCCTAAATTCTCAATGGATGCAGGGCTATAGAACAGAGAGGAAACAAGCATCAGCTCACTGCTGAGGAGCAGTGAGAGCTGCTCAGGTGAGCAGAACTGGGCTTGCCCTTTAGTCAACATTAAGAACTGTGAGGCAAGTTACAACCCTACAGGCAGAGATGCCCCAGGCGCAGCGGCCCTTGCACCAATCACCTCGCCATGCCACCTGGCCGCTTGAAACCAGAGGTGAGAAAGGGACACTTCTTGTGGGTGGTTCTCCTCCTCCTCACCTGACACACCCCGAGTTTAGCTTTGGACAAAACATACTGCTAAGCTCCTGCAGCACTGCAACCCTCCCCGAGCTGCTGTTCAGTACTGTCTGCAGGCAAGCAGCTATTTGCTCTACACATTCTCTTGTAATGCCTTTGTTTTTGTCACAGATTTTATGTGTTAAATCTGGGTAGGAATGCGCTTGAACGCTTAGCCAGATTAGCCTGGGTTTTATTTATTCTTGCTGAGACTTGCACTCCAGCCCCTGGCTGACATTATATTAATTGTTTCTGTTTCATTATCCCTACAAGGATGGGGGAGGGAAGGGAATGAAGAAAGCCTCATATGCCTTACAAATATATTTTATCTCCCCTTTGCCTCCTCACCAGCCTGTGCCAGCACTGATACCCTCTCTGGACTGGGAACCCAGCTGCTTCCCACCTCTGCCCAGCTTCTGCTCACCTCTCTCCAGGACCATTCGCATTTCTTGCTCTGTCCTCCTTGGCCACCCCAGACCCCCTGGTATCGCCGCTTCCCTCCTAGAGCAGGGACACCGCCCGTGCCTTCATCCCACAGCCTCCAGGTTCCCAAATACCCCTTGTCTATGGGGTCTGGGTGGTTGCTGGGTGAGCTCGGAGCGCAGCAGAGCTGCCCAGGGCACTGGTGTGCTGCTGCTTGCTTCTCTCTGGAGCGATAAGAGGCAGCTACCAGGTGCCTTGGTGCCTTGCTGTGCTGGCAGGTTATTTATATGCAAATGTCTTGTCTGTGTTGGCTGCTTATAAACATGATAACAAAGCCTTCCATGGAGATGGGCTGTGGGTGAGGTGTGCAAGGGCCTTTTGATCGAGCCAGGAGAGTTAATAGAGTGTTATCCCCAACCAATTAGATGTTTACAGACAGAGAGCAGTGGCTACTCCGCTGATAAAGCGGGACTGTGGCTGGGAGCTGGGCAAGGCAGAGGAGAAAAGTGTCAAGAAATTTGTGTAGCTGCAATTAGACCATCTTGAGAGACCAGCTCGTGCCCACCCCAGGGGCAAGGCTCTCCTGAGTTCTGCTGCTGCGCTAAGTCCTGCCTGGTTCCTACAGCTTCCGCAGCTGAACATCTGCTGCACTGTGCCTTGGGGCTGCAGTGAGACCGAGCCCTGCCTGTCCTCCCCTGCCAAGGGCCTTCCTCTCCTCCTCTTAGGACTGGACACACTGTGCTCTTCCCCTCCACAAAACTCTGCCTGAGGACCAAAGAAGCAGCTCACCAGTGATTTACTTCCAGGGACGCAGTGCGTTTCACCAGTTTCTGGACCCTGTTTGCAACGGAGGGCACTGCCAGTTTCTCTTTGTACCTTTGCAAAATAACCTTTGATTAACTGAAACAGACATTTTAAGACCCTCAGATGAAAAGTATTAGTGTCTATGAGAACAGAAGATTCACAGACCTGATGAGGCCACACTTGTCATGAACTCCTACTTCCTACTCAAAATAGGCTGTAATTTCCGTATGAGCAAAATTATATCATTTTTTAAAGCCCCATAATCTTGAGCTTAGTACAGAAAGGTCCCTGGTCCTTAACTAATCCTCTCAGCCTCCATTACTGCTGACAGCAGCACCGGCATGCCCTGCTCTCCAGTTAGCAGCAGCATGAAGAGGTGAAGGCTCTAGTTTTTTTTTGTTTGTTTGTTTTGTTTTTTGAGAAATGGAAGGAGAAGGGATCCTTGTTTCTGGTGACCTCCCTAGAACAGAACAGAAGGGCTGGTCTGCAGCCCAGGTCTGACTTAGCTGGATGGTGCATGAGAAGGAACACATCTCCTAAGTGGAGAGACGCTTTCATGAAGGGGAGGACCAGAGGCACTGCTGTCACAACGCTGTACCGCCCTGACGGACCCTGCCAGCTCTCACGTCCACTCTTGGCAGCGTCGGGAAGCTCAGAGGCTTCACAGAGCCTTGAGCACTTTCACTTGTCTTTCTGCTCACTGACTGCGCTGCTGTCTAAGCAGGGGATAGTGGAAGGAAAGGGGTGGAGAGAAGAGCTACTCCAAGGAGCAGGGAAAGACCAGCAGCAGAGCACTGCTCAGCAGAGCAGTGCTGGAAGAGGCTGCAGGATCCACCCCTCCTCCAGCAACCCTGTTTTCAATTGCAATTTTAATCACAGACGAAACCAGGAGTGTTGTTGTGCGGTGAGTCCCCCGGCCAGGCTGACACAAGCAGCTGCTTTGCTTTACTGATTTCCTGTCCTCCCTCCACCCCTTGGCTGCCGAGCTATCGATACGTCTTCCAAAGACGCAGTGCTGCCAAGCCCTCAGTCTCTTATTCTAGCATTTTTTTTGGCATTTTGGTGCTCTCTCATAGTCCAGACAAGCATCCTGCAAACACGCACGGAGCCAAATCCTTGTTCCCCTTCACAGCTCTCCTGAAAGCACCCTGGCAAAGAAACCAGCGAGCAAATAGCTTTACCCAGGGCCTGCATCTGAAACTCATCATGACAAACTGCCGCTGCTCCTTGCCTCCTTTCTGTGCTTGCTCCATCTCCAGGCATGTTTAATTTAAACTGCCAGAGAAGACCATCCTCCTACCAAGTCATCACTCTTCTGTCAGCACCAGGGGGACTGAGCAACACCTGACGCTCTGAGACAAAACCACTGCACAAGTGTGATATCTGCTCAATTCACAAACGTAATCCCATTATAGCAATAACATCAGCTCCAAAGGTACTGAGGTATAAATAAGGACAAAACTCTGAATTCAGATTTTTTTTTTTTTGTCCCTATCTCTTCTGAGCTGGGAGCGTGCTTTGGGGACTGCTCCAGGTTTTAAGCCTGCTTTAAAACACAGGGAAACATGTCCTCATGACAAAAACAAAGCAAAAATGAATAATTAGTGAAACGCTGATTTCACCCACGTCTGTAAAGGCTGAGTGGACAAGAAGGGGATCTCGGCCCCCAGGCCAGCCTTTATGGCACAGAAAGCATCTCCACTTCCTAGCCAAGAAGCATCACAGGTGGCAGGCAGGGATTTCTCAGAGCTACCCCTGGCTCCTCTTCCACGGAGCAACAGAGGAGCAGACAGCTGGTGGCAGACGTGCTGTCCTGCTCTGACCCCGAGCCTCAACGCCAGCAGTGGAGGCAGACGCAGCCCTCTGCCCTGTCCTGGGGCTCGCTCCGCAGGCACCCAGCGAGTCGCAGCAGGGTGAGGCAGCAGCGAGCGAGGTGAACGCATCCATTTGCTGCCCTGCTGAGCGGCGTCCCCCGCAGAGATGGGGACCGCCATCTCCGGAGGAACCTGTCAGCCTGCGCTAGGAGCTGCGCAGGGATTTGTGCTGGCAGGGGCACAATATTTCACTTCAATGACACTTGCTTTCTCAATATTTTAATCACGCTGTTAACCTCGAGACCAGAGCGACGCAGACGGCTGCCACCCTTCGTGCTCTGCCTGCCGCTGCTGGAGCCCAGCCCTCAGCGAGCACGGGGCGTGCAGCCCTCCGGTCCCAGCTCCACGTCACGCTGCACAGCGTGACCAAAAGCGCAGCTCTCCCGGCCTCTTGCACCGAACTCAGCGGTGCTCACGTGGCAGAAACGCGACACAAGAAACGGGGGAAAGTCAAGGTTGAGGTATTCTCAGGGCTGCGGGACTCACTTCTGCATTCCTTAATAAAGAAGGAACATCACAAATGATAAATGCCACAACGCACTCGCTTGCCAGCCAGTCCCCCATCACTTTCTTATTAGTGACTGGTAATAAAGGCATCAGAGGAACGAAGGAAGCCCTCAACATTCAGCCCGCGTGCGAGATTCGTAGGATCATTTATTGCCTTACAAATTCCCTGCTATTTCAGTAACTTAGGACATTTTTGATGTCCTTGATCTGCTTTTCTTTCTTCCCTCAGGTTTCTGTAGCTTGGGAGATTTTGGTCTTGTTTTAAATGTATTATCCTAGCATGCGAGTATCCTAAGGGAATGTTTCCAAGACTTGCGCATGCAGAGGAGATTTTCAAGATGCCTGCGGACACATCTATTACAGGACTGCGTATTTGCAGGGGACTGGATTTGATGAGCCAGATGATTGCTGCTAATGCTGGGTCCTGTATTACATTAGGGTAAGCTGAAAATTTACATTGATCATATCCAGGTGGTGTGCTCATCTGACGCTCATTCTGTTCACAAGAGTAATCAGACTTTCTCGGAGAGATGTCCAGATAGATATGAAAGAAGAACTTCTTCTGCAGCAGAGAAAGGCAGAAGACTATTAAATGCTTCCCTGATTCTGTAATTCAACAAGCACAGGGATGAATACTGCAATGAACTGAGATTTCCAAGTCTAGCCTGCAGCTTAATGAAGTCCTTTTGAGGAGAAAGACGAAAGCAAAGTCTCTGAGGACTAAATTTCAGCAGCTCCAACACTCAGTACACAACATGGTCTGAGCCATGGCCAGTCCTAAGCAAGGGATATAACAGAGCGCAGGGGAAGGCAATGGTGAGACATCCCGGGCTGCTCTGCACCCTGGAAAATGGACTGCAGCCAGCCCTGCGCAACAGGAGGTCGCAGGAGACTGTCACCTTGTTCGCAGGAGACAGGGCGATAAATCCTTCCTGCCACTGACTGCACTCCTGCTCCTCACCAGAACGTTTTGACAGGGAGATAGCCAAACAGTGTTGCTAACAAGCAGGGGAAAAGTAATTCGGTTCATTTAGAAGGCAGTAAAGAGGGACTTTTTAATTTCTTTTTAAAATCACACATATAATTCTTTCGTAATGTAGTGGTTTCAGCAGGGGAGCAGGAGCCAAAGGGACCTCAAAGCAATTCAGCACCCAACCCCACAGCTGGCTGGGTGCAGCACTCTCAGCTAGAAAGCATCCAAGACCCCAACATGCAGATTAGGGCCATGGGCAGACAAAAGTTTTGGTGCAAATTTTCAACACCTGCAAATTCCAGCCAAAACTGTAACCTCTTTAGGTCAAAGCATGTTCCAAATGGGTAAGGAAAAGACCTCTTCCCTAACGCAGCTTACAGTACCCTAAGGTGAGCAGGGCATTGTACTACCACTGGGAACAGAGCCCTGGGGGCATTAGATGACATGACCAAAGTGAGCCTGTGGCAGTGCAAAGAACTGATTGATGTTGGGTGAGTGCAAAATCAGGCTCCTGCACTGTGTCTGTGCGTACATGTATTCTATAAGAGCCTGGGAACGTGCCCGTGTGCTCACACAGCAGCAGACTACAGTGAGGGTCTGCCACTGATTGCTGTTTGTACCTCGCATAAAATGACTTCCACTTTTTCCTGGAAAACTGGCACAGATTTTTGTAATGTGTTCAAGCACTGACTCGGGCATTGGAGGCAGTGTAGACTGGCATTCACATGTGAGGACAGGGTCCTGGAGAAGGCATGGATACATACACACGCCAGAGCAATCGAGGCAGCACGGAACAGGCATGTAAGCAAAGCCCTTGCACAGTGCTGAGCAGAGTAATCACAGGCTTTCTCAGGGAACTGCTCTCCTATTCTTCTTGCCCTTGCCTTGTAAATAGCCACAATCCAGCCTCAGCTGGACGTACGGGGAGATGATTGATGCAATCAGCTTATATGTAATTACTGACCAAACAACGAGGGCAATCTCCTGGTGGAGCACTGAGATCTAATAACAATACATACATCATACAGAAAGATACACGCATACCATTATCACGCACATGTATTTATAGTTATGCCCATGGTCAGATGATTAAAAGAGCTGTGAATAGTCCTGAAGGCTTGGTTTCACGGTTGTATTAGGCGTTTTGAGAGGATGCCAGGAGCTGATTGCTCCTACAGTGCAGCAGCTCCTGTTTGGATCACACAGGCCACACAAAGCATACGAACTCTTATTTAAATCTGTTGTGCAGTTCCCTGCTCCTTTCATTTATTCCACTTTGTATTAGTATTATTTTCTTTTCGCATTATATGGACAAGGGCTTCATTTGCTAAAGCCAAGTGCGACGCCACAGGGATCAATAGCACAATGATGTATTCTCTCTAGCTCAGGATCTGATTCTCAATCTTTTATCTGAATTACTGTATTGATCGGTGGAAAAAATGGATTACAAATAAAAATACAGGACAATTAAATACTATGCAATTGGCACCAAGCCTCAACAAAACAACTTAAAGACAAAAAGGTAGAACTTGGTAATCAGCTTTTGTTCTGACTTCTTTTAAAGACATAAACCCTTATGCTTCAGTGGTCAGGCCACTCTGATTGGTGTGTGCTAGGAAAAGGACTTCCTGATGGGAAAACAGGTCTCATTATCCACTGGTGGCTTCCTCTCTAGCATCTGGAGCCATTTATTGCAGGAGGTGGACCAACGGCTTGATCCTCTAAGGCTGTTTCTCTGGGAGAACAGCCAGGCTTGCATGCTAATTATCCCATTAGAAAGCTGGAATAACTCCACTGACTTTAATGGGAATGGTTAAATTTGGAAGAACTTCATACAGAGGGATCATCCAGCCTGTAGTGTGCATGGAGGATGGGACATTTCAGCCTAAGCGAGGAGGATCCCTAACGCAACACCACTGGGAGCAACATGAGACAACACAGTGCTCTTTTGAGGCAATCTGACAAGAACTCCTCCCCAAAACACACAGTCCCAAATTAGTCCAATAAATCTCTGCATTTGCTGGTATCATTACAGATTTGTAGATGAGGAAGGGGAAGAGAGAAAGGGCAGTGGGATTTATTTCCTTGGAAATAGCAACAAAGCATCCACCAAAAGTAGGTATGTTTTGGGGTCCATTCAGCCTGACCTTCAGGCTGTGCTGTGGCAGCAGACTAGGTGAGCATTACCTTTGAAAGCACTGGTGGGAAACAGCTTCTAAAGAATACGGAGCAAAAACTCCATCCCAAGACAGAAGCACCTACAGGACGAGAGCTCAACGCTAGCCAATCTGTGGCCGTAGGTCACTCTCTCAAATCTTCATTTATGTCAGGCAATGCCATGCACCATTGATTTCAATCGAGGAGGTGCTTATTAGTAAGATTTAGTGTATTGGATTCTAAGACTAGCAGAAAGATCATTTATGTCATCATAATGGCCCAGAAAGCTGGAATAACTCATCACATCACTCCATAACTTTCATTAGATGCTTGCCACAGCTTTCAATGTTAACAGCTTGCTTAGAACATCAGGGCTCCACTGCAGGTCTCAGGATTTGACACCCGTTCTGAAAATGATGTGAAGCTTGCAAAGGATTCTCTATTAGAAGAGATTAAAAATATTAAGACTAGATTAGTTTGGGGAGGAGATGAATAAAAGGTGACATGATAGAGGCATGTAAGGTAATAAATGGCACAGAGCAGGTCAGCTGGAGGCTCCTGGTTTTACTTGTCATAGTACAAGAATCCAATTAAATTAAAATGCTATTCATTTACAACTGATAAAAGGAAATACTCTTTTCACATGCCGTGTAATTAGGCAGCGGATCTCACGAGGGTGAGGTGCTGCAGAGGCAGGGAACTGAGGCTTGCGCCAGAAGAGGGCGTGTTCACAGAGGCACGGTGAGCGCCTTCAGCCCTGCAGGATAAAAGGCTCACAGGGGACGGAGGCTCCTGCTTCAGGCTGTGAACTCGGTGCAGGAGACTTGGTACAAAGCTGGCAACAGCTGGATTAAAGCTCCTTTTCATCTCAGAGGGATATGCTCCTGTCCGTTGGGAACAGAGGGGAATGCCCTAGTGGGATTTCTCCGCTGACCTTCGCTGGCCGGGACGCGCTTCTCAAACAGCAGCACTGGGTTGGCTGCTGCAGGGTGCAGGCTAAAGCAGGAATCACCGAGTCTGGCCACAGTGGCAGAGAGAAAATACCCCTAATTCCATTCTCAAATGAAAAAAATCAGAGTGAAGTGACACAAACTTATCTTTCTATGAGAAATATAAAGAATTAAATGTCATTTTTAAAGCAAACTTTTAGAAGGCATGTTCTTCAGGGTGACAGTGGGAAGACTCAGTTACTAAGCCTGCCTAGTGCTTCTTGTCTAACGTGTGCCTGGAATATCAGATCTGCAGCCACCAACACACCTGTTACAATAATGCTGCAATATAATTTCACTATTGTTATTTATTTGCATGCCAGCAAACGCCATCCAGATTTGGCTCCCGTCATGCTAGGAGTTGTGTATACACATGGCAAGATAAGTGCTGCTAAAAAGCACTTGTGAACTCAATTTAAATTAAGCACAACAGGTATAAGTAACAAACAAATGTAGGCAATGAAAGAAAATGGATAAAAGCTCTAAAGATAACGGGTGCCCAGAGGCTCTTCATTTTGTTTTGTTTTTTGTAAGAATCATTGTAAATGAATTGCTGGGGAAAAAAAGTGTATTAGACGCTGTTTTAAGCAGATACATTCCTGAAGAACAAATTCTGAGTTTCATAATCATAAACATTTATACAGGAAATCTGATGCTGAGATTTATGCTTATCCAATCAGGGATTTAAAATGTGCCATGTAACCACAGACAAAAATCAAAGCTGCTCCAAATACATTTCCCAGACACTTACAACTGACAAGGTTTAGGCCCAGATTTATCAGCAGAAACTATTTTTGAACACCATGTTGCCGACAAACATGTTTCAGAATGTTGCAATCATGGAGCATTCACAGAAAGCAGAGTGGATGAAACTGCCACCAAAATTCATTTTGAGTAAATGTAAGGTTGAATGAAACTGTTTTCTGTTTGAAAATGGCATTCTTTCAAAATCAAAATATGTTGAGAAATTGCACTAATTTGGGCTGGGGGTTGTGAAAGAATATTGACAATGACGGGACGCCTT
Source organism: Alectura lathami (assembly GCA_013399715.1). NCBI lineage: Eukaryota > Metazoa > Chordata > Aves > Galliformes > Megapodiidae > Alectura > Alectura lathami. The sequence continues at coordinate 159,386 of VXAV01000104.1, forward strand.
GGCCTGCCATTTTTAGTATAATAGTCTCTGATGTTTCTCCGTGAGATGATTTAAGTTCTAATTTTTCACCTATCAAAATATGAATATCAGCACTGAAGGAAACCACTTCAATTTTGTCAACTGATGAAGTTCCACCTAAACAGTTCTGATTTTTTTTTTTTTTTTTTTGTTCCTGTTATATCACACCAAAACCTCTCTCATGTCTGAGCTAAATGTATTCGTGGGCCCATCTGTCAGGTCCATTTTTAGCTTAAACCAACAAGACATGGGCTGAGGGCTACGAAACTCATCTCCAGCACAAACAGCTCCTCACCGAGCTGGCCACAGGAGGGACTCCAGCCTGCCACAGATCTTCAAAATTAATGTGCTTGGAAAATTCAGGGATTTATGAAGCACATCCCCTTTCCCCATTCCATTTTGAAGGTGGGATACCCAGTGGAGCTGCTCCTGGCTCCACCCCTGGAGCCTTCTGCATTCAAGATGAGTGCAGCAGACACCAGCCCTGTTCTACCAGGTAGCCTGTGCAGATAAAATGCTTTGGAGCCCTTCAGTGTAATGGAAATAAACTAATCTGGCTCAACCTGGAGAATTAAATAGCAGTGGTGGGGGAATCCCGCTCACTTCTCTATTATTTACTTACAGTTCTGAGCTTCTCCCCCCACTCCTCCTGCCATCATATGAGACCTGGGGATGCACAGTCCCCCAGAGATGGCGGAGGGAGGTTTTGACAAAGGTCTCTTAGACAAGCTGCTCTGAAAGTGACAAAAATGTAGAACCCTGCTGAGCTAAATGCAACGTGAAAAGGGCAAAGCTGAAGTCAGCTCAGCAGAACCAGTCCCTGCTTTGCTCGAACAGACAGCCTCAGCAGAGACCAGGGCTGGCCTGCTGTTACCTCTCGCTTCTGAGCAACAGGACTTCTGATCCAGCACCTGGGGGAGAGGGAAAATGTCTGTGCCTGGTGACATTTCTCATCTCTGATCCCATCTGTGGCCACCCAAAGTTCATCTGGCATTTTTGAACACGATGTCTGCCTGGGAGGTGCCAGCTGCCAACAAACTCATTCCTATGTGGCTGCACCATACCAAGAACTTGGAAGGGAAAACCTCTTCTACCCTTACCCTGAGCACGTAAATTAAAGGTGGGACTGAGGTGTAAAGCAGGTGCGCTCAGTACTGCGTGCCCCTGTGGCCATCACACAAGCATCCTACTGCTGTAACCCACGCAGAGGCAGGAAGGGTACGCAGCCGTCTCTGGCAAAGGGAGATAAAGGATGTCACGCCAAAACCCAGGGCAGACTGACTGATAGATTTGGGCCGAGTATCAATAAGAGATTCTGAAACAGCATTCTGCATGGTTTCAGTCTTCACTGTTCTACATTCATGGTGCATAGTGTGACTGGGAAAGCAACAAGACAGAACAGCGCAGCTAAATATTGCTAAAGCAAAGGAAAACGTTGGCAGTCGAGCAAAGCATCCATTGAGGGATGTGCGAGCGCATGCAGACCCATGAGAAGGGACTCCAGGCTCTGCAAGGGACTGGGATGACCGACAGCAGCTACTCGAAGGCTACAAGCCAGCCACAGCAGAAAGCCAATGCTGAAAACAGCGATTTGGCAGGGAATGGCACGCTGCACTACCTAAGGAAACAGCAAAGACAAAGGTGTAAATTCAGCCCACACAGCCCTGGAAAAAGTCCTGCTCGTTTCCTCCCAGATAGGCTCTAAGTGCTGCAAAACACCCAATTCCCAGTTTATTTCTGAAAGTCATTCAAGAGAGGGAGAACAACAGAGGAACATCTGTGCTGGTAAGATATACTGGGATCCAAACAGTGAAGGTTATTTTAGTGGGAATTAAACTTTTTCCCTTCTGCATTCTTGCAGTTGACAAGAATTTTCAAACAGCAAAGAGAAGGGAAAGAAAAGCATTTAGCAACACCTCCATTGCAGCTGGCCAGTTGTGCTAATATCATCACCAAATAACACCAGCAGTCTGCTGGGAAAGGCAAACACCATCCACCCTGCCCCTGATGGCTTGTGGTGGTCACTGGACAGACGCTGCAGTGTCCCCAGCCCTCCAGACTCCCAGACTGTGTCTGTGGGGTTTGACAAAACTTCCAGACGAGGGATCCCAAGGATGTTCTCTAGTTCCTGGCTGCAGCATGCAGTCCAGCTGTGCACCAACCCCCCGGTGGCATCCCTCAGCGTCCCATGGTCTCGTCTCCCAGGCATTAAACGCACGCATGCCAGAACAGAGCAGGCAGGACACACATCTGGATGGCAAGGGACAGGAAAGCATGTCAAGGAGGGAAGGCTGGCTGCAGCTCCGGGGACTTATCTACAACACCGAGATTTCAAATCATATTCTGGTGGTTCCCTAGGATTAGAGTAATAAGCTGCCTTGATGACAGCTCAGTGCCCATGAGGATCTCAATACTGACTAGTCATTTTCTATCAGCTACATCTTCAAAAACACTCCAGCAAAACATGTGTGCAGAGAGAGAAGTATTTGCCTCGAATTACTTGATTTCAGTAGGGTTTCGTGGGACTTGACAGACCCAGGAAAAATGCTGGGGAGAGCACTCAGCTTACTGCTTCTCTGTATGGGCTCATTAATTAGGGACCCATAAGAAAGCATCCTATAGCTTCCTCCTGCAGCGGCCAGACAGCTCTGAGCAATGCTGCTGCTCTTCTTCCAGGGTTGTTACTGCCACACACATCAGCTCTGAGCCAGCAGAAACACAGCAGTTGCTCACAGGAACCAGGAGGGCTGCTGCAGCACATCCACACCGCTCAGCAGCTCACGGAGCTGCAGCAAATTCTCTTCCCTTAACGATGTTACTGCTCCGATCAAAAAGCACCACCTCCTAGTGCTGCAACGAGTACTTTTGAAAGGTTCAGTTCGCACAGTGACTTCGTTACAGAAGGGCTGCTGGGCAGTCAGTTCGCTCCTGTGCGCGAAGAAGAGTCTGCTTGAGGACTGAAGACCTCCCCAGCATCCTGGGGACCCCGCTCTCAGCGCTGCCATGCGGGAAGCAGCACCCGGCAGCAGCTCTGACTGTGCTGAGGATGGGTGTTCTGCCATCTCCGCAATAGCAGAGGGAGAGAGTGCCTTCTGCAGGCTGAGCCTGCTTAGTCCTGCTCTAAACCCATCGGTAGTAACAAATTTAGCGCTGGCTGCATCCCTAACATCCCTAATCTTGGAAGTGCAAAGGGCTGAGGCTTTGAACAGGAGTCTCTGCTTCGGCCCAAGGGGAAGCCTTGATTAAGACAGGAGAGTTCAGCCTCATCCAGCTTTGCACAGTAGTCCCATAGCCCTCATTCCTAGCCCAAGGAACTTGGGCTTCACCCTTTTTCCTCCTTGCCAGGGGGATGAGCACAAGGAGAAGGAGACAGGTCCAGGTCTGCCTTAGTCTCGTTCTTCCTTCTCCATGGAACCTGGGCACATCTCAGCTCTTTGGATTTCCCACAGAACTGGATCACTGCGTCCTGGCAGCTGGCCACAGGACAGTACAGCACTCTTCTCCACAGTGAGATTCCCCACTGAGAACACCATTTTTCCTCATTCCCTTCTCCCTCTTCCAAATCCTGCCTGTTTCATTGCATTAACACTCAGAACAGAGTCCATTCAACTCCAGAGGAAAAAAAAAAAAAAAAGAAAGCATGGCATTCAGCCTACAGGCACCAAACAAGGAAACAGAGTACGTCAAGAAAGAACATAAAGAAAAAACTCACAGGTGGTAACTACCATCAGAATGCTAAATATTGTAAAACACATGGCTATATGTAAGCAAAATCAGTAGATATAATTTTTCCGTGAATATATTTAGGTTGAGAATGACAAGGTTTCTATCCACCTTCAGAGTGATGAAGCTTTGACAGGGATGAGTGCAGGGAGGGACAAGCACAACCCGTGCAGCCTGGCTACTCTCAAAGTGGAGTCAGAGCAAGACATTTCGTTATGCTTTCATGAGGAGACCTGAAAATGAATGAGAACTGCAGGCAGGGGGTGGGGAGGCATAAAAGGGAGACAGAAAAATGTCCTTTAAAGGATCATTTCAGGTGAAAGAGCATCATTTTCCATGGTCATATTACAATGAAGATTATATACTAAGGTAAAAAAATGTCCCCAAATAGCAGGCTGGGGCATTTACAGTCCTGGTTTGGAGATACATAGATCCCACGAGCAAGACACTTCTTAAGCTGTCAGTGGTCCAGAGAGAAAGCCTGGGCTCCTGGATTTCTCCATCTGTTTTGCTCTGCTCCTCTTCTCTCCCAAGCCCTCTCTTACAACAACCAAAACAAGGCCTGGAAATGAACTTGTTTTTTGGAGGACACTTTGGGATAGCCTTTGGGATAGCTGAGGCTCAGGATCAGCCCTGGCACCTGTGGGAATTTTTCAGGCACAAAGGTTTTCACTGTTATGGGTTTCAACTTCTTTCCTTGCTGTGCCTAGCAAGTGATCCCCAATTGTCCAGCATTTTCCATCTCTCTTCTCCTTCTCACCTCCAGCATTATCAGATGCTGCTGGAAGTGAATTTCCTTTATGTAGGAAAAATAAATAAATAAATCCATTCCTTCCTTTTTCTGAACCTCCAAACTTAATTAGGCTCATTCTGCACCTGCCTTGATGACACATGAAGAAAATTAATGTTACCAGCAGCCACCTCAGACTTCCATGGGGCCTGTGGGAGTCTCCAATTACTTCCACTGTTGGGCTGTGTCAAGGATAAGAATAAAAGACTTTAATTATTGACCCTGCTGCGCTGGGGAATGGCAGGGAGATGGATATTTGGCCACATCACAGGGTCGGCATGGGATCCTGATAGCGGCGTTTGGAAGGGAATACAGCAAAGGTTGTCAGGAGCAAATAAATTCTGACCGCACAGCCTTCCAGCAGCTTACAAAAATCACAGGTCTGCCTGCGCTGGCAAATGAGCCAAGGCAGCGTGATGAACAGTGCTGCTGAAGTTCAGGGAACTAACAGTGATGCATGTTTCCGAGCACTTGCACGAGTGCTAGGCCTAAAATAGAGCATCCAAGCCCCACCAAAGTTCTGACTTCACTCGTCTCAGTTTAATCCTTCACAGCTCCATCGCGAACACAAGCTATTGCGTGACCTAAAGGGTGAGTGGGGAGGAGAGACTGTGTGCGCAAAGGAAGACGGCAGTCAATACTTCTGTCTCCAAAGATATTTTCCTGGAGTAAAATACTTATTTCAACACAGAAGGAAAAAATAATAAAAATAAAAGAGAAAGAGGTTTCTTCAGGGGTAATCCTAAACACTGGTAACGTACAGGAAAATTTTCCCAAAATAAGGTATTTTTGACAGTAGGAAGTCTGTAAAACTATGTTTCTGAATGTTCTAAAAATGGCTGCGAACACACCTGTCCGCATGTGTGTGCAGTCACTTGCAGGACAAGTTTTACAAAGCCATAAAAAAGATTTTTTTTTTTTTTTATAGGAGTAGCAGAAAATCAAACAAATTAAAAACCACCCTGAGGCATTCCCCCCGTCCAGCCATTTCTAGGTGGAGAGGTTAAAATTCACTTTCCTGCAAGTTCCAGCACAGAAATCCCAAGCTGCGGAGCTGCTGAGGCTCCTGTACAGCTCCAGCCTCCGTCAGCCCCCGGCCACACATCGGCCCCATGCTGAGCTCAGCACAAATCTGGCTCCTTCCTAATGCTGCTCTTACAGGAAAACCCTGAAATGGATGAGCTACGTATGTCATGAGGTTTTAAACAAGCCCAGCTTTCAAGTCATAGCTTACAGTAAATAATTCATGATTTCATGAAAAAAAAAAAATTGTGACATTCAATACCTATATTTTTATGGGGTATCCAGTGAAATTTTATGGAAAGTATTTGGCTGCTGATGAATCAAAAGCAAAGAAAAAAAAAAAAGAGGGGATTTGTCATCTCTGTGCTGATGCACTCCTGTACTCCCACCAAGCAGCTCTCAGGCTTCTCCACAGCCCAGCTGCAGCAGCACCGTGCTCTGCTGGAGGCCAGCAGCGCCGGGTCGGCACGGACGCGAGCACCTGGCATCGTGCCGCACATCGCCTGGCGTGGGCTGGGTGCCATATGGACCAGCGTAAGCAAGCCAGCAAGATGGGGAACTGCTATTTGGAGTCAAATTTAGCCAGGAGTCAACTTTTTCTGTGTGTTTTTTTTTTTTTTTTTTAAAAAAAGCTTATTTTGTTTCCTAGGAAGATTTTCAGGAGAAAAGAGGAAGGTGGGAACAAGACTGGTGCCCGTTTTCCCCTAATGCTTAACTGCAGAGAAAATGGGTAATGCTTCTGGAGTCTGTACATCTCAGTCCCAGAGACAGCCACTCTCCTCTTTCCCTTCTTGAACGGATGTAAAAATCTCTTCTAATGTCTCTAAGACACATAAAAACAAAGCCTGAAATGATATGTAGGTGTGCGTGGTGTATGAAGGACAACTTCACTCAATCCTACAGGCAAATTGTGGCTCTCTGGGTAATTAGTATCTGGTACTTTTAAACAGATGGGTCCCTCTGGCTGTGGGCAACGACAAGGCTGAATCAATCCTAAACAAGTATTGTATTAATTTCCAAGATCCTTGTCTCTGTGGACAAAAACCTGCTGTCTTCCTATGAACGCTGTAATGATGAGAACATTAATATTAGATAATCATGACTTTGAAAGATTAAATGAAAAGCAGTCATGATGAGGAAAAGGCATTATGTTAAATAAAACTGCTGCCTGCGTAGGCTGTTAAGACTCTTCTGCTGAAAGATTCAAACTGAAATAATAAAAGCAGAGGAAGGAAGAGATGGTTTCTTTCTGTCCGAAGTGGTAGAGGTGCAAATCTGAGGAAGGACTCCCAGGGAAACAGAGTTATCCAGTTAGAAAAGGCGTCTTCCTTGATCTACACTGAAAACGCTTAGCTTCTTCCTATAATGCTTTTATCTTCAGAGCTTTTCATCTTTTCAGTGCATGTTCACAGGTTACATTCGCTCGATTATGCTTCTAACAATAAAAACACAGAACACTTTGCAGTCTCTCTCTGAAGGATCTCGTACGGTCAGGGAGAACATCTGCCTAACCTTTGATCTGGCCAACTTCCCTACCTGCCATCAGAGAGACGGAGCTGTATGGGACATGGGTGCGGGTGGGCAAGCCTTGACGTTAGAGCCAACGTCTGAAGCCAAGAGAAAGACCGAGTGCCTGAAAGCACAAACAAGGCTCGGGGTAGTCACCAAAGAGCGGCAGCTGATAACCAGTGAGAGAGGGGAGGATCAGAAGATGGCACTGGAGCAAGCTGAGAGGCAGAACAGAGACAGGCTATAGGTGACAGGTGCCTCGCTGGCACCCAGACAGCAGCTGTTGTCCCTCCACCATGCACAGCAGAGCTGCTGCCCTCGCTGGTCCATCGCCCAGGGCAGGAGCACCTGGTGAACAGCCATCTCTGTCACCATGATGTTCTTTACTTATTTCAGATTTTTGCCTCTCTCTCTGAATATGCCCGAGCAAGGCAGAAGCAGTCACTCCAGAGGTAGAGACCAACCTGTTTATGCCTGCATCCTTTGCTGAAGGCTAGCACCGGGCAGAACTCTAATTGCTTGCCCTGCCCCATTCCAGGGCATGAAAGAGGCATGTTTTCTCCCTCTCTTTTTATTTTGCTTGCTCCAAAGGAATTTTATGAATATAGAACATTACCACTGTGTAATAAGCAAAATCCTCTTAGAGTAAAATCTGTCAGGCGCTGAAAGTGTCTTAATGGATGTGTTATTTCAAACGTTCCTTTCTGTTTGATATCTGGCAAGCAGAGGGAAATGTGATTATGGGATGCTGGGGACACCGTACAGCTGGCCTTCCTCCCTGCCTCTCCTGTTCAGACCATTTCCCCCCTGTTGGCGACCTTTTGAATTCTGGCTCTGATCTGGACCTGAATGAAAACTTCTGACCCTTGATGAGAAAGGTAGGGGAAAAAAAAGTCCTTAAATAAGGTTCAATACAGTCCCTGAAACAAGCTGCTTTTATCTATTTCTGTATGGAGTTTAAAGATCTCTCTTTTCCAACCCCCACCTCCCTGTTAGCTGCTTTCTGACTGAGTTACATCAGGAATCAAGAGGCAAAACATTCATTGGAGCCATAGTAAAGCTCCTGTTAGACTCTAAAATCATGGAAACTGCATCGCACATCGCCAGTGATCTCAGTGGAGATAGCTCTGGGTAAGCACAAGAGCATCTCCTTTACCCTTGCCATCATTTTAATGCAAGTTTTGGCTTCCAGGCTAGTGAGAGGCTGCCTTTTTCTTGCCGTAACCAGGCACTGATGTCCAGGATATCCACTACCAGTCTTGCCTTTACGTTGGCTGTGCCCTGCTCAGTGCAGAAAACTCAGAGGCATCACAGCTTGGGCAAAGCTCCCCGCTATTCCCCCTTGAGGAACATTATGTCAACAGATCCTCATCAAATCACTAATTATAATAATTAGGACAGGATGATCTAGGAGCTAACAAGCACAGTGCCTGTGTTTGCGATGCAGTCAAACTTCTCCCTCGCTCCCTTTCACTCTTCTCCCCAGCACGCAATCAGGGCTGAAGCCTACTCTCCCCCATCTCCTTTCCCCAGCAGGCTCATAGGATTCTCGCACACTGGGATGCTCTGGTTACCACAGGGTGGGAGGTTCCTAAGCACTCCCAGTTGCTGCAGTTGTTAATCGAAATAAACTAAGATATATCTTAAGGAAAAAAAAAAAAAAAAAGAAATTAGAAGCTACTAAATGCAACATAAAGGAAAACTCTTGAATTCAGATGCTTTGAAAACTTGATTGTGTTCTGGACTTGAAATTTCATGGCCCTGAAAAATTCCTATTGATTTTAATAGCACGGTTCAGGTCCCGACGCGCATTGATTTCCATTATCTTTCTCTCTCCTTCTGTTCTGCAGCTAACACCCATTCTCCTGGGAGGCCGCAATCCTATTTTAACATACTGCTTTCTCTGCAGGGGATAGCGCTTCATTAGCGGCCTCAAAAGGTGGGAGGGAAGCAAGTTAGCTCTGGGACATATGGCTGGGCCAGATCTGTCCCTGGTGTAAAATCAGTTAACTCCAAGCATGCAGTGTTCTAAAAGCAAACCTGGACCTGACCCATTTCCACACGGGATGCACGCTTTTGAGTTTATTGTTGGGTTCTGAGCATGGCAGAGATCCATCCTGGATACACCATTAGCCTGTGGGGAGGCTGAGGGCAAGGATCTGTCCATCAACAGACACAAAAAAAAAAAAAAAAAAGCAGGTGG